>CM053600.1:99211821-99222103 GCA_028646575.1 Pseudocheirus occidentalis
TTTTGTAGCAGTTGTATACCCATTGTGTTTGCATAATCTCTGTATCTCTTCAGTCACTTGTCTTTGGACTTGATGTCATTCATATTCATGGTTATGGTTGCTACCTATATTTTCTTCCCTCCTATTTTCCCACATATCCTTATATCCTCTCTCTCTCTCTCTCTCTCTCTCTCTCTGTCTGTCTCTGGCTCACCTTTTGATTTATCCCTATTCATTAGCATTTTGCTTCTAAATACTTTTTCTCCCAATCCACCATCCTCCCCTTGAGTTCCCTTCCCTTCTTTTATTTCCCTACCCTTTCACTTCCCTATATAGTAAGATAGAGTTTTATACTCAACTATATAGAAAATTCTGATGAGAGTAAGGTTAAAGCAATCTCTGCCACCCTTCATTTTTTCCTCCACTGTAATTGATCTTTTGTATCTTTTCAGGTGAGATAATTCACCCCATTTTACATTTCTCTTTGCTTTTCTCCCAGTGCAATCCTCTTTCTCATACCTTTAATTTTTTGGTGGTGAAGTAGGGGGACATCATCCTTTCAAAGTCAATTTATACCCACATTCCCTGTGAGTACGTATGGATGTGTGTGTACAATATATGTATAGTATAATAATTTATAACAGTAACGCACATATGTATGTATATGTATGTATGCACATCTATGCATATATGTATATGTAGTTATGTATGTATGTATGTATGTATATGACTTCTGTCCTAATAGTACTACAAGTATCATCTTTCTAAGTTGTGATGTAAAAAGTTAAACCTTCTTGAATCCCTGATTTTCCTTTTCTTTCATTTTTAGCTTTTTATGTTTCTCTTGAGTCTTGAATTTGAAAATCAAATTTTTTTTCAGTTCTAGTCTTTTTTTTAAATTAGGAGTGCAACAAAGTGCTCTTTTTTATTAAATAATCATTTTCCCCCAGAAAGATTATACTCATTTTTCCCTCCCCTTATAATCCTGGCTTCTTTGCTTTCCAGAATATCATATTCCAAGCCTTGTATAATTCTGTCTATGGCTCCATAGTATTATTTTTTCTGCTCACAATATTTTTTCCTTGAACTAGTAGTTCTGAAATTTGGCTAACATACTCCTCAGAGTTTTTATTTTGATGTCTCTTTCAGGAGATGATGGGAGAATTATTTAAATTTTTACTTTACTCTCTGGTTTAAAGACAGGGCAATTTTCTTCAATAATTTGTTGAAAGACAATCTGTAGATTTTTTTTTAAATCATGGCTTTGGGTAATCCAATAATTCTCACATTATCTTTTCTGCATCTGTTTTCCAGGGCAGTTGTTATTCTAATAAGTTATTTCTCATTTTATTCCTTGTTTTTCATTCTTTTGATTTTGTTTTGTTGTTGATGATTCATGGAGTCATTAGCTCCCTCTTACCCAATTCCAATTTTTAAGGAATTATTTTCTTCAGTAAACTTTTGTACAGTTCTTATGTTTTGATCATCCCTGTTACCATAGTAACTTTCTATGGTCAGGGATTTGTTTTGTTATGTTTGGGTTGTTGCTGCTGCTGCTGATCATTTTTCCAACCTATTTCATGACTTTTAAAGTTTTATTCCCCTGGTAAGGAGGGGACTATTTCAAACTTCTTGGGCCAGGAATATTGTGTCCTGCTATTGTCCTGCTGCACTGGGGTAGGAGTAGGGAAGATTTCCACCAGTCTGCCAACTGCCTTAGCTTTTGCTTTGTGTCCCTCCACTGGCTTGCTGGGGCATAACCTATGCATTGCTTGTTTAGATACCACCTGCAATGGATGGCATTTCCATTTTACCTGATTGAGAGAAGCTTTTCCTACCAACTTTCTAAGTTGTTTTGAGCTGCTATTTCACCTCATCTTTTTGTTTGTTCTATTGTTGTATAACACATTTTGAGGTGCTGTTTAGTAGTAGTTTGGGCCTCAATTTGGGAGAATTCAGATTAGTTCCTGCTGTACTCCATTACCTTGGCTCTGCCTTCTTCAAGTGGAAGAATTTTTACTACTAGGGGGAATAGTAAAAGTTTAAGAATTTGGTGAAACACTATACTGATCATTTTGGTGGTAGTCCCATAAAATCTTATCATATTATGTCAAGAGTGTCTTCTCAGAAACTGTTCTGCAAGGGGAAGGAAACAACAACAGTTGACACTTGCAGTCACCTTCTTAACTCCATAGCAAATTGTCTGTGGATAATATTTGGGACACATAAAAGGGAAGAATTTTGGTTAATTCACTAAAAAAAATATTCCCACTCTTTAGAAAATGGCTTACATTTGTCCATTTTGAATCTGTTGTTGAAATGTAAATGACATTGTGCTTTTTATCAACCTATAGTCATTTTCAAATTGCTTAGAGAAATTGTAATCTATCACAGTTAACTGGGCTGGTATGAAATTCCTGAGCTTTTACATATTTATTTGGTTAAAGACTAGTTTATATCTTTTCTCTGCAGGGAGGAAGGGTCAGTTTGCTGTTTGGGATAATTTGGAAACTCACAGGACCAACTGAGCAGAGGACAAAGGAAGACATAGAACCCCTTCTGAGTACAGTAAAGAGAACAAACTTCTTAGAAAATTGCACATTGATTCTAGCACACTGTGCTTGTACCAAAGACTAATTGCATTGTACTTTCTAGTGATTCATCCTTTGTCCTTTTAATTTGGACTGGAAATGATTATTCTTATGTATCTGAACTGTATTCCCAATCGACAATTGCTCTTTAAATCAGAAAGAGCTGGTTTCCATTCCTGCACCTTATCCATATTGTCTCCAAGAACTTAAACAATCTATCCAATTTATTCATGTCATAAAGTATTCTCAAGTGGGATCCATAAATTTTTAAAATATTTTTAAAATTGCCACTTCAATATAATTGGTTTACTTTTTAATCTTAAGTATTTTTAAATTTTACTTAAAATATCATTCTAAGTTGCCCACAGGTTCACCAGATTGCCAAATAAAAGTTAATAGCCCCTGATCTAAAAACAATACACTGGAGAGCATTAACTCATATGTATAGATAGAAGAAAATAAACAGAATCACAAGTCTGGGCTAAAATCAAATAAACACACAACAACAAACAACAACAGAACCAAAATTAAAAATAATGTGGTAGCATTTCTTTGCCTGAAAATGTAACATGTTATTTGTACAATATTTGGACAAGCTATGCTGGGTAACTGGTTATTGGATCAATGGCATGGGGAGAAATAAGTTAAGAGGGGATATGGTAAAATTTAGTAGGAGCATATTGTATGCCTGGTCTCTATGCACATAAAGTCATGGTTATCCCTGCAAAAGAAGGCAAGGGAATAAGCTTTTATTGAATACCTGTTATGTATTGGGCACTGTGCTAAGAACTCTACAAACACCTCACTTTGATCCTTCAAACTGAACACTCTGAGGTAGGTGCTGTTATTATAATTCTATTTTAATAGTGGAGGAAATGAAACCAGATAATAGTCAGAAAGCATCTGAGGCCAGATTTGAGTTCAGGTCTTCCTGCCTCTAGACCTAGGATCCAATTCTCTTTCGACTGTGTCAGCTAATTGCTGCCTCTATAACCATAAATAATAGGTTCCACTTCTTACATGATAGGAGTCTTAGGTAAACATCATAGAATATAATGTTGAAAATACATTCAGACAGAGGGAGTTCAATAAGTGGAACCTAAAGAGAATTCTTCCCACCCCCCACCTCCACCAAATAATCCCTAAAAACTATTATTTAGGCTCTTTCTTAAAGGCTCTGTAGTAGTATCATTAGTCCCCTTTTTGTCATTGCCTTCATGATTTACACGTTAATTGTTCTCTAAGCTAAACATGGGGATTGAACTCGTGATTGAATTTATATATGGAAATTCCAGGTTGGTGAGGTAGATGGGTAACTCCCTCTACCAATTAAAGACCATGAACTTTTTGCGTGACATTGTTTTAGAGAGTTGCTTAATTATTGAGAGGTTAAGAGATTTCTGGAATTAACAGTGGGTCTCAAAGGTGGGATGTGTACTCACTTCTTCCTTACTCTGAGAAAAGTACTTTACCCTCTATAATATGCTGCTTAATATTACCCAAACGTGCAGGACATTTGCACTGTGATATTCAATATTTTTTAAGCAGGAAGAATATAACAATATTCTACCTGATGTTTTCCATCTGCCTCACTTACCAGTTTCTTCATTTTCCCAGTGATAAATCTATTCTCTTGCTCCTTTTGCTAATTTCCTATTTTCGTGGTGTGTTCACATTATGTGTGCATGTGTGTATATTTGTATTTATCCTATTACCTCAGGTCTTCTGTTTCTGGGTTTTGACAGCTTTCTCTTTTCTTCCGTATAGAAAAACTTGCATGTGTACTATTACAATATAATTCTGAAGTGCATCTCATCTCTCTTAGATTGAATTCCCCTATATACTTTTTTGTCCATGAAGACCTTTCCATATTGTCTCTGAATACTCTGAAATTTAATATCCCCAAATCTAGAGATTGCACTGTATTGCAAATGCTTTTCTGCCCGTAACAACCACAAATTTTAATATGTCATAGTTACTTTCTTTCAAATTTCCTGTCATTTCTGCCTTTCCAACAGTTTCCTCTACTGGTCAGATCCATGTGCAGAATATTAGTTCTCTCCATCTTCTATTCTACTGCTTGTCAGATGAAATTATCAGAAAGACAACACAATAATTTACCAGTTTCTCTAATCTAAATAGATCTAGCAGCTAGAAAGGGGAAGTCTTTCATTAGCACTATATAATTCCTCAAGACCAGCTGTGAGACATCTCTTAATACATTCTGAGAGCAGATCAGAAAAGTTGAAATTGGTCATCTATTTCCTCCTTCTGCTTGGCTTCCTTTTTAAAATATACTTCCACTCTACATTATTACTTATTTTTCTTCTTGACAAAAATAGACTCTCATTATGTCCCTTTTCGGGTTCATTGATTTTTTTTCCCTCACAGGGCCATATCTCCTCCGTAGAAAAATACCTTAGCATAATCCCCTTCATACTCAGTTGTTCCTTTTTAAATAAAAGATATACTTTCATTTTCATATTCCCCAAATATTTCATCAAGCCTTTGCTTTACCCACAAAGTCTGATTTAACATTTTACATTAAGATCTCAATGTCATTTAATTAATACATGAACTCTTCACCTTTGGTGCATGCATATTGTCATTGCCCATCTTCCTAAATGATGGGTCCACCAAATGATTTTTTTCCTTCTACCTTGAATGTTTGAATTTGTATGGTATTTGAATAAGAAAGTATATATGGAAAATGCATATGCAGATAGTAATAGCACTTATCTTATAGGGTTGATGTAAAGACTAAATAAGATAATATTTGTAAAGCACATAGCAGAGCAGGTACTTATTAAGAGTCTACCACTCCTCCTCAAATAGATATTTATTTCCAAAGTCTGTTTTTACTGTCTGAATCCCCTATGCTGAATTAGTAAGAGTGATAAAAACACATCCAATGTGTGTGATATATTCACTTTCATGTACAATCATTTGTGCTCCTAAACTTCTGGAAGTGTCACTGAGACCTTAAATAGGGACCTTGAGTGAGTAAACTTGGAGTTTTTTTTTCCAAAACTTCATAACACTGAACACTAGCCTGGAAATCATTGAGGATTTTCTATTTGGAGATTTATGTTTCACTTATATGGACCTTAATTTCTTCTATTTGGAGATTGCCAGATTACCAAACTGCAGCACTTTCTATCCAGAGATTGATATTTTATTTATTTGTGCTTTGATTTCTTCACCTTAAAACCACAATTTGGACTAGTTAATTTTCTTTAATTCATGAGGATAATTCAACAAGCTAATGCCAATGGACATTTCTATAATCATCAGTGGTTTTATCTATCTATCTATCTATCTATCTATCTATCTATCTATCTGTCTGTCTGTCTGTCTGTCTGTCTATCTATCATCTATCTATCTATCTATCTATCTATCTATCTATCTATCTATCTATCTATCTAACATTTATGTCTGTCTCTCTCTCAACCTATCTATCTATGGTAATATGTTGAGCCTCGTAACTTGCTTGTTTATTAAAAAAAAGCAATATAGAATAGTTCATGGAATGTTGGCCTTGGAGTAAGGAAGACCTGAATTCAAATTCTGCCTCAGATAGCTGTATGATAAAAGGCAAGGGATGTCTTTTCCCATAGGTACATCTCTTTTATAAGAGTGCTATTTCTTAATCCTCTTTGTGCTCATTTGTTTCTTTTTACATAAGATATATCCTTTAATTTTCCTATTCCTCTAATATTTCATGAAGCTTTCCTTTTACCCATGAAGTAAAATTTAACATTTTACATTAAGATCTCTATTTCATTTAATGCATAAAATTTGAATATCAGTTTCCTCATCAATGAAATGGGAAAAAGTATAGCATTTCCCTCATGTTTTTTATTTTTTAATGAATCAAATAAGATAATGTCTATGAAATGTTTTGCAAACCTTAATGCATAAATTTTGCATGTGGTTGGAATTTTAAAAAGAGAAATTGAAAAATGACTCAGAAACACATAAATACCAGGCAACAAGCAATGAATCAACTAGAATTTATTAAATGCCTATTATGTACCAGGAGTGTACCCTCAAAAAGCTTACATTATAATGCACGATAAATAAGAATTAGAGAATATAGATAGGTAGGTAGGTAGATAGATAGATAGATAGATAGATAGATAGATAGATAGATAGATAGATTGATTGATAGATAGATAGATAGATACATAGATATATAGATACATAGATACATAGATAGATAATATGATTATATAAAGTGCAGTTATATTCAAGATGTTTTGGGAAGAAAAGAACTAGAATTTGGGTACAACATTCAGAATTGAGCCATTAGAATGTGAGTTCCTTAAAATATGGAATATTTTGTTTTCCTTGGTTCTTGCTTTTCTTTGTGTCACTAGCACTTGGTACGGTGCCTAAACATAATAGGAGCTTAAGAAGCTAGATGTCAAAGTGGATAGACCAGTAGTTCTGGAGTCCGGATGACCTGAATTCAAATGTGACCTCAGCTACTCACTAGTTGACAGCAAGTCACTTAAACTCTGCATGTTTTTTTTTAATTAAAATAAAACAAAACTATAAATATAGCACCCGCATCCCAGGGTAAAAGATAAAATTACATATTTGTAAACTTCTTATCACAGTGCCTAGCACATTGTAGATGGTTCATAAATAAATGACTGTTTATTCCTTCTTAGATCATTTACTGACAACAGCCCTTTAAGGAAGAGAGGAATTATTTGAGGTGGAAGAAAGGAAGAAATGCTTTTGAGGCACATAGGACAGCCAGTATAAATTCAAGGAGACCAGTGGTAGAGTATTCTATGTGGAGCACAGAAAAGGCAATTTGGCTAGAATACAAATGCAGAAGGAAGATAATGTTAAATGAGGCTGAAAAAATATGTTGAGGTCAAGTTGTGTAGGGTTTTAAAAGATAGTTATACTTAATCTCAGACACAATATAAGAAGCCACTGTATTTGATTGAATAGGTGAGTCACATAGATCTTCACTTAAATAAAATGACTTTGGTGATACAGTGCACATGAGGTACTAGAAGAATGAGAAATGTGAATCAGAGTGACCAATTAAGAAGCCATTATAATAACTATAGTCAAGATGTGATTAGGGTTTGGACTAAGGTGAAGGCTAAGAGAGCAGATGAAAAGAAATACATAGAAAACTGCACCACTTTTGTCCTTCTTAATCAACACTTTAAAATGTATGAAGATCCCTGGATGGGGATAGAAACTATTAACTAAATAACTCATCAATTTAAGAAACAAACCTTTTAACAAAGGTTAAGTAAACCGATGGACATGATATGTTAGTAGATTAAAATTCATCATCTCCCTATATCTAGAATATGAAGATTTTACATTGCTGAATAATTTGCTTCTATTCTGATTTATAACTTCTGCTCTAATCTGAAAGTTACTATATTACTCATATATAAAATATTGATAAACCACACATTGATGATCCAGGCAATAGGTTTCTTCTAAGTAGTTTTGTAAATGTAGACCTCCTGACCAGTACTGCAATTATTCTTTATTAAATCAATACTTCCTATGAATCTATAACTCAAACTAAAAATCATTAAAACTAGATTATAGACGTAGTGATACTGCTTGATTAGAGCTAAGTGCACTGGGAACCAGATGACACACAAAATGACATTATTTTGTCTGTTGAGAAGATAATACTTTATGTTGCTGTTGCTTCTATAAAGCAGTCCCTTCCTTCCTTCCTTCCTTCCTTCTTTCTTTCCTTCCTTCCTTCCTTCCTTCCTTCCTTCCTTCCTTCCTTCCTTCTTTCCTTCTTTCCTTCCTTCCTTCCTTCCTTCCTTCCTTCCTACCTTCCTTCCTACCTTCCTTCCTTCCTTCCTTTCTTGGGTCCAAAGGTTTTATTTCTTGTCATTTTGTGGTGGCATACAAAAATGCCAGTAGACAAAAGGAAATAAAGGTTTAGGGAGCATAATTACACCTGGCAATATTTCATAGCACAGGGCTTTTTCCATGATGGCTTCTAGAAACGTTCTCTTGGAAGGAAGGGCTCTGGGAGCACATCAGGGGCCCTGCAGCCTCAGGCCTCCCTACTGACACTTGACAAACCCGTTCAGATCTTCCAGAAAGCTGAAGTACTCCTGCTGCTCTAAGGCCTTGCTGAGCTCAGTCAATTCATCTGCAAATGTGTCGTCCACCCCAAGGTCAGCCAGGAAGTCCGTCAAGTGATCATACAGGGCCCAGTTCAGGGAATCCCTGTTGAGAGTGTAGTTTGTATCCTTAGATACAAGAATCAATGGTGGGCTGAAAGCTAACGTCCCAGAATGTAGAAGATGTCACTCTCATCCTCTTCTTCCTGTCCAACCTCATCCTCTGAATAGTGGTAGTCCAGCACAAGGGCCTTCTTGGTATCGTCCTTCACAACCTCAACTACGAAGTTTGGGGTTGACATAAGTTCAGGGTCTTGCTGGTCTTGGATTTTCTGTCCCTCTGGTGGCTCATCCTTAAATGTCAGTGGGATACTGTTGTTGATATTGAATGTGACTGTGATCCTCTAGCCAGCCAACCTCCGGACTAACTTGGCCTCTGTCCCTTGCACACCCGGTTTCCAGTCCCCAAACATCTTGGGGAGAGATTTGTGTTTCTGGATCTTCCTCTCCTCTTTAATTTCATCTGTCAGGAATTCAGCAAAGACCTAGTCCCCCTAGGTGTGTGGAGCACGCCCGCGCGTGCACGCGCATAGACCGGGCAAGCTCCTGGGCGGCTACAGAAGGCTGGGGCTCCAGGGCCTCTGCCCTCTGGCGACTCCACCTCCCAGGAGACCTCTGAAGGCACGGATAGCGGCGGCCACTGCAGAGGGGCGCAGTTTTGGGAGGGCGGTGTGGGGCAGGTCCTGGGCTGCAGGGCACAACAGCAAGGGGCAGCAACAGCGGGGCCATGACCAACACACGTGGGACAATGACGGAGCATAGGTGTTTTGGTTTTTTGTTTGATGAATCAAATAAGATGATGTCTATGACATGTGTTGCCAACCTTAATGCACAAATTTTGCATGTGGTTGCAATTAAAAACAGAAATTGAAAAATGAGTCAAAGAAACACATAGTTACCAGGCACCAAGCAATGAATCAACAATATTTATGAAATGCCTATTACATACCAGCAGTGTACCCTCAAAAATCTTACATTACAATGCAGGATACATAAGAACATATACCTTATAGAGAATGTTGATAGATAGATAGATAGACAGATAGATAGATAGATAGATAGATAGATAGATAGATAGATGATAGATAATATGATTATATAAAGTACAGTTTTATATATAAACACTATGAATACAATATATACAATATATTGAGCAAGATGATAAGCAAATAAATATGTACAGACTGTATGCGCATGTGTATGTATACAAATGTACACACACATATGCCCACAAATACATATGTATGTGTGTATTAAAAATAATTAAAAGAGAGAAGGCAGTAAAATTAAAAGGATTTGGGAAATATTTCCTACGGAAGATGAGATTTTGGTTGTGAATAAAAAGGAAGGGAAGAATGGCAGAAGACAGAAAATATAAATGTGAGCCCTCCAGGCATGAGGGACAACCAGAAAAAACACACAAAGAGTGAAGAGATGGAGTCTCTTATTCATGGAAAAGCCAGGAGGCCATTGTCAATGGATAAAAGAGTATGTGTTGAGGAATAATGTGCAAGATGTCTA
>CM053600.1:99222603-99256482 GCA_028646575.1 Pseudocheirus occidentalis
CTACCAGAAAATAAGAGAGCAGAGCAGTGGAGGGGCTTTACAGTGGGATTGCTGTTTTAGGGTTGGGGCTGCGGCAAGACAGGGAGAAAATTTGTAATTCAAAAATGTAATGAAAATGAATAATGTAAACAAGAAAACAAATAAAAAATAAATTAAAAAAAAGAATCAAGTAATAAACTTCTTGAGGCAATAAATAAATTTAGCAAAGTTGCAGGATATAAAATAAACCCACATACATCCTTAGCATTCCTATACATTTCCAATGAAGTTCAACAGCAAGAGATAGTAAGAGAAACCCCATTTAAAGTTACTGTAGATATTATTAAATAGTTGAGAATCTACCTGCCAAAACAAACCCAGTAACTTTATGACCACAACTACAAAATGCTTTTCACACAAATAAAATCAGATCTCACTAATTGGAAAAACATCAATTGCTCATGGCTGGGTAGAGCTAATGTAATAAAAATGACAATTTTACCTAAATTAAATTACATATTTAGTGCAATACCAATCAATCTACCAAAAAATTACTTTATAGAATTAGAAAAAATAGTGACAAAATTCATTTGGAAGAACAAAAAGTCCAGAATATCAAGGCAATTAATGAAAAGAAATTTTAGAAAAGGTGGCTTAGTCATATCAGATTTTAATCTCTACTATAAAGCAGTAGTCCTCAAAACTGCCTGGTACTGTCTAAGGAATAGAGTAGTAGATCAATGGAATAGATTGGGTCCAAAAGACTTAGTAGCCAATGACTATAGTAATATATTTTTTGAAAAGCCCAAAGACCCTAGTTTCTGGGTTAAGAATTTACTATTTGACAAAAAAATGCTGGGAAACTTGGAATATAGTATGGCAGAAACTTGGCATGGACCATCATCTAATGCCATACACCAAAGTCAAGTCTAAATGGGAGCATGATCAAGGTATAAAGACTGATACTGTAAATAATCTGGCGAAGCAAGGAATAGTTTACCAGTCAGATTTATGGAGTAGGGAAGACTTTATGACCAAAAAAGAGTTGGAAAGTAGTATAAAATGCAAAATGGATAATCTTGATTACATTAAATTGGAAAGTTTCTGTACAAACAAAGTCAATGTTACCAATATTAAGAGGGAAGTGGAAAATTTGGAAAGAATATTTACAACCAGCGTCTCTGATAAAGGCTTCATTTTGAAAATAAACAGGGAAAGAAGTAAAATTTCCAAAAATACAAGTCATTCCCCAATTGATAAATGGTCAAAGGATGTGAACAGGCAATTTACAGAGGTAGAAATTAAAGATATCTTTAAGTGTATGGAAAATGCTCTAAATCAATATTGATTCAAGAAATGCAAATCAAAACAACTTTGAGGTACCATGTCTCATCAGTCAGATTGGCTAAGGTGACAAAACAGGAAAATGACAAGTGCTGGAGAGGATGTGGAAAATTTGGAACTCTAATGCATTGTTTGTGGAGCTTTGAACTGATACAACTATTCTGGAGGGCAATCTGGAACTATGCCCAAAAGGCTATAAATAATTGCATACCCTTTGACCCAGTAATGCCACTTTTGGTGTTGTATCCTAAAGAGATCATAGAAGTGGGAAAAGGACCCGTATGTACAAATTATTTATTGAAGCTCTCTTTGTGGTGGTAAAAACCTGGAAATTTAGGGGATGCCCAGCAATTGGAGAATGGCTGAATAAGTTATGGTATATGAATGTAATGAAATACTATTTTGCTATAAGAATTGGGAAGGAGAAGGACTTCATCATTACCAGGAGAGGTATATACAAATTGTTGCTAAGTGAGAAGAGCAGAACCAGGAAAAATTTGTACACAGTCACAGATACTTCACATGTGTGATGACCAACCTTGATAAATTGTTCTCTCCTCAGCAACGCACAGTTAAAAGGTAACTCCACAAGTGTCAGAATGACAGGAGATATCTACATTCAGAGAAAGATCTAGAAAGACCAGAGTTTAAATGGAGACAGAAGCAGTTCATGCTATTGTTCTTTTCTGTGTTTGGTTTTGTTTCTTTTTTTCCTGTTGTTCACTCCATTGGTTACAATGCTTCTATACAACCAGACTATTGTACAATGTGAAAGAGTCTGCAGATCCTGTATATGATTGTATACCACCATGGTTGGGGGTTGGGGGGAGGAAGGGGAGAAAATCTTAAACTCAAGTGATTCTGGAACTGAATTTTGTAAACTAAAAGTAAACATAGAAGTCAATAAAAAAATAAAACAAAATTCTTAGTTTTTCACTAAAAGACTGGAAGGTTTAGAGTATTTTATCCAGGCAAGCAAAGAAGTTTTAGAATCACAAATTGAGTATAATCCTTTAAGGGGAAAAGGGAGTGTAACAGCAATCAGTTTAGCAGATACTTAGCCCTTAATAACTTAGGGTTAAGTGTGGAAGGTGTGAGCTAAGTATGGAATGTGTGAGCCCTGTCCACTGTTGAGAAGATGTGAACTCCCCTGTTGACAAGGAAGAAGGGGGTTGGCTGAAAGAGGAGGCCAGTGTGTGTGTGTGTATATAAGAATAATTATGGAGACAGATAGACAGAATTGGGTGTTTTCTTCCTGTTGGCTTCCATCAGAGGAAGCAGGATTGTCCCAGGATCTGGGAGCTGGGCTGCTGGACTGAAGAACTGAGTTGGAGTTTTCTTGAGAGAGAGAGAACACATTTTTCTCCCAGAATCTAGAAGCTGATGTAGAACTGAGATGGAGTTTTCCTGAGACCAGAATCAGGTTAAGGCCACCTTGAAGGCTGAGAGGGCTTGCTTGTAAGGCTACCTGGAAGGCAGATACTCCTTCTGGGTCCTAGGGCCAGCTGAAATGCTGGAGGACTGAAGAAGCATGACCAGGATAAGACTTTGCTTGTTGGTGGTCTGGCTGATCCTTGAGTTCCAGGCAAGATAAGTGGTGGAGGGTTTGAGATGTGCAGGACCCTGTGAATTTTACTGTTTGCCTGGGACTGCCCCGAGGACTGGACAAGGACCTAGGAGCTATCTACCTCTGAGAACTGGAGGAGGACCTGGGAGCTGTCTGCTTCTGAATCCAGGTGACTTTTTGATGCATTCAGGATGGAGTTGGGACCATGGAAGTGGATCCAGGGAATCTGAGAGATTATCTTGAGTCAAGATGAAGAAAAGGCCTGCCCTTGGATGAAATTGAGGTTTGCTGGACACTGAGGGGTAGAAGTTTTGTGTGGTTTTGTAACAATTGTATTTGATGATCGATTGAGTTAATGTATTGATTGACCATGAGTGTAATATTGATTATTGTATTATTAATTGATTGAATGATTGAGTATTGATTACTGTATTATGAACTGATTAAATGCTTTGTTCTAAATATTGTGGCCACTATAGTTAAAACTGTGTGGCCATTCTAATGTTAAGCTGTTGGGAATATTGTACTGAACCTTGCTTTACTGTGAATATTATATTGTGATATATTGTGAATGCTTGCCTTGCTTTATAACGGAATAAATGGAGTGTTCACTATGCTGTGTAATCTGAACTTGAACGCTGTTCACAATTGCATTCTTTTGGGAATCTGCTGGTGAATAGCATTACAGGGTTGTAGTTAATGAAATAGAGGAGTTTCAAACATTCCTGAGAAAAAGCTAGTTGTTGAAAAGAAAATTTAACATTTAAATACAAGAATCAAAAGAAGCATGAAGCAATAAATAAGAAATTACAATCTTTACATTTTTACCTAGGAAGGTGATACTTTTAACTGCTAAGAATTTATACCTATTAGAAAACTGAGATTTTATATAGACAGAGGACATGTTGTGCCCAGAATAAGAGTGAGCCGAAACCTGGGTTCAAGGTAGATTTAGGTGTGGATTTATTGATCAAGCATGTGACTGCCAGAGTTCTCACTCAAATTGGCAGCCCTGAATGGATCTCACAGACTTGATTATGTAGGCCAAAAAGAGGAACCAAAAGCAGGGAAGGTGGCTAGCCAAAGCTATGACGTTACAGAAGCCAAAAGAGTGGATTGGTTAGCTATTTTGGGAATACAGCTCAGGGGTACAGAAACATTAGGGTCCTGCCCCCAATGACATAAAGGTTCCTCCCAGAACAGGTGGGGTGCATGATCACAAGGAGAGGGACTGGGAAGACCCAGGGTCATGTTCTGGGCAGGGGCTGTGGACTCCAGATGCTGGATCATGGGGAATGCAAAGTCCAAAAATAGACCAGGGTCGTGTTCTGGGCAAGGGCTTGGGGACCCTGTGTAGTTGGTGGAACAGGATGAGGTGATCTCTCATCCTGCACCCCAAGCTAATTCTTGTAAACTATAGGAAAAATATAGAATGCTAATCTGAGGAAGTAAGGAAACTATGCCTTTTGGCAACATGCCTAGACTTATGTCTTAAGCAATTTCTAGCTATGACAGAGAAGCAGGAGCAGAGAGGCAAAAACATAAAAGGGGCTTGGGGCTTCAGTGGTGGGCTTCAATGGTGGGACACAGGTGGGCCATACTAAGGTAGTGGGCAGGTGCACTAGCATTTGAATTAGGGCACAACAGGTACAGATGTGAGTAGAGTATAATGCAATGAGACTTTAAAAGCAAAGTAAAGGGATGAAAGAGAAGCACTGGGAGAGGGGGGAAGAAAGAGGCAGAATAGGTTAAATTATCTCACATAAAAAAGGAGCAAAACTGTTTTTAGTGTTTTGGGAAAGATGAGGTAGGGTGGGCATTGCTTTAACTTTACATATCAAACCTTACAGGAATGTAGGGGGGGAAGAGAAGAATAAAAAAAAAGTGGGGGCTGATAGAAGGGAAGGCAGTGTGGGGGAAGTGGTGGTCAGAAGAAAAACACATTTGAAGAGGAACCTGGTGAAAAGAGAGCAACAGAATGATTTATGGAAGAGAAAAGTAGGGTGGGGGAAATATGTAGTTAGTAATCATAGCTGTGAATGCAAGTGGTATAATGTACCTACTAAATGGAAATTGATTACAGAGAGAATTAAATGATTTAAAAATAAAGGTTGGTACCATTAGTAAATTAGTGGATGATGATCTAGGGATAAAGGAAAAATGTGATGACAAAACAAGAGATAAAGAATATTACAGTAATGTAAAATGGATAATTTTGATTATATTAAATTTAAAATTATATTTTACATAAAGAAAATCAATGAAGACAAGTTTAGAGTGCAAGCAGAAAATTGGTAAATTTTTTTCAACATATTTCTCTGAAAAAGACAGTACGTCTCAAACACATAGAAACCAGATTCAAATTTATAAAAATACAAGTTATCCTCCAATTGATAAATTATAAAAGGATATGAACAAGAAAAATCTAAATAGAGAAATCACAACTATCTATAATCATATAAAATGCTCTAATTGATGATTAATAAAAGAAATGCAGATTACTACAATGCTGAGGTACTGCCTCATACCTATCATATTAGCTAATATGCAAAAAAGGAAAATGTTGGTGGGGAAGTGGGAAAATTCAGACAGTAATACACTAATGGTCAAGCTGTAAAGTGATCCAACTATTTGGGAGAGCAATTTGAAACTGACCAAAGAACCATGAGATTGGACCTTTCCTTTGACCCAGCATTCTTACTACTAGGCTGTATCCCTAAAGATATCAGCAGAGATCAAAAAGAAAAGAAAAAGATAGAAAAAAATAGAAAAGAAAGGCTCATATGTAAGCTTTAAGGAGAAAAGGGGGTGGGCAGAGATTGTATGTATATGTGTGTATACACATATGTAAATGTGTGTATATATATGTATGAATATGTATAAGGGTGTAGATATAAATATATGCATATATGTGTGTATGCACACATTCATACATACATACATACATACATACATACATATGCATATACACATAAACACTCCCCTGCCCCTATCCCCCATATATGTATATCTATATCTTTTTGTGTTGGCAAAAACTGGAAATAGAGGAGTGAGCAATTATTTGGCGAATGCCTGAATTAGTTGTGGTTTATGATTGTAATGGGATATTTTTGTGGTATAAGAAATTTTGAGCAAGAGAGCAGCTAGGTGGCATTGTGAATAGAGCACCAGCCCTGGAGTTAGGAGGACCTGAGTTTAAATCTAGCTTCAGACACTTAACATCAGCTAGCAGTGTGACCTTGAGCAAGTCATTGAACCCCAATTGCTATCCTCTCCCTCCCTTCAAAAAGCAAAAAAAAAAAAAGAAATTTTGGGTAGGACACTTTCAAAAAAACCTTGAAAGACTTAGATAAACTAAGACAAAGTGAAATGAGCAGAGCAAGGTGAACATGGTATACAGTAGCAACAACATTTTATTATGATCAAATATGAATTATTTAGCTATTCTCAGCAATATGATGATCTAAGACTATTCCAGAAGACTTATGATGAAAATGCTGTTCACCTCCAGAGCAAGAACTCATGGAATCTTAATGCAGTTTGAGGTGAAGATTGTTTTTGTTTTTATTTTTTTTCTTGTTGTTTTGTTTTGCATTTGTTTTTGTTTTCTTCCATAAGATGGCTAACATAGAAATATGATTTGTGTCATTAAACACGTGGGTGAGGGGACAATGGCAAGGAGGGAGAAAATTTGGGACTCAACATTTAAATAAAGAAACATAAAAAGTTTTTTTTACATGTAACTATAAATATATAATATTAAGCAAACATAAAATAAAAACACGTGTGGCAGGGGGATGGAACAAAGAATTGTTCTGTCCTCTGTGAGATGAAAAGTGGGAAAGACTTAGAACTCATTAACACTACCTGCACAGATTTAATCATATTTCAGACATAATTCTGGAAGATTTAAGATCGTCAGGGCATCATGGATACTTAAGACAGAAGGGTGAGGAGTACAAAATCATATTTTTCTATTTTTCAAAAAAATTTTCCTCAGTATCAGCTCTTTTTTACTTTTTTGCTGTGCTGAAGCTACATTTAGAAACCTTTTTTCCCCTGGATGTAGATATCCCATGATAGGAAAACAGATGACCCAGGGGGACACATCATCCTCTTTGTGAAGCTAGTCTGTTACTTCATATACTACAACAATGTGCATCTTTCTCTCCTCAACCATTCTCCTCAACCATTCTCAACCATACTCATAAATTTGACCTGCTAGATGCTTTCTATACATATCACTGCATTCTCTGTCTCTATCCATAGCTACTATTAAGGCTCAATTAGGGAGCTGAACACTGTGAAATTGTTTTCCTGAATTAACAGTCCCACCTTTATCTGCTGTTACCATTTATATACAGGCTGTAATGTGCAAACACCATGTACACATGAAACTTTTCTTTTTTTAATCTAGCTTCTGGTTCCCGACCTCAATACTCCCTATATACATTTAATTTGCAACTCATGTGGGGCAAGATGACCCTTCCCCAAACAAAAATAAGCAGAGATATCTCCAAGTAGAGACAAGAAGGAATTATTTAATTATCTCTTCTTGCAAGATGGGCTGTCTTACTACTGGAGGCAGACTATTAGGAGATGCAAAATACAAAATGCAAATCTTGGCTATATACCCAACAAACCACCCTTTACCCCTCCCTTTTTCTGTAGGCACACAATCTTAACCACACAAATCTGCTGCCATTTGCAGGTGAAATGTCAGTATTATCAAAAAGCAGAAGCTAAGTGTCTAGCAGACATGAAAACAGACAAAATATGTCATCAGTATCAACTTAGATATGGAAGCAGAAGATAAATGCTGTAAAAATATCAATATAGATATGAAAGCAGATGATATTTTATGAAACATAGGGATTTTAGGACATGGTGACCTGCCCAGAGCTCTGCAACAGGATTTCCAATTTTATATTTGTACAGGTCAGATGGTTATCAGTGAAAACAAGTCTGGGACATTTGGGTCTGTGGTTAAATTTGCAGTTTCTTTGCTTTCTCCTACTACACATAAGCTAAGCCTAGCAAAAACTTCAACTTATAACCAGGGAAGTAAGGCAAGGTTCCCAGGCTCCCAGCCTAGGTTACTAAGTGTTCAGTACTTTATTACAATTCAATACTTGAAAAATTTTCACTCATTCCACTCAAACTGCTTTTCACATGTTTTATGTTATGCTTATGTGTGTCAGTATACTGATGATGGTAATGATGATGATGATTTATATTTTACTCCTATTGCCAGACATTGTGTTAAGCACAGTTTATTATCAGAACAACCCTGGGAAGTAGGTCCTATTATTAGCTCCCATTTTACACATGAGAAAACTGAGACAAAGGTAGGTTAACTACTTGCTCAGGAAAAAAAAATATCTAGTCAAAGGCTGGATTTAAACAGAGATCTTCCTGAGTCCAGGCTCTATGTTCTATCCACTGATCAACTTAGCTGCCCTGTGTAATGGTAATGTATTTTTGCTTAGAGGGAAGATCTTTCTCTTACATTAATTCACCTATGTGACCTGCTAGAGTCACATGGAAGCCTGAGTCACATGAGTCTTGCCTGGCAAGCTCCCAGGCAGGTGGAGAAGGAAGGGGTGAAGCAGGAAGGGGGAAACAAAGCTGAGAAGAAGTTGGTCTGAGCAGTTGGAGCTAATGGAGAGAGAAGAAGCAGGCAGTGAGCTGGGAATCCATTTGTAGGAAGGTCTTAGGAGGGGAAAGGCTTGGGGATGGCAGTGCCCCTGTATTATTATTACGTATAGTATTTTTTGGAATAGATGTTTTGGTTCTGTCTTCCATGTGGAGAGTCTGTCATATTTTGCAATTCAGAATTATGCTTGCATATTCATAGCCACAATAGGTGCTGTGAATATTGAACCAACACTGCATCCTGTAAAAGCAGAGTGGGCATTTATGTGGTCCAAGTGAGTGTTACTCTATCTCCTGCAAGAAGAACATGAAGATATTCAAATAATATCATAGTACATTCCAGGTTCTTAGGAAGATGGAAATGTTCTTTAAAAGAGGCAAAGCTTCAGTGAATAGGAAAAAACAGTGAACTGCTCTCAAATTGGAGAATAGGAGATTTGATGGTTATCACAATATTCATACAGAAGAGTCCCAGAAGCTATCAAATGAAAGATCATTCAGCAAATGTCAAAAGAAGAAATAAAAGTAGCAGTGACCAAATTTTCATCTTCTATGATCAGATGCATTTCATGTGTTTCATAATTATCAAACTAATTTGCTTTACATATATCTATCCCAGTTATTAAACTAAAAGATTGGTAGTTTTTATACGCAAATAACTGAAGTTTACTGTGTTCTTCATTCATGTCATTATTCTAGAGCTTCTCACATTCTGTTGAGAAACTGCTAGAATTCTAAGAATTTACTTTAGGAATTCCTTTTCTTAGAACTCTGAGTAGACCGGTGAACTCTCAGGGCAGACAATTCAAAAGGTTTTTCTGAGAAATAGACATGTCTGAGACAAGTCAACTAAAAAGGATTAACTATAATTATATATATATAATCACAATATATAATATCTATATATTATATATTATATAATTACATACAATTACAATTATTAATATCTAATTATAACTAATTTCCTAATTATAACTAATTATTAATATTATAATTATTAATCCCTAATTGTTATAATATTTTTGTAATCCCTAATTTAAACAAGGTGTAGGACAATGAATTTGATTTTGATTCCTGGGGAAATTCTAAAATAGATCATTACAGTAGAATTTGACAAAAATTTATAAAGAGAAGCAGTGATTACAAAGAGCCAATATATGCACATTTCCCCCCCTTAGAATTTAAGCTCCTTGGGTACAGGGACTGTTTCACATTTGTCTTTGCATCTATAACACCCCCCAGGGTGTCTGACACATAATAATAGCTTGACAAATATTTGTTAATTTTAATAGAACTGAAGTGGGCTGAAGGAATTATTGTATGTGACTGAACGATTACCTCATGACTAAGAAGATCTTGCAGAAGAATATCAGCTTTCTGATAAAAAAAAGCTCCCTTTAACCTAGGATTTCATAACTCAGATTAAAAAATGTGACTTGTTATATTTTAACATAAAATTACATTTTGTATTAAGTAAAACTATATTTAAGTATACACAATATTTATTTCTAAGAAATGATATGCTGTAGGGGTTGTAGGTAAATTCACAACTAATAATCTACCATGTAAAGCGCCCTAGAACTTCATTCAGGTGAGCATTGGAGCATGTCAGCTACCAACTGAGAACAGTACTGAATGCAACAAAACATTACCTAAACATAAAACCTGCCAAGAGGTCATTTGTATCACAAAGCTTATAATGATTCCATCTAGAATTTTGCACTTTCAGAGAGCAATGTTTTAGGAATTTGATATTATTTAGATTTAATGCAGTACATTAAGTTTAGCAGAAATCTTTTGGAAATGACACTTACAATGATGCTATGTAACATATGTTAATAGGAATGGCATTTAAAAATGAGACTCTCAAAATTCCCCTTTTCGATTTCCAAAAGATACTTACTCTTAGATAATGTCACTATCTTGAAGAGATAGCACATTTGAAAGCTATATGCAAAGAAGTGTTTGGCAAAAGGTGAGAGAAAATTTTTTTTAATTTTAAAATACCTGATCTTTTCAGTATTTGGGTAATTGAAGGGAAAATATAGATATAGATGTGGAAATATAGAGGGCGTAGAATGAGTTGAATATGAAGGGATGATATCTAAAAAATAAAATTAAGTATTGAGAGGACTGTCCTGGAAGAAAAAGAAAGGAAGAGATAGAACATAGTAAATCATCTCATGTAAAGCGGCAAGAAAGAGCTTTTACACTGGAGGGAAAGAGGCAGGAGGTGAGAGGGAATGATTGAACCATACTATCTATAATAGAAATAGCTTAAGGAGGGAATAACATACAGACTCAATTGGGTGTCAAAATCTGTCTTGCCATACAGAAAAGCAGGGGATAAGGGGGTAAGTGAGAGGAGATGAAAGAAAGGACAACAGATTGAGGGAAGGGGAAATCAGGAGCAAACACTTCCGAGGAGGAACAGGTCAAAGGAGAGAACAGAATAAATGGAGGGCGGGGCAGGATGTAAGGTAATATAGTTAGTCTTTCATAACATGACTGTTAAGAAAGTGTTTTGCATGATTGCACATGTGCAACCTGTATTGAATTGCTTGCTTTTTCAATGAAGGTGGTTAGGGAAGGAAGGAGGGAGAAAATGTGCAACTCAAAGCTTTAAAAATGAATGCTAAAAATTGTTTTTATATGCAACTTGGAAATAGGATATAAAAACAAAGGGATATATAAATCTATCTTCACCTATAGGAAAACAGAAGGGAAGTGGATAAGAGAATGAGGGCTGTGGTGATAGAAGGAAAAGCGCATTGGAAGAAGGATTAATCATAATGTACTTGGTCCTGGGATAGGGGGGAGGGGAGAGTTGTGGAGAAAATTTGGAATTCAATATGTTGTGGAAGTGAATGTTAAAAACTGAAAATAAATTATACAAAAAAGGAAACCCCCCAAAAGAAGGGTCAGGAAGAGTCCAACATGACTGAATAACAAGAATTTGGAAAGGGGAATAATATCTAGTAAGTCTAGAAATCTACCTTAAGACCTAGTTGCAACCAGGTTGTGAAGCGCTTTAAAGCTTACCACAGGAGTTAATGTTTTGTTCTAGAGGCCATAGAGAATCATTGAACTTTATTTACTAAGAATCATGTGCTTACTAAGTGCCAGGACCTATGGTACCTGCTATGGATAAAAATACAAACAAAAGAAAGTAGTGGGCTGCCTTCGAGGGTCTTATGTGGGAAGATAGCAAACAAAATAAGTTGAGTAGAGGGGGATAAAGATGTGAGAGAGAAGAATAGGTAGGTGACCATGTTAGGATATGGTGCTGAAGTCCAAAACATCAGAAGTAGTGCCTTTCTGAAGTTCAGTCAAATTCATCTTGTTCAAAGAAACCTCACTGTTCTTCATACAAGACATGGTATCTTCCAACTTTGTAGTTTTTTTCCTAGCCATTCCTTCTGACTGTAATACACTCCGCTACCTCTTAGAACCCCCTAGGTCCAATGCCACCTTGATATTTAAAATCTTTTCTTAGTATTCCAACTACTAATATCTTCTTTGAAATTAGTTTGTATCTATTTTATGACATTACATGGTCAGATCTACACTTAAGGAAGATCATTTTGACAACTCTGTGGAGTGGGGAGAGACTGGAAGCAGGGAGACAACTAGGAGACTTTGGAGTAGCATAGGATGTTATTGTTATGTGTCCTTTGTTCTTGAAGAGGACCAGGACACCAGGGAGGTGATGTCATTACATGCAAGTGAATTGGATTTAAGTGAGGGAGGGCTGTGAAAATTCACCAACCTCATTTTCTCTTCCAGAGCCATGTCAGTGATGAGGGAATGAACAAAGGAGGTGATTATGGGAGTAGATAATTTTGTTTACATGTAATACTGAAGAAATAATTAGGTCAATAACAAAGAGATATATGTGGCATTTATGCTTATCAAGAGCTCAATCCAAACATACAATTATCAAAAATGAAAACTGAAATTCTTAGTAATAATTACAAATATTCAAGGCACAAAACTATTCCTGGAAAGAGGACAGCAATGGGTTTAATAATTAATATTTATCTAAGGACTTTTAGCCCAAATAGACATTAACAGAGTAGATCTCTCAGCTTCTAATGGAGAGAAAAAAGAACAAAAGGAAAAGAATGGTGTGTTTCTTGGCTGACTTGAAGATAGTTTACTACTTAACTTTTTTTTTCTATTTAAAGGAACTGGACAGTCATTAGTCTTTCTATTGTTTTGTTAAAAGGAAAATTCTTACCCTGATTTAGGAAGCAAAACTCAGGAAGACAAATTTTATAAATGAGCTATTTTTTAAATTTTGTTTTTTATTTGTTTTATTTTTTGCTTAGCAATTGGGGTTAAAGTAACTTGCCAAAGGTCACGTGGCCAGATTTGAACTCAGGTCCTCCTGATTCCTGGGCCAGTGCTCTATTCACTGTGTCACTTAGGCACCCCTAAAAAAAGAGCTTGTTAACACACCAATAAAGCACTGGTTGGGTCAAGCCCCAAGTGTAGGAGGGATTCAAAGTAAGCTCTACTTCTAAAGACCTGAGTAAGCATCTTTCACATAAGGGCAAGGGTATTTTGATTAAATTATGCAACCTGGAGGAGGTGATATTAGTCCAACATCAGTATTTTGATTGTTAAGGAGATGAGGTTAGTGAGCATGCTTGGTAGCTGCTGCCTGGTGGCCTCAGATTTAAGGAGATAATGATTACAGGTAAGGAGTTATGATTACCACCTTTCATATTCAGAAGGTCTTCTAATGCTGGACTACGCTCCTCCAAGTCAAGCAAGGTTAAAATGTGAGGTCACTTCAGAATGACTGCATTATTAACTGATTTTACACAGTTCCATCTTCTAAAAGAATTGAGAAAGAGACTGCTTGTGATGAGGTGCAGCTTCTGGGAGACCCCTTGAGCTCCCACTTGATAAGGAATTTGCACAGGCTATCATAGGCTTTCATTGTGGCTGGGCCCAAACTTCTGTTACTAGCCTAGCCCTCCATTGTCCATCTACTTCCTACCCTTGAGCCCATCAAAATATCAATCCACCCTGGAAGTGACCTATTGTCAGTTGGCTCCAGGTGGCCTCCAGTGACTTCCCACCCTTAATCACTCATTGACCTCATTACCTCCTCCTGAAGACCCACCCCAAACTCCTCCTCCAGACCACCCCTAGATTCCTCCCATAACCTTTCTGTATATAAGACTCCTTCTTGCCCCCATGTGTGTGAGAGAGCCATAGAATTTTCTAGCACAGACTTATTCTGTGTTTAATATGAGTGAACTTCTAATAATTTTTATTTTTCTTTGCCTGAGAAGACTTGAGTTGAATACACTCAGTATGATCTGGTATTTTGGTATTTTGGGGTCTCAAGCTCCCCTAGCCCTAACCACATTGTTTGTACTCCTTGATCTAACTTAAGGAAAAAAGAGCAAAGAGAGGACAGAAACCAGCAAAAAGAGAGGCATCTGCATTCAAGGAGATTACATTTCTAATGGGGTAATAGCATAAAAAAAGGAAACTGAAGGGAATAATAGTGTGAACATGGAAGGAGGGAGAAGTTACTAATTTTAGGATGTTGTTCACATACCCAGCTTGTAGGAAAGGAATGCCAAAAGAAAGACCCCAAAAGGCTTGAAATTCCACCTTCTATTGTTAGTTAAGTTGGGTCATGTGCTCCTAGTCGATTTGTGCTCTTGTGGAAGGGGGAGGAGAGCTCTTGACTTTTTTGCCTCCACTTCTTCTTAATTTTTTACAATCTGGCTTCAGAACTCTTTACATTGCAGCAAATGCTTTTTTTTCCAGTGTTGATATTTTATTGGCTGAATCTAAAGACCTTTTATCAGCATTAATCCTTTTCCCATCTGCATCATTAAACACTATTCCCATTCCTCTGGGTATTGTCTCCTCTCTGGGTTCTCATGGTACCCATCTCTCTTGATTCTCTTATCTTTCTTCATGCTATGCTTCAATCTTCATTGATGTATAATCATCCATGCCCCATCCCCTAAATATGTGTATAACTCAAGGTTCTCTGATGGGTGCTCTCATTGTACTTCATGGTGTCCTCATCAGTTCTCATGTATTAAACCTTCAGAGATTAGTCTAAGTTCCAAACATTTGTCTTTATCTGCTTATTGAATACTAACATATTCAAAACAGCACATAGTGTGCAATTTATAAATGCTTGCTGATCAATTGATTGGCCTTGATAGGTTTTAAGGCTGTGGTCCACACCTATGATTTCATTATATAGAAGCCTCCTGATGAAATGGTGATTATTCTAACATTTATCACTGTAGAGAAGAAAATTGCCTGGAATACTGAGAAGTTATGGGACTTACCCAGGATCACAAAGATTATATGCGCTAGAATAAGACCTTGAGCTCAGATCTTCCTAATTCTGAGGCCAGCTCTCTATCTAATTTTATGATATCTCGTATGGATTATTGCTTTAGCCTCTTAATAATTTTTTTTGGTTCAAGCCTAATTATGGCTACCAAAATGTATTGGGAAGATTGAGTATGTGGTATATGCCATGTATAAGCAAAGATGTATATACAACATAATTTAAGGAGGGAAAGGGTGCTAGCAATTAAGGGAATCAGGAAATGTTTTTGTTGTTGTTATTTGTTTCCAGGTGATGGCATAGGAGATGAGCTCTGAAAGAACCTAAAAAATTCTGTGGGTCAAAGGTGAGGAGAGAAAGGATTTGAATCACTTGAGGTTGTCTTACAAAGGCACAAAATTTGGAGCTGGAATGCCAATTTTGAGGAACAGCATGGAGGCCAGTTTAGTTAGAATGAAGAGTATATGCCATAAACTTTTCAAGATAAACCAGAGCTATATCATCAGGGGCTGTTTCAATGAAAGAGACAATTTTAAATCAAAGGCATCCTTCTCTATTTATAATGAAATTCTCCCTCCACCTAGTCTAGTCAATATGATTTGTTTTAGATCCCTTTCAAGGGGATCCTGCACCACTCCTGAAAAGAAAATTACCTTCTGAGCCATGATTCACTGAGGAACATTTCACTATTAGACCCAAGTGAGATACAGGACCAATTATATTATACTCCTTACAGCACAAAACCCATAATTCCAAACAACTTGAAGGTAACTTGATTCCAGATGTTAACTATGATATTGTTAAAGATGAGCAAGATGAGGAGCACTTGCCATGCTTCTAGATATTAAAATCAGAGTAGAAAAACAAAGTTTCTTTTATGGAAAGGAAAATGATTTTTATGGATCACTAAAAATTACAATCTAGTCATTTGAGACAAAACCAAAGTAATTTTTGAATTCCTGAATAGGAAAGAATGTAGTTAAGAATTAGAAAAATGTTCCAGTATTTAGGGCCAAAATAACAATTATATTTTTTCTATTATAACAAAATATGTTATTTAAGTATTTCAGTGTGTTTTAACACAGAAAATTACAAACACAAAATGGAATAAAAATTAATTCAATGTAATAAAAGCAAATTGGAGAGAAAATAAAATAAAATGCCTGAGTGAAGTTTAAGGCAATTGCCAAATAGGCACATTTGAAATGATATTTTATTTTTTGATATGGTAAGGAATTATATAGAAAGCTATCATACGATTTATATAATATCCACACATAATTATATATAGCTATAATAGATATGTTATTAATAACATACAGTACATACATATGTGCCATGTTTTTACATATATGCCCCCCAAATTTATTTCATTGATGTATTTTAATATTTCATTTCCCATGTATCCTTCCCTTTAACCTACTCAGAAGTTTTTTTTTAATAAAAAAGTAGGAATCTAACTTTATTTGTGTGAAAAGTGTTTTAGAAGCGTGTTGATGCAGCCTCTATGTTTGTTTTGACAGGCAGAATCCCAAATGGTTTATATTGTCTACAATTACTTTAAATGTAACTTATCCTTCTATCTCTTGCTACTGGGCTTTGCTGGCAATATATGGACATGCTGATGATTTATGTGAGCTTCTTTTATAATCTGCAACTTTCCTAATGTTACTGCTTCAAGTAATTTTTAGTTGATTCTCTAAGATTCTCTAAGTATTGTATCACATCATTTGCCAAAAGTGATAGTTTAGTTTCCTCATTGCCTATTCTAATTCCTTCAATTTTTCTCCTTTTATTACTAAAGCTAACATTTATACTACAATATTGAATAATAGTAGTGATAATGGACATTCTTGTTTTGCCCCTAATGTTATTGAGGATGCTTTTAGCTTATCTCCATTACATATAATGCTTGCTGATGTTGGGGGCCAAGATTTCTGGGGTCTTGGCCCACTAGCTCCCCAGTTCTACAAGGTCATTAGGCAGATATGCAAGGAAAGTATAATCTTGTTGGGTGGATGCTCTCATTGGTTTCTTGAATTTCTAAGGAATGTACTGAAAGTTAATTTGCAAGTCATGATTGGGACTCCCATTTTGTTGTGCCTCCAGAGGTGGTACTAGGATAAAGATCTTAGAGTCATTAGCCTTGGGCCGGGGTCTGGGAAAGGCAAGACCCAAATCACATAGTCATCCCTGCAATAAGGAATATAAGCTCTATGATTTTCTTGTATCATTGGCTATGTATGAAATGGTTTTGTAATAAACAGACTATGGAATACATCCCCAACTCTCTCCCCCTTTTCTTATTCATCTGGAAGCTTTCTCTCACTTTCTCTTTATTTTTCTCAGCTGGTAGCTAGGCCCAGACTGTGCTGGCCGCAGCATGCTGATGGTTTTATAGAGATGTTACCTTATTGTTTGAAGAAAAAAAAATTCCATTTATTTCTTTGCTGCCTAGTGATTTTAATAAGAATTGATGAAGTATTTAGTCAAAAGCTTTTTCTTTATCTATTTAGATAGTCATAGTCATATAGTCTATTAATTTTCTTACTGATATGGTTAATTAAACTGATAGTTTTACTAATATTGAACTAACCCTACATTCCTGGTATAAATCCAATCTAGTCTTAGTGTATCATCTTCATGATAACTGTCTGCATTGTCTTTGTAATACTTTATTTTAAATTATTTCATCAATATTCATTAGGGAACCTGTTCTATAATTTTATTTCTCTATTTTGGCTCTTCCTCATTTAGGTATCAGGAACATATTTCTTTTTTTTATTTTTCTTATATTTTAAAATTTTCCCTTATCTTTTGTGACTCTCATTTTTTAAAATTATGCTTATTTTTAGTTCACAACATTCATTTCCAGAAGGTTTTGAGGTACAAATTGTCTTGCCATCTTTCCCCTACTGCCCACCCCAAAACAGTGATCCTACTGAACACCTCCTACCCCAATCTGCTCTCTCCTATATTCTCCGTCATACCCCCTCTAACATTCTAATAGGGCAGGATGGATCACCATACCACATTGCCTATATATCATATTTCCAAGTTGCATATAAAAACAATAATTTTTAAACATTAATTTTTAAAACTTTGAATTTGAGATTCTTTCCCTTTTTCCCTCATCACCCACCCTTACTGGGAATATAATCAATTCAATATAGATTGTACACGTGTACAATATATTCTATTTTCTACTTTTACCCTGTCCCTTTTTTAAGTACCATCCCCCCAAAATCTGCCCTCCATTCTATCATCTCCCTAATTATGGCCACCCTCCCAACTTCCGTGTAGGGTAAGGCACCCAGTTTAGTGTATATGTTATTCCTTCCTTAAGCCAAATTCAGTACGAGTATGGATGACCCATTCACTTTAGCCTTCCTGTTCTTCCCCTCTACTGGAACAGTTTTCCCTTGCCTCTTTTATATGACAAAATTTGCCATATAGTTGTGTGGTTGCACATACACAACAGATATATTTATATATTATGTAATATATTACATATATTTATATATTATTATATTATATATTACAAATATTTATACACTCACACATATACACATATTTATATGTGTATATATGTGTATGCGTGCATATATGTATATTTGTGCACATATGTGTATATGTGCACATATATCATTATACACATATACATATACTTATACATACATATACATATATTACTCATATACACAAACATATGTACATTATAAGAATTGAAGTATTTTGTCAAAAGCTTTATCTTTATTGAGACAATCATAATTTCTATTAGTTATAGTTATAATATAAATGTATGCATAGTTATATATGTGTGCATGTGTGTGTCTGTGTATACACACATTCTATAGGTGCATGTTACATGTCACAAACATGCATGTATGCACACATATGTGTGTACATGTATGTGTACATGTATGCACATACATATCACACATATAAATATTGTCATGCACACATGTATATTTTATGCATATAGACACACACATGTATACATTATCAGAATTGATGAAGTATTTTGTCAAAAGTGTTTTCTTTATTGAGATAATCATATAATTTTTATTAGTTATAGTTATTGTATAAATGCAAATGTATGTATATGTGTTTGTGTATGTGTATATATGTATGTATTTATATGTGTGTGTGTATTTATATGTATGTGTGTGACATTATTTTCACCTGAAAAATTATACTAAGTTTTGCTGAGTATGTGATTCTTGGTTTTAGTCCTAGCTCTTTTGACCTCCAAAACATCATATTCTAAGTCTTATGATCTGTTAATAGAGAAGCTTCTAGGTCTTGTGTTATCCTGATTGTGTTTCCATGATACTCAAATTGTTTCTTCTTGACTGCTTGTAATATTTTCTCCTTGACCTAGGATCTCCAGAACCTGGATATAATATTCTTAGGAATTTACTTTTGGGGATCTTTTTCAAGAGGTGATCAGTGAATTCTTTCGATTTCTATTTTGCCCTCTGGTTCTAAAATGCCAAGGCAATTTTCCTCGAGAATTTCCTGAAGGATGATTTCTAGGTTCTTTTTTTAATGGATTTCAGGTAGTCCAACATTTTTTAAAACTACTTCTCCTGGATATATTTTCTAGGTCAGTGGTTTTTCCATTGAGATATTTCACATTGTCTTATATTTTTCATTTGTTTGGGTCTGTGTAATAGGATCTTGGTTTCTAATAAAGTCATTAGCTTCCTATCTAATGCTTAAGGAATTACTCTCTTCAGTGATCTTTTGAAATTCTTCTCTAATCAGGCAAATTTAGCTTTTTAAGGCATTCTTCTCTTCATTTGGCTTTTTGGGCCTCTTTTGCCATTTGAGTTAGTTTATTTTTAAGGTGTTATTTTCTTTAGTTGGGTTGTTGACTCTCTTTTCATGATTTTCTTCCATCATTCTCATTTCTCTTCCCAATTTTTCCTCTACTTCTCTTACTTCATTTTCAAATTCCTTGTTGTGCTCCTCTATGGTTTGTAACCAGTTCATAGTTTTCTTAGAAACTTTTGGTATGGGACTTCTGACTGTGTTTTCTTCCTTTTATTCCATCTTTTGATACTTTTGTCCCCAAAAAGGGAATTGAATGTTTGACTGTTGTGCTTGCTTTGCTTCCTTTCCTTTATCATTTTGCCACTCAATTACTTGACTCTTGAGCTTTTTGACACAGTAGAACTCTGCTTTTAGAGAGGAGACTTTTGTCCCAAATTTCTGGGGTTTTCAAAACTGCCAGAATTATTATTGGGTACCCTCTCTGCAGCTCCACACACACTCTGCCACACTTGTCGCACACCCCAGGATCTCCACCCAAGACTGTGATCCAGATGCTAGCAGGTTAAAGCAAGAGAGATTGCCCTTTAATGTTTGCTTGGTCTCCCTGTGATCTGCAGTCCAGGAGCTCTACAGCAACCATGTGGCAATGGCTGCACAGCCACCATGCCTCCACCACTTCTCTCTTTGGGAGCATTTGCAGAACTCCCAGTTCCAACAGACCTCTTCACTGACCTTTTTCATTGTCTTTGGCATTTACAGGTTGATAATTCTGGCAACCAGCACTGATGATAGTGATTGGCTCTCCCATCATCCACTCCAGCTGCTGCTGGTTGGGGCACCCTGGGCCCAAAACCATGGGCTCATGCAGGGCTGGGACTAGCTCCTAGTATGCTGCATTGGACTCTTCTTCTCTGCCTGCCTGGCTGTCTTCAGTGGGATATTTGTTTATCTCTGTCATTTTGTGGGTTCTTTTGCTCTAAAATTTGTTTAGTCATATTTTTTAGATATTTGAGGTGGTGAAAGGGGAAGCTCATGGAATTTTCCTGGTTTTATGCTGCCATTTGGCTCCACCCTCCTGCCCACAGCACCATATTTCAGTCACAAAAGGAATTTGGTAGGATTCCTTCTATTTTTCCAAATTATTTATCTAGTACTGAGATAAATCCATTTGGCCTTGGAGATTTTTTCTTACAAATTGCATGGATGGCTTGTTCAATTCCTTTTTCTAAAATGGAGTTATATATTTTATTTCTTCTTCTGTTATTCTGAGGCAGTTTATATCTTTGTAAATATTTGTATACTTCACTTAGATTGTCAGATTTATTGCCATATAGTTGTATAAAGTAGTTCCTAATAACTATTTTGATTTTCTGTTCATTGGTGGTGAATTTATTCCTTTCATTTTTGATACTGGTAATTAGATTTTTTTTCTTTTTAAATCAAGTTAACCAAAGATTTATCCATTTTATTGGGGGTATTTTCCCTCATGAAGTTAGTTCTTAGTCTTATTTATTAATTCAATAGTTTTCTTACTTTTTAAAAAGTATTTTTGCTTTCCCCAATTACTTGTATAAACAATTTTCAAAATTTTTTAAATTTTGAGTTCCAAATTCTTTCTCATCTACCTTCCCCATACCCTCCTTATTGAAAAGAGAAGCAGTTTGATAATTTGTAGTCATGCAAAACATATCTGTAATAGTCATGTTGTGAAAATGTGACAAAAGACAAAAAAAAATAAAGGAAGCAAAAAATAAAAGTATCCTTTAATCTGTATTCAGAAATCACCAATTTTTCCTGGGGGATGAATAGCATTTTTCATCAAAACTCCTTCAGAGTTGTCTAGGTCATTATATTTCTGAGAATACATAAATCATCTATAGCTGATCATCATACAATATTGTTATTTTGTACTCTGTATGTTTCATTTTGTGTAGGCCTATGCAAATCTTTCCAGATTTCTCTGAGAGCATCTTGCTCCTTTCTTAGAATACAATATCATTCCATCATAATCACATACTACAAGTTATTCAGTCACTCTACAACTGATGGACAGCCCTTTAAGTTTCTAATTCTGTGCTGCCAGATCTGAGCTGCTATAGATATGTTTGTACATTTATGTCCTTTTCCTTTTTTTTTCACTTACCATTTCTCTCTTATCAGGCTATCTAATAATTGTTTTTATTTGCATTTCTCCAATCAATAAATGTATTTTGCCACATGATTATAGATAACTTTGATTACTTCCTCTCAAAACTGCTGATATCTTGTAATCATCAATCATTTTGGGAATGGCTTTTAATTTTAGAAATTTGACTCAGTTCTCCAAATGTTTTAGAAAGGAGGCCTTTATCAGAAAAAAAAATTGCTGATTTTTTTCACATTATCTGTTTTACTCTCCATCCTACCCACCCATTTACTTTATTATTTCTCTCCTTTTATGCTTTCCCTAAGCAAAAATCTTTTCCTTCTGATTACTCCTTACCCTTATTTGCCATCCCTTCTGTCACCACTACTGCCCCACTTCTTTTATCCCCCTTCTACTTCTATTTTCCTGTAGGGTTATATAGATTTCTATACCCAACCAAGTGTGTATTGTCTTCCCTCTTTGAGCCACTTCTGATGAGATTAAGGTTCACTTGCTTCCTCTCACCCTTCCCTTCTTCATCTCCAATATAAAAGTTTTTTTCTTGCTTCTTTTATATAAGATAATTTACTCCCTTCTACCTTGCCCTTTTTTTTCTCCCAGGATATTCCTATGTCTCTCCTTAATTTTATTATTTAGGTATCATTCCTTCATATTCAATTCACACATGTTTCCTCTGTATATGTATATGTATGTGTGTATACATATGTGTATGTATGTATATATGTGTGCATGTATGTATGTACGTATATACCGTCTAACAACCCTACTAGTGAGAAAGGTCTTATGAATTACAAGTATCTTTCTATGTAGTAGTATAAACAATTTAACCTTAATAAGTACCTTATGATTTTCCTCTCCTATTTGCCTTTTCATCCTTTTCATGAGTCTTGTTTATGAAAGTCAAATTTCCTACTCACCTCTGGTCTTTCCATCAAGAATGCTTGAAAGTCCTCTATCTCATTGAGTAACCATTTATTCCCCTGAATATAATTCCCCTGAGTAAAATTACCCAGTTTTTCTGGGTAGATGATTCTTAGCTGTAATCCAAGATTCTTTGCTTCATGAAACATCATATTCCGAATCCTCAGGTCCTTTTATGCAGAAGCTGGTACAGTTCTGCATAAGCCTTTGTTCTTTAATATTTGAATTGCTTCTTTCTGGCTATGTCTGATATTTTTGCCTTGACCTGATAATTCTGGTATTTGGTTGCTATATTCCTTGTCATTTTCATTTCAAGGTCCCTCTAAGGAGTTGACTAGTGCATTCTTCCAATGACTATTTTACCTGCTGTTTCTAGAATGTTGGGGCAGGTTTCCTTGATAATTTCTTGAAAGATGCTCTCCAGGGTCTTTTTTTTAATTGTGGCATTCAGGTAGTACAATAATTATTTCTTTTTGATCTGTTTTCCAGGCCAGTTGCTCTTTCAATGAAGTATTTAGAATTTTCTTCTTTTTTCCTTCTTTTGTTCAAATGTTTCCTGATATCTCAGAGTCATTAGCTTCCACTTGCCAAATTACCATTTTTAAGAAATTATTTTCTTCAGTTAGGTTTTGTACTTCCTTCTACATGTGTCCAATTCTACTTTTAAAGGATTTTTTTTCACTCAGTTGTTATGCTCCTTTTTCATGCTCTTCATTTTTTTCATAGTTCTCAAGCATCACTTTCATTTCTTTTCCCAGTTTTCCTTCTACCTCACTGATTTTACAGTACTTTTTGAGCTCTTCAGAAAGGACTTTTTGTTCTTGAGATCAAATACATAGAATCAGAAGGACACCTTTTTACTTTTTCCTGAATTCAAAGCAGATCTTAGACAATTATTAGCAGTCTGACTGTGTGCAAGTTATTTAAAGCTGTTGGACTCAGTTTCCTTATCTGTAAAATAAAATGAAGAAGAAAATGGCAAACCACTCCAGGATTTTTGCCAAGAAAATTATGAATTAGTCAATAAGAACTGGACACTACTTAAAATATACATGCGTATATATATTGTAATGACTAATGCAACAACTTCCTAACTCAAGACCCAGTAATCTCTCCTGCTCATCTGTCTGCTTGAAATTACTAAGCAATGAGAGATGGAGGAAAAATGAGATGGATTATCAGTGAGAATATTAAGTGGCAGAATATATTGTTATTTAGGGAAAATAGTACTGAAGGCAAGAAATGTGTTGATTCAAAAGTGAATTTAGGTTTTGGGATAATCAGCATGGAAGTTATTTCAGTTAAAGGGCATTTCATGAACTCTTATGGAAATAATCATTTCACAGAAAATTTCCAAGAAATAGATTCCTCTATGAACTATGTGTAGTTCTTATAATACAAGTCATGGTGGTCAAATTTATCATGCTATGAAAATCCCTGAAAGTAGAATTTGTTCATTTGGGGACAAAAAATGTATCATAACATGGAAACTGATTTAATATTCAACATCCCACAGCTTATTTTTCTGATACTGCAGAATATGAAATCACTTTCCTAACTTTTAAACAACAGGCCTCTCATTCAAGAAATGAGGCCATGACTCCTCTCTCCAAATCTAGATAATACAGCAACATAGTTTATTGATTTTAAATACGTCTTAAGATAAGTCAATTTGCTCACAAAATTAGAGAGATATTTGACTACCTAGAGGAAGAATGGGTGTTTGTCTAATTTCCCTTGTTCTTTACTTACTAAATAATTTGAGAGAGGCACTTTTAATTTTAAAATTCCCAAATGGTATCAGAGTTATTACCTGACTCACATTAAAATTTAAAAGAATCCTTTGAGTATATCCTTTATATTCTACAAAAAAGATTATTTCTAGGAAACAATGCAGGAAATAAAAACCTATTATATACACTTGAAAATAATTTTCATCTATATTGAATCTTCCTATTCTACTTGGTGTAGTATCTCTATCTGAATGTGTGTGTGTGTATGTATGAGAAAACTGAGGCTCAATATAAGTGACTTTTTCCTAAAGACTTAGAGCTAATAAGGAGTACAATTTAGTTTTTTGACTATGAGTTAATTACTTTTCCCATTATATGACATTACAAATAATTCACTTATATAGCTTCAACTAAGACTATAATTCATTTACAGAATGTGATCAAATTTTATGCAAGATACCTACGAAGGAAAAAGTCAAACATGAGTTGTATTTAGAACAATATATTTTCTAAGTCACACCATGCAGAAAAACTTGTTTCTTTTCTATTTCAAATCATCCCCTCTGGAATATTTCATTCTACAAAGGTGGTTTAAATATATAAAAGACTTTAGTTTGTCATAGTTTAATCTTTAGAATATCATATATTTAAATTCATACACTTTTCAAAATATGAAAAAAATTAATAAACAAGAAAATGTTATGTTAGTTATTCATAGTTGTAAAAAACCTATTAAAATATTGTAAACTTTATTTTGAAAGACTATGAGAAAGATGACTGCACTGTTGTTAAGCTCTCAAAGTCTTTTAGATGTTCTCTGACGTAGTACTTCCAAACTCCATTGTTATACATGGTGGACAACTTTTCTTATATTTTATACTAAAGTAGAAGAAAATACTGATTGTAAATGGTTTTAAAGCATTAAGTTTCTAGCCAATGATGTTACAGTGCTTTAAGAATACATAAATATGGTTAAATGTAACTTTTCATATATTATGTGAATTTGGCAAAAAATCAATTTTTACAAGAATTAAAAAGAAGAAAATATATTATGTCTAAATATAGATGAGTTAAGACTAATGATCTCTGCTTTCTATAAAACCTCCTTATTCTCCAACTATTGCCTTTTGTGTGACTCAGAATTCAAATAGAAAGGCATACACACACACACAGAAAAAGAAATCACAGAACAGGGTAATGATAACTCTGTTTTTTGTAGGACCATTTCCAATATATTTTTAAAAGAAGCAAATGTGTAGATATGTACATTTCTTGTGATTCAAGTACTGACAAGTGTCAATTATTTATCATGATTAAATTTGTCTACTATTCATGAACTCCTTTCAGGGCAACAGGTGATTTTCAGTTAAGTGAGTCATACCGTAATGAAACTCCTGAAGCTGAATAATGACTTCCATTGACTTTCAAAAATTGTCTCATTAATATATAGGGCATGTAACATTTACAGAGGCAGTAAATTTTTCTAGGTAAATTTAAATACACACATACACATACATACATACACACATACATACATACATACATACACACATACACACATACATACACACCTAGTGCCACTCCCATACACACATATACATAGACATGTATACATACATACATATACACATATACATACATACACACATATACACACATATATGTAAGAAGAAGAATAATGGTGCAGTAAGCAAAAAGATTTTTAGATTTTGACTCAGATGATCCAAGTTTATTTCCCTGATTTAATACTTGTAGCTTAACCAGCATCAGGTATATGAGTTTCTTTTGCATTATATTACATTTCTGGAGCCAGAAAAAAAATCAGAAATAATCTGTTCAAACTTTGTCATTTTTATAGATGAAGCTCTAACCTTTGGGGAGTCAAATGGGTATGCTCAGGCACACATCTGTGTCAGAAGAAAGATTTAAACCAGAGCTTAATGACCTAGTACCACTCCTTTTTTCACTGAACTTGACATTACTGTACATGAATTACCACCTCAAAGAGATTTTTGTGAAGAGAGTGCTTAAAACCTTAGTATATTGTGTAAATGGGAATGAGTGGTACTTAAGAAAAATCTATTTCCCTTGCCTGTTGTACTTAGAGTGTGTTGTTGTTCAATCATTCAGGCATATTCAACTCTTTGTGACCTTATGTTAAAGCAAACACCCTAGCATACCCAGGATGACTACTAGTACAGGTTATTTGATCTTCTTTTCTAATGGAAAGCAACACAAAAGGTGTTAATCTTACTTTAATTCAGCATAGATGTCTATCACTTAGTTCAAGGGAAAAAGTCAGCACTCTGAATTTCAGAAAATACAAACAGAAATTACAAGCAGATAAAAAATGCAGACAGAGAAAATAACACAGTTCAACAGACCAATAGACAGGGCTTCTAGCTGTCTGACCACTACATTCACACAGTGTTAGTTACCAGAAAGAGAAGCACCAACATCCTGGGTTTCTCATCTGGCCATATCACACAGCTCTTCCTGTATGCAAGCCCCAAAGTAAAATATCCCCTGAGTGGAAATATATATACAGAGAAAAATCACAACCTTTGTGACCCACTGCATAATTACAAAGTAACAAGGTGTGGGCCTTCCTGAAAAAAACAGGTGTCCACTAAGCAAGCTTCTCTTGTTGGCCTCCAAGTGAGGTCCATTAAGGGGCAGGGAAGATTTTTAATTTCCCATACTGTTATACCCTGTGAACCATAGCACACCAATATTGTCCATAGGGTTTTTTTGGCAAAGGTAATTGGGGTGGTTTGTCATTTCCTTCTTCAGTCAAATGAGGCAAATAGACTTTAAGTGACTTTCTCAGACTCACACAGCTAGTCAGTATACAAGACCAGATTTGAACTCAGGTATTCCTGACACCAGGGCCAGTGCTCTGTCCACACCAAGCTTCCTTAGAGTTTACATATTTCTAATTTGGATATGTAAAAATAATTGTTCAATTTCCAGATCATTTTCTCAGCAAATCTAATTCAGGAATATATCATATGAAATTTCACCAAACTGTAATGTTCCTTCTGAATTATTACATTATTTTTATTTCCAAAGCTTGATTAGGCTCCTGATCAATATGTTACAGGTCTGCTTTGTCATCTTTTCACCTGAATTCCTGACATTTAGTTGCTTCCTTATGTTTTTTTTAATTATTCCTACACTGTGAAGAATTAAGTCTTTTAAGCAATGTTGATGCCAAATCTTTTTTTTTTCATTTTTAATGGTTCAAAAGAAAGTTTTGTTTTAGACATTTCACTAAACAAATAAATCAAAAGAAAGCTTTCAAAACTCCAGAAATTTACTCATAACCACACCATCCACTTTGCAGAGTAGTTTCCAGCAAATAGCCTATGCTTTGCTGTATGTATATATCCACTACACAGAGTGGATATATTAGAAAACAAACAAACAAACAAACTACAGTTCAGTACTTCCTCTTCCTATCAATTATTTTTCAATTTCCATTCTTTCCCTCTCTTATTATCTCATGCAATGCATTATGTTTGCTTATTCCTTTACTTGTGTTGAAATTACTTCATTCTAAATGTTATTTAGTTTTCATCCTATCCATAAATGCTTCCCTTATTAATAATTCTCTGTCATTCACAAATAGGTCATGAAAGTACAACTTTCTCCCCACTTTCTCCACTAGTACGATTTGTTGCCGTCACTATTCCAACTGATTCCTAATTTGACATCTCTCTCAAAAAACAGCTGAAAAACTACTAATTTTTCAATTTGAAGAATCATCCCCAAAATTCATATTGATAATTCTGTTTATTCAAAATGATACTCTTGAGAACTGGATATGAATTAAAACAAAAAACTAGATTATAGGAGGGGTATGTAATCTCATGAATAGACTTGATATTTGTGTTCATTTTATTTCCTTATTGACCAAGTGAAACTCTATGATACTATCTTCAAGAAACGCTTAGAAAATGAAACTATGTGATCTGTAAATACTAGCATTATTGTTAATAATGTACTTTTAATAGTTTCCTTTGGCAAATTACTGTAAATTCTGTATCTGTTAACTCTAGCATTATTGTCAATAAAATAGCTTTAATAAGAACTTACTTTGTCAAATTCCATTGATAATTATTTAATTTATTTCTTCTTGACTTCCTATTACTGTCTTTAGAGTGAATAAAACCTCCCTATACATCCTTTCCCACTTTTGAAGATAATCTCCCCTCCCACTTTGTTGACATCCAGCAATTCTTTTTTTAAGAATTAAAATGTTATACTGATTGAGAGAAAATAATATTACAACCTATATTAATAAATAATTATTCATTTGTTACCCATCTTTTTTCTTCCTCTTCCTGTTAAGACTCAACTCCTTAAAAGTTTAGTTAGTTGCTGAAAGGCATGACTGAATTAGTCCTAAATTCCAAGGCACACGTTTGTTAACTAAGTTGCTTGGGACTCCATCCAAGTGGGAAATCTCTGTCTAGAGTAGAAACATAATACAATCTGAACAAGCCATTATCTTGGGGAAGGGACCCTTATCCTTGATCCTCTCAATTTCAATTTAGGGCAAAAGAGCACTTGGAGGAGAAAACTAGCTAGAGAATTCCAGATGGAAATGGTTTCCCCCTCCTAGTTTTATTTAGGCTGCTGAACCTCATAATTAAGCCAAGTTGTCAAGAGCGGTATTTGAAAATTTTAACCCACCTCCTAATTAAATATTTATCAATCAAGTTTGAATTTCACATGTCACTGAGTTCCCTGTAAGAAGGTACACATCTGTTTAAGATATTTTGGGGTCTTGTCGTGTCTGCGTGTTCTGAGAGAAATCACTGACCATTAATGTGTTGATTATTATCTAACCTGTTTAAAGGATGGATTATTATTTATCTGGAAACTGTCTCTTGGAGATTTCATTTGCAAAATGATAAAGAAGGCTGGATTTGGAGTCATAGAAACTAGGCTTGAATCTGGGCTCTGTCACTCCCTATGTTGCTTTAGAGAACCTGTTTACTTCACTGGACTTTGACTTAACTATTTGTAAAAGGCATGGATCCAAAATGTATGCTCCAGTTTTTCATTAAAGTTCTTCTGTGTTCAAGGTCCCATGTGAGCAAGTTTACCCATTAGGAACTCATTCAATTTTCCTCCTTTACACCTTCAAATTTTGTTATCTTTGCCCTTCATTTCCTTTTTTCTTCTCATCTCAGAGATGAAGGAACTCTACTCTCTCGTTTTTTTTGGGGGGGGAAATGCTAATGAGCCACCTCTTCAATATTGCCCATGCCTTTCCATTTCCTCTACTATACTCCAAGCTTTAATCATTTTTGCTCTCATCCTCAGTCATTCAATTACAGCTCCATCTAGTGAATTCTCACCTCTTTTTAATAATATGTCTCTGTATTGTATAACTTAAAAGAAAAAAAAATCAGTATGAAAAAACATCCCTCAATCTCTACCTGTTTTCTCTCTTTCTGTGTGTATACATCCCTACAAAGCATTTAGAAATATCTAGAAGAAATATGTATGACAATTCTATTTTTTTTCTAGGTGAGCAGTGGTTTCTTAATTTCCCCAGTACAAGGTTTTTACTTTTAGTCCTATCTTCCTTGAATTCAATGTCATATGTGAATATCATAACCAGTGTTACACCTGAAATAATTTTCTTTCTTCATTTTTTTAAAGATTTGCTTATTTCATATTTTTGGTTGCATCCTACTTTTCAGTTCACTTTCTTCATTATCTATTTATCTTGATGACCTACATTACAATTTAATAAAAGCAGTTAAAGTATAGATTAAACATTTATCTTTTTACCTTTCATATGAATAAACAAAATGTAAATATGCAACTTTCTTTTGGTTCACATATAAATTTTATTAGACAGAACTCCATATTAGACATTTATATGACTTTATGTTACTATCATAAGTTTAACCTATTAATATTTCCCCAGAAATTTTAGATATATATTCCCCAAACTAAATGAGAATGCATTTTCTTTTAAAGAACATCAAGATTTTAATAATGCTTTTGGAGATTTTTTCAACATATTTTTGTCATAATACTAATAGTCAAATGAACAGAGTATTCTCACAGAATAATCATTTATATGGTTTCAAAGATTTAGTCGTGATTCATAAGCTACCTGAGCTTTATTTGGTTTGAGGTGTTCACCCCCTCAAGTTAAAATAACTTTTTTAGCTCTGACAGAAAAGTGGCATGTTTTTAGGAACAAAGAGTTTTAGAAAAAGACATATGAAAAAGAAAGCTGACAGCATAATCATTTGAACTTAGTTGGAAGTAGAACCAAAATTAAATAGCTCATACCACTAGGAATGTTGAAATGGCAAGGGCTTGAAAGATATAAGGATGAAAATGACCACTGCTAAATTCTGAGAGTCATTTTTTTGCCTTCTATGGATCTATGAATAGTTGTATGCAAGTTTTCAAAAGTGCTTTTTGAATTATTCAAATTTCAAGTGTTGGAACTAACAATATTGCTTTAAAAATGCCACTTTTAATTGAAAGCAGCATGTTATTCAAGGGCAAGTAAGTCATTAAACAAATTTCCTTGGGAAAATGACTTGCTCACCTGTGATTTAAAAAAAATTCAAAAACAATAAAACAAATCCAAGGAATTAGAGCCACCATTGATAATAGCAACACAACTGTTTTCCTAATAATGGGTTTGCCAAGTATTTATTGATTCCCATTCATGAAGAAAAAATGGGTAACTTTATTTATGTATTCTATTTTTTTTTGCTTTTTGCAAGTGGGAAGACAGGGCAATTGGGGTTAAGTGACTTGCCCAAGGTCACACAGCTATTAAGTGTGTCAAGTATCTGGGGTCAGATTTGAACTAGAGTCCTTCTGATCCAGGACCAGTTCTTGTTCAGTGTACCACCTAGCCACTCTATGGCTAACCTTAAAATAAAGATCTAAGCAGCTCCAATATAATATGTTGACCCAATGAATTACTTCTATCAGTAATGTATTGATTTAATTTCCTAAAGAGTATCTCAAATAAAAGACATTTATTTGAAATAAAAAATAAAGAGTATCTCAAAGAAAAGATGAATGGAAAATATTTCTAATGAATTAATCAACTACTCAGAGTTTATTAAGTCCCTAATATGCACTTAGCACTACAGTTACCCAGTGGGTCATCAAAGCATCGAGAAAATATTACACTTTTTTTTACACAAAAATATTACACGTTTTTTACACAAAAGTGTAAAATGTTACACTTTTTGGGTAATACTTAGAGAAATAAAGATGGTACAAGGATTTAGAGGGAGTAAAGTTAATAAAAAATTAACCTTACAGATGCAAGCCTTTTCACTGTATTAATCATCTTCATGTGCATGCTTATAATAGAAATATTACATGAATTCCATACATAGATCATTAGAGCTGTAGGTCATAGAACTAAGTGATTTCAAGATTATTGTCTAAGACTTTTGCAAGTAGTTAAAAAAACAGACATGAAAAGCATATTATCTCAGCAGAGCCAAGATGATGGCATAGAAGCAGCAAGGTTTTGCAGCTCCCATTCAGTCAACTCAAATACCCATAAAATATGAAGCTAAACAAACATTAGAGCTCCAAAACTCAAAAATACAGAAAAAACACACCTCCTGTTGAAGGCAGCTTGGCAGGAAGGGCTCATCATAGCATTCTGGGAGCCAAGACCAGCCCAGCCTGAAAGTGGGGGGGGGGCCAGGACAAGCCACAAATGGAGCCTTAAGGAGAAAGGATCAATGGCAGGTGTGGCAAATTCCAGAATTATTAAGGTATGAGAAAGAAGAACAAAGTGAAAGTTCAGTGGAACTCAGCTAAATTTGGGGGAGAAAAGCAGTCAAGCCAAACTGCCTCCAGGGCAAGGAAGTGGTAGAAGTGATGGCCCTACAGCCACCTCCACATGGCTGCTTCAGAGCTCCGAGTCTGTAGACTGCAAGGGGGTGAGGGGGAGCAAGCAATATTTCAGAGGCTAAGACCTCTTGCATTGAACAGCCTGGATATGGATCATGGTCTTGGGTGGAGGCTGTGGAGTGCATTTTCAGTGAGCCAATGCCAGTGGGGGATGCAAAAAACAGCAGCCTGCTAATGTTTCCAGCAGCTGCAAAAAACCCAGAAATTTGGGGCAGAGCTTTCCCCTCTGGAAACAAAGTTCCAGAGAGCTATGAAGTCAAGGAATTCACTGGCAACATAAGCAGGCAAAGGAAGCAAAGTAAGAACAGCAATCAAACTTTAGATTCCTTCTTTGGGGAGAAAATGGATAGAAGCATGAAAAGGGAGGAAGAAAATGCAGTCAGAGCTTCCACACCAAAAGCTTCCAAGAAACATGAAGACTGCCTAGAGGTCACAGAGCAGCTTAAGAAGGATTTTGAAAATAAAATAAGAGAGGTGGAGAAAAAATTGGGAAGAGAAATGAGAATGATGCAAGAATATCATGAAATAAGTCAACAATCTGACTGAAGAAAATGACACTTCAAAAAATAGATTAACTCAAATGGAAAAAGAGGCCCAAAAAGTCAATGAGGAGAAGACTGCCTTAAACAGTCAAATTTTCCAGATGGAAAAAGAATTTCAAAAGCTTTCTGAAGAGAATAATTCCTTCAGAATTGGAGTGGAGCAAATGGAAGCCAATGACTTTACGAAAAATCAAGATACTATTAAACAGATCCAAACAAATGAAAAAATAGAAGGCAATGTGAAATATATCCTTGAAAAAGCCACTGACCTGGAAACTATATCCAGGAGAGACAATTCAAAAATTATTGGACTACCTGAAAGCCAAGATCAAAAAAAAGAACTTAGAAATACAATTAAATCTGAAGGAAAATAGCCCTGATATTTTAGAACCAGAGGGCAAAATAGAACTTGAAAGAATTCACCAATCACCTCTTGAAAAAGATCCCCAAAAGTAAACTCTTAGAAATGTTATAGCCAGGTTTCAGAGTCCCCAAATCAAGAAGAAAATATTATAAGCTGCTAAGAAGAAACAATGTGAACACAGTGCAAACACAAGAAGGGTAACCCAGAATCTACCAGCTTCTACAATAAGGGATCAAAGGGCCTGGAATATAATATTCCAGAGGTCAAGGGAGGTAGGGTTAAAACGAAAAATCACCTAAGAGCAGCATTGAGCATAATGTTCCACGGGAAAATATGGTTATTCAGTGAGTTGAAGGACTTTCAAACATTCTTGATGAAAAAAGCAGAACTGAAAAGAAAATTTGACCCTCAAATAATATAACCATGAGAAGGTAAACATGGGAAAATGAATCATAAGGAACTTATCAAGTTGAGGCATTTACATGCCAACATGGAAAAATGATCATTGCAACTTATGAAACTTTTCTCAGTATTATGATAGGTGAAGGGAATACAAATGTGTGTGTGTGTATTCACACGCACATAT
>CM053600.1:99256982-99281775 GCA_028646575.1 Pseudocheirus occidentalis
ACTTTATATAGTTGATTTAAACTATATAATTTTGTATCTGTTGCTTCATTGTAATTCAACAAATAGGTGTACATTTTTTTCACCAGCTAAATTTTTAGTCTTCTTAATTACAGAAGATTGTGTTTCCTGTGTCCTTAGCACCTCTTACTGTTTTAATTAAATGTTGATCTCATTACAGATTTTCAATATCACTTATTTAAATAATATGGATTTTTTTCTACCAACAATGAGTTTAAGTTGTGTTTTATGATTTACCTTAGAATTAAATGGAAATGAATGACATCTGGCATGTAGGATAGCATGTAGGATATAGATTTTTAAAGCTGAGTTTATGTAGAATCAATATATTTTTCTTGTTGACCAATAGGACTTTCATGTTAGCGTTATTTCTGCAACTTTGAGGCAGACGTTCATTTTTAAAAATAGTATTTTATTTTTCTCCAGTTACATGTAAAAACAATTTTAATATTTGTTTTTAAAATTTTGAATTTCAATTTCTCTCCCTTCCTCCTTCCCCATCTGAACACTTCCATTTAAAAAGGCAAGTAATTCAATACAGGCTATACATACATGTGTAATCATGGAAAACATTACCAAAATTATCATGTTGTGAAAGAAAACATAGAAAAAATGTCACAAAAATTTAAGAACTTTAAAAAACATATGCTTCAATCTATTTAAAAAATAGTCACCTATTTCTCTAGGGGTGGATAACATTTTCTTTTATTATAAGTTCTTCAGAGTTTTCTTGGATTCTTGTATTGCTGAGAATAATTGTTATTCACAGCTGACCTTCTTACAATATTGCTGTTACTTAATACACAGCACATTTCACTTCCCATTATCCCATGCAGGACTTTTCAGGTGTTTCTGAGGCCATACTACTCATCATTTCTTATATTACAATAGTATTCCATCATAATTACATCCATAACATGTTCAGCCATTCCCTAGTTGATGGGTGTGACTTTAATATTTAATTCTCTATTCCCAGGAAAGTTGTGGGAAACATTCTACTTCTTTGCTGTAAATATATGTGTGTGTATATATGCATATTTATATGTGTGTGTGTGTGTGTTTGTGTGTGTGTGTACTTTTCTTTTTTATATCTCTTTTGTGAAACAGATATAGTACTGGTATTGCTACACGAAAGGACATGCATGGTTTTATAGTCCTTTGGGCATAGTTCCAAATTGTTCAATAAAAATACTGAGTCAGTTCACAACTCTGACAGCAGTGCATTAATGTCTCATTTTTCCCAAATCCTCTTCAAAATTTTTCATTTACTTTTTCTTTCTTAATCTAAGAGGTATGAGGTAGTACCTCAGAATTATTTTAATTTGCATTTTCCAGTCTAGTGATTTAGAGTACACATTACTATAAAGAGATTGGATTATTTTGTATGAAAACATAACTTTTGAACATTTATAAATTTGGAAATGACTTATTTTTTTATAAATTTATCTCAGTTGTACATATGTTTGAGAAATAGGACCTTTGTCAGTGGAATTTGCTTCAAATCTTTTTTCCCCCACAGTTAATGTTGATAACTATGTTTCTCTCCATCCTATCCTTACCCCCCCTTTTCTCTCTCTCTTTTCCCTCTGTTCTTCCTCAAATGTATTTTACTTCTGTCCTCTCCCTATCACAATCTGCCATCACTTCTATCACCTACCACCCCTTCTGTTATCCTCCCTCTTTCATTCCTACTGTCATATAGAGTGAAATAGATTTCTATACTCAATTGAATGTGTGTGTTATTCCCTCTTTGAACTAATTCGGATGATAGTAAGGTTTTCTCATTCCCCCTCTCCTCTTCCCTTTTCTCCTCCACTCTAAGTTTTTTCTTACCTCCTTTACATGAGATAATTTGTCACATTCTATTTCTCCCTTTATTTTTCTCCCAATACATTTTTCTCTCACCTTTATTTTTTATATATATCATTCCTTCATAGTCAAGCCACATATGTGCCCTCTTTCTATATACCCCTAAATATCCTAATGATGAGAAAGCTCTTATGAGTTACAAATATCATCTTCCCATGAAGGAATATAAACAGTTTTACTTTATTAAGTGCTTTATGTTTTCCCTTTCCTGTTTGCCTATTTATGCTTCTGTTGAGTCTTATATGTGAAAGTCACATTTTCTATTCATCTCTGGTCTTTTCATTAAGAATGTCTGAAAGTCCTTTATTTCTTTGAATATTAATTTTCCCCCCTGAATGATTATACTCATTTCTTCTGGGTAGGTGATTTTTGGCTATAATACCAGCTCTTTTGCCCTCTAGTATACCATATTCCAAGTTCCTTGATCCTTTAATGTAGAATACACTAAACCTTGTGTTATCCTGGCTATGACTCCATTATATTTGAATTCTTTCTTTCTGGCTCCTTGAAATATTTTCTCCTCTTCCTGGGAAATCTGTAAGTTGGATATATTATTTCTAGCAGTTTTCATTTCGGGCTTTCTTTCAGGAGGTGATCAGTGTATTCTTTTAATTTTTATTTTACTCTTTGATTCTACAATATCAGAGCAGTTTTCCTTGATAATTTCTTGAAGTATGCTGTCTGTATTTCCTTTTTTTCATGGCTTTCAGGTAGTCCAGTGATTTCTAAATCATCTATCCTGGATCTATTGTTAGGTGAGTTGGTTTGCCAATGAATTATTTCACATTGTCTTCTATTTTTCCATTCTTTAGGTTTTGTTTTGTTTTTCTTGATCTCTAATCAAGTCATTAGTTTCCATTTATTCCATTCTACTTTTTAAGTTATTATTTTCTTTAGTGAGCTTTACACCCCCTTTCCCTTTTGGCCAATTCTTCTTTATAAAGCATTCTTCTCCTCATTGGCTTTTTGGACTCCTTACTATTTGGCCCAGTCTCTTTTTCAAGGTGTTATTTTCTTCTGTATTATCTGTGTGTCTTCTTTAAAAAAATGTTGACTGATTTTTTCATGATTTTCTTGCATCACTATGACTTCAATTCCACATTTTCCTGCTTCCTCTCTTATTTGATTTTCAAAATCCTTTTTAAGCTCCTCCATGGCCTGAGACTAGTTCACATTGATCTTGGAGGTTTTTGATATGGGAGCTTTGACTTTGTTTTCTTTTTCTGAATCTGTGTTTTAATCTTGTCTCCATGAAAAAAAACCACATTTTAATAGTCACTTTTTAAATTCTTCCAAGGTGTTATGATCTAAAGAGAGGTGTTTATTACTCTCCTGGCCTGGTCTGTGAGGAACCACAAACCCTCTTTTTGCCATGGAACTATGAGGAGGGTCCCTCCTCCATTGTGGCCATGAGCTTTGCTATGTTAGTGCTCCTCTTTGCCCCATGACTCCAACTCAGGACTTTCACTCAGACCTGAGTAAGGACAAAGTAACAGAGTCCTGTTTCAGTGTTGGAAAAAAGTAATTTTCTTCAGACAAGCTGACCTCTTTATAATCTGTGGCCTGAGACCTCCTGAAGCAACGCTTGCTGATGCTGATTAAATCACTCCTAAGATCTCCTCCAGCTTTGCTGTGGCCAGGGATTTGCTGGAAGGCCTGTGCTTGCAGATCTGTGCTGTGCTGCACTCCACTTGTAGTCAGGTGTGACGCATTTTTTCTGCTGACCTTCTAAATTGTGTTTGGCATCTGTGGGTGGAGAGATTTGGAAACTGCCACTGCTGTAAGTGATTCAGTTGCACTGACACCTACTGTAGGTTTGCTTGAAGGTCCCTGTCTGTGCTTGTGCAGCTTTTGCTGCACTATGCTCCTCTCCAAGCCTGGTGCAGTAGACCATTCCAGCCCACCTTCAAAGTTGTATTGGAATTGAAATTTGTTTCACTCCACATTTTTGTGGATCCTAAAATTTGTTTAGAATCATTTTTAAAGGTATTTATAGGCTGGATTTGAACACATGAATATGAGGATTCATTATTCTAAGTTCAGCCTTGTGCTCCTGAGCCACCTTGCTTCTCTAACATGTAAATAATGTCATGCAAGGTCAGTATTGTGTTAATCATCCAGGATTATACTCTACCATACATCTATTATTCAGAACCAGAAAATAAAATGTTGGAACCCTCTGCATTGAAGACCAAGTTCATGTCACCATAGTAAAGAAATAAGGATAACAATTAGGCCTGTGATTTAATTAGTATAAATAGAAAACTTCCTGGTAAGGAAACTCACTCTACTAATGCTGGCCAACACATTGTAGTCTTGAAAATTCATCTAGAGTACAAAGTGTGTGTGCCTAGGCTAGGCTCAGGGAGCCAGCACGTGTCAGAGGTAGGATCTGAGCCTTTGGGAGACAGGGAGAAACAGGTAGAGAGACAGAGAGATAAAGAGTTAGAAACAAAGAAAAAAATGAAAAGAAAATTAATATGTATTAGGCACAATTATGATAGAAATAATTTAATTTAATTTAAAATGAATCTAATATTTAAGAATTTCTAGCCTAGAAAGATATAACATCTTCCTTGCCATGAAAGACTTTATCCAAATATTCATGACTCTGAGAATGACTCATTATACACTCTGCTACACTGTCAAAAAAAACTATTGAAAAATGCAGAAACTTTTAGGTCTTTTGTGTGGTTTTCTAGAAGAAGAAAAAACAGTTCCCCAGATATATATTTATCATCCTTTACAATAATTTATCTCTTTTTGTTCTGATTGCTTTAAATGTACTTTGTATCTTGCCATTATGTTTTATTTCAGGATTTATTATTTCTATGATGTAGGAAACCATTCATAAAGTGAGGAAATTCACAACATCACTTGCTTCTAGGTAATTGTTCTTCAATGTATATTCTCATTTGCCTGAGACACTGAATGGTTTGCTAACATGCCCAGCGTTTCTGTTAGAATCAGCATGTTTCAGAGTAAGAAAATAGGCATTTTGACTCTCATGTTAGTTCTCTCTTTTCATTGACATATGTCGAATTACTTAGCTTAAATAGCTAATTGAAATAGGCCTTATGATCTGAAACTAATCTAAGTAAATATCTAATATGAAACATTAACCCTTTTTTTCTTTTGAGATTTTCACTTCCAAAATGAGGAAAACAAGAATTTAAGATGTAAGAGGTTAAACAACTTTTCCAAGGTTACACAGTTAGTGGGAAAGCCTATTTCCTGACTTAGAATCTAGTGATTTTTCAACTTAATACTAGTCATGGGCACAGTGGTGTTACTTTGTCTTAACTTTTTTATGTGAGAATAAATTTGGAATGTTCAATATGTTCATGCCTGGAAGCTTACCCTTTGTTCTACTTTGAACTTAGAACTTATTCTGAAGATTATGCTGGAAATTTTGCAGCAAACTTTTCTGAAAACTGTTTTTTTTATTTGTTTTTAACAGAAATGGATGAATTATAAGTATATATGTATCATCGAAGGAAAAAACTGAGCCATACAGGTGAATTTTCTTGGTAATTGATTTATGCATTTAAAAATCAGTTATTTTTTAATGTTATGGACATAATTTCTGCCTGTACTTCCTTGTTTTCTTATTAAAACACATAATTGAATTATTTTCTTCCAGTTAATTGATGGAAAGGAAAAAAAGAACTAGATTTTAGAAAAAGGGAAAAGAGAGGAATCAAATGAATCTTGATTATATCAAAAACTATATAATCTTGCTCAGGTCATGTGACACCGCTCACATAAAATATGTCTATCTGTGAAATGGAATTAATTGTACTATTAATGGATGATGCACAGAAATATTTTATAATTCTTAAAGTCCTACATAAATGTGAGTTATTATTATAACCCTTGTTGTTAACACAGCTAGTATGAGAGGAATGCATTTTGCTTTGTTTCATTTTGACTTGAATTCATGATTGCAACATAAGTGACTCAGAGATAGACAAGAAAAAATAATAATGCAGATCAATACCTGCTCTGCAGCTTGTTTGTTGTCTCAAAAATTATGTGGGGGACTAAGAAGTTAAGTGACTTACTCAAGGTCATATAGTAAATATGTATCAGAGGATGGCCTTGAACACATCTTCCTGACCCAGAGTCTGTCCACTTACATCACCATTATTATTATAGTATAAACAATTTTGGGGGGCTAGTTCAGTGGGATTTCTCTGTCTGATGCTTTCTAATCTCCTTCCCCATTTTTTGGAAAATGTATACCTAGAACATTCCTGGATAGATCCTTCTAGTTTCTTACTTGATTGACTTCTCATACCTTCTCTATAAAACACTTCAATTGTTCTCATTTTAAAGCAGTTTTAATAACCAGACTGATACCTTGCATTTGCCTAATCTGGATTAAAGTATGGATGTAGAAGAGAAAGACCTTTGTCTTTGAGAAAGACCTCCTCTTCCTGTTATGGACTGAAGATCAACATGTCATGGTTTCCTGGTGATCATCATTATTATCCCATTACCATGTTCCTTTCTGGAAATGCTTGGGAGTTGGTAGTCCCAGACTTAGCATAAGGGGGCTGATGGCCCATTCATGAGGTCTCTTCATAGTCTAACATTTTTGATTCACTGATGTTATATTATAGAAGGAATACTTGCTTGTAGAAAGTACCCACGTTATGAAAATTATAAAAATTGTGTGTTCCTCTCCAGTTAGACACCATGGCAATTTATAAATATTTAACAGAGTACACATACTAATGGAAAAACAGACTTTATTCTTAGCAGTCCCTAAATTATCTCTGGGCATTAAACAGTGATTATAGAGAGGTACATTGATTAAATTTCCCAGGCTAAACTTCAACAGCAAGAGCAGCAGCAGCAGTAACAATATTCTCATCTTCCTGTAAGGTTTACAAAGAGAATTACTTAATAATCTTGCATGTCAATCAGAAAGAATTTATTGAGTGCCTACTATGTGCCAAAAACTGTGTTAAGCACTGAAGATAAAAAAGGGAATAAAAAAGTGAAACCCTGTACTCAAGGAACTCACATTCTGTTAGGGGAGATGACAAAATAATAATTATGTAAAAACAAATTGTAAACAGGGTAAATCAAAAATAATCAAGAGAGGGACTACAATAGAAGTAAGGAGAATGGGAAAAGGTTTACATTAAGAGGTTGAATTTTGGCTGGGACTTGGATAAAGCCTGGGAAACTAGTAGGCAGAGATGAAGAGAAAGACCATTCCAGCAATGAAGGCAGTCAGTAGCCATACCAGGGGCCTAGATATGGAATGTATTTTTTTCTTGAGAGAGCAAAGAGACAAGTATCATTGGAATGAGAAGTTCAGGAATGACAGTAAACTATAAGAAGACTGGAAGGGTTGGTGGATGGCAGATGGAGGGATAGGTTATGAAGCCTGCCTAACAGGATTTTGTACTTGACTCTACAAGGGATAGGGAGCCATTTGACTTTATTGAGTAGGAAGATAACAAGGTTAGATGTATGCTTTTGGAAAATTACTTTGGTAGCTGATCAGAGAAAGGATTACAGTGAAGAGAGACTTTGACAAGCAGCCCCATGAGCAAGCTATTGCAATAGGCCTAACATGAGATGATGAGGATCAATGCCAGATGCCAGGGGCCAGTGTTAAATCTAACAGCAGTATCAAAGAAAATAAGGGGTTGAGGTAGGGGCAATAGTTGAAAGATATTGCAAACGTGAATGTAAAATGAAGAGAAGTATTCTGTTTACTTGACAGTGAAGTACTGTGTTTACTTGCCAGTGGAATAGGGTGTAGCTTGCCAGTGAGGTGTGATTCAACTGAAAGAATTCTTGCCCATTATGGTTTTTAATCACTTTGATGACTCATTTTTGCTGTAACAATCCCATATTTGTCAAATGACTGTTAGTCTTTCCTTTGAAAATAGTGGGAAAAATTCATTAAGTTATGACATTACTAAATCTGTGATAAATAATGAATCCAATTATTCATAGAATATGTTGCTAGACTGGTATGTCAGAGGTACTCAGGGACAATATATTGTTGTGTTATCATTATATGTATGACTGAAAAAAAGAAGAGAAAGAAGGATGGAAAATGAGGGTATGGTAGAGAGGAGTTGCCAAGGGGAAGGAATAATAGTTGCTTAAAAAAGATTAGTCCCCAAGTCCTCTTGGATGGGATATTTGACTGCTGTTTGAATGTGAATTGACCAGTATACAATTAACTTAATTGATCCAGAAAGGTAGTGTAGTGAAGTATACATAAGAGCAGAGGTACCTGATTAAATACTTCCTCTGTAACTAGAACCATGCTGGGTAGCAATGGATATAAAAAAATAAGGCAAGGTCCTTATGAGTAAAGAGATTGCATTCCACCTGGGAGATAAGGCTTAATACACTCTAGAAAAAAGAGCTGCACTGGGTTGTAAAACTTGGGTTCTAGAATAAACTCCATTGCCAACAAGCTGTGTCAGCTTGAGCAAGTTCTACCACCTCCCTGGGCTTCTTTTTTTCCAAGATATAAAATCTGGTGAATAGGAGAGATAACCTCTAATATGCTTCAAATTTAAAGGTGTTAAAAGTAAGAATGTTTCTTTTTTCCTCATTTTCTTCACAGTTTTTCTTAATTTTCTTTTTTTTTAATCCCCAGCATATAGCACAAAATTTTGCATATAGGCGTCGAGTCTGAAAACAAAAGACTAAAAAGTCACAGAGGTTATGCAAACATACAACTGTGAAAATATCAGTTTTCATTATCAAAACCACAATAAACCCTGAAAAATATCAAGGAACTCACATAGGTTATCATAGCCACAGTTAACTCTAAGAAATAAACTAAATAAAAAAATAAAATGAAAGAGCTAACAGTGGTCATAAGCAAGAAAGCTTTCTTTATTCCATTAGTGGAAGGAAATCAGCAATTGGGCTGGGACAAGATGTTATATTGAGGGAGAGTTGTGGGCTTAGATTGGTTAGCTTAGGGGTTAATGTGGCAAAACCAACAATTTATTAACCAGAAAATTATAGCTATATCCCCTTAGCAATGATGCACTGGTCAGTACAGGGCCAGTCTTTAGATAAGATATATGGTTTGCTTGGGATACACAGTTATGGGAAAACTCCATACATCAGGGGCTCTAAACAGCACAAAGAAATAGTCCAGTTTTCCAACCATGAAGGGCAAGGTTAAAACAGTGCAATACATTTTTTTCCCAATTCCAAAAACTGAATAAAATCTTCTCGTGAAACAGAAGTTAGTCTATATCCATAAGTGACTGGGTACTAAAATAGTTCCAGGACTGAGTCACAAGACTGAGTTTCTGTGGTTCAGTCAGTTCTCATTTTTAACCACTTGCTGTCCTAATCCTCTCAATTCTTTCATTTTTACATTTTGCTTTATGGGGGAGTCAGCAACTCACTCCCTCTGTGGATAATCTATGAGCCAAAACTATAAGGTTTTTCATTAATATAATCAGTTATTTTGTCATGTTACATTAATGTCAGATTGCTGATAAAAATACTTTGAAGGCTCACAATTGACTAGTTTTGAAAAGAGATATTCACACATCACCAAGATAACCAACAAAACTTAAGTTAAAGATCATGAAATAAAAGACCAATTCTATACAACAATTTTAATTAACATTAACTAATAGCAGATCTCCTTGTTTGCAAATAACTCATTCTCAATGTACATTTAGCCAGCACATTTTGAGTTCCAGGTATTTTATATAGTCATCTGGTCCCTGGGTGTCTTCCCCTGGACAGTAGACTTTATTCTCAGGACAGCTCTAAAGAGGGCACTAGGGGTGGAGTAAAGATGATAGCATAGAAACAGGAAACTCCTTCAGCCCCCATCTAATGATGTCAAATACCTATAAAATATGACTCTAAACAAATTGCAGAGCTATAGAAGCCACAAAGTGACAGAGAGAAACAAGTTTCCTGCCGAAGGCAGCCCAGCAGGATGGCAAGAAAGGTGCATCTCAGTATGCTGGAACCAAGCCACCAAGCCCAGCCTCATGTGAGGCTGCAGTTTTAGATCCAGGGCAGCCCCAACCAGAAGCAATTAGAGAAGACTCCAGGAGAGTAGCTCACCAGCAACTGTGGCACTTTCCTGAAATATCAACCCACAAATGCCAAAGACAAAGTAAAATTTCAGTGGAATTCTTTTGGAACTGAGCTGGGACAGAGTGTGGTCTGGCCTTTGCAAGCAGAGCAAGAAGTGACAGATGTGGGGCAGTTGTGCAGTCACCTCCACTTGTCTGCTTCAAAGCTCGCAGCCTGCAGCTCATAGTGGGGGGAGGAGGAGAAGTGACCATTCAGAGGGTCACTTTTGCTTTAATCAGACTGGATCCGGATCATGGGCTTGGGTGGTGACCATGAGGTGTGTGACTAGTGAGCCAGAGCTGGTGGGGGCTGTACAGACAGCACACTGATGTAGCTGTGGAAGCTGTGAAAATATCAGGGACATAAGACAAAACTATTCCCTCTGGAAGCAGAGTTCTGTGGCAAAGAGCTCAGAAGTCAACCAACTGAGCGGAAATGTGAGCGAGCAAAGGAAGCAAAGAAATCACAGAAATCCAACTTTAGATTCCTTTTTGGGGGGCGGACAAAAAGAATCAGAAAATGGAATTGGAGGAAGACAACACAGTTAGAAATCCTGCACCAAAAGCTTCCAAGAAAAATATGAATTGGTTTTCAGACATGGAGGAGCTCAAGAAGGATTTTGAAAATCAAGTAAGAGAAGTAGAGGAAAAAGTGGGTAGAGAAATGAGAATGATGCAAGAAAATCATGAAAAGAAAGTCAACAAACTGACTGAAGAAAATAACACCTTAAAAAACAGACCAACTCAAATGGCAAAAGAGGCCCAAAAAGCCAATGAGGAAAAAATGCCTTAAAAAGTCAAATTTTCCAGATGGAAAAAGAATCTCAAAAGCTCACTGAAGAGAATAATTCCTTCAGAATTAGAATGGAGGAAATGGAAGCAAATGATTTTATGAGAAATCAAGACACTATTAAACAAATCCAAACAAATTTAAAAAATAAAAGGCAATGTGAAATATTTCATTAGAAAAACCACTGACCTGGAAAATAGATTCAGGAGAGATTATGTAAAAAATACTGGAGTGCCTGAAAGCCATGATCAAAAAAGAACCTAGAAATAATACTTCAAGAAATTCTCAAAGAAAGTTGCTCCAGTATCTTAGAGCCAGAGGGCAAAATAGAAATAGAAAGAATTCATTTATCACCTCTTGAAAAAGATCCCAAAACTCTGTGAAATATTATAGGCAGGTTCCAGACTTTTCGGATCAAGGAGAAAATATTACAAACAGCCAAGAAGAAATGATTTAAATGCTGTGGAAACACAATCAGCATAACACAGGATCTTGCAACTTCTACATTAAGGGACTGAAGGACCTGACATATGATATTATGGAGACCAAGCTAGTTAAGAGCAAAACCAAGAATCACCTATCCAGAAAAATTGAGTATAATGTTCGAGGGTAAAATACGGTCACTCAATGAGTTGGAGGACTTCCAAGCATTCTCGATGAAAAAAAAAAAAAGAACTGAATACAAAATTTGACATTCAAATACAAGAAACATGATAATGTAAACACGGAAAAGAATTCATAAGGAACTTATCAAAGTTGAACTATTTACATGCCGACATGGAAAAATGATAATTATAACTTATGAAACTTTTCCCAGTATGAGGATAATTGAAGGAAATATAAATGAGTGTGTACACATACATACACATATGTCTATAAAGGAGGGTACATATGCATTTGAAAGCATATCTGAGTATGTGTGTATATGTGTGTGTGTGTGTGTGTGTGTGTGTGTGTGTGTGTGTGTGTGTGTGTAAATAGACAGAGGGCCCAGGATCAATTGAATAGGCTGGGATAATATTTAAAAGGTGAAATTGAGAGGGAGGATAGGAATAGTATGAGAGGAGACAGGGAGAAACAGAATGGGGTTAATCTTCATATAGAAGAGAAAAAGAGTAATTGTTACAATGAACCAGAAGAAGAGGAAAGGAAAAAAGAAGGAATAACATACACTCTAAATTGGGTATCTTGGCCTACAGGAGATTAGGGGGAAGGGGATAAGATGGGGGAAGATGGAGGGGAGGGCAGGTTGAGGGGCGAGACCCATCAGAAGCACACACTTTTGTAAAGGGACTGGGACAAAGTAGAGAGTAGAAAAAGTGGGGAGTGGAATTGGAAGGAGGGAAATATACAGGTACTAGGGTAGGAAGATCCATCTTGCCCTACCAAAGTCAGAGGGATGATGGGGGGAGAATATAGGAGATAGCTGATTGGGGAAGGGTGTTTACATTGGTATAGCTGTTTTTGGGTGCTGTGTAGGGGAAAGATGGGGAGAAACTTTATAAACCAAAATCTCATGGAAATGAATGATGTAAACTAAAAATTAACAAAAGCTTAAAAATAAATAAATAAAATTTTAAAAAAGTAGTAAGACCCCCAAGAAACCCTGTCAGGAAATAATTGAATGGAAGCATCTGTCAATTTTTAATGAACTTTCAAATGCAATTTTAATTTTGAATAAGCCACCTGGAGAATTTAAGATTGGAGGTTTGCTTTTTTTGCTCCCTCAAGTTATTCATGTATGGTTCATATGTCCATGGCATAATTACAGTTTTTTTTAAGTTTGAAAAGCTTGATTTTAAGATAGTTTGTTAATTATGCTTTTAAAAATTTATAGTAATCTTGGAATATCTTGTGAACTCAGTTAAAAATGATCACATATTTTGATCATTTATCAGTTGGGGAATGGCTCACATTTTTTTTTGTAAATTTGACTCAGTTCTCCATGTGTTTGAGAAATGAAGCCTTTATTAGAGAAATTTTCTTTAATTCTTTTTCACAGTTGCTGTTGCTGTTGAGCAGAGAATATGAGTGAGCAAAGAACTGGGTTCAAGATAAATTTAGATGTGCATTTATTGATTAAGCACATGACTACCAGAATTATCACTCAAATTGGCAGTCCTTTCTGGAAATACAGATCTTGGGTATAAAGTGTAAAACCCCAAAATTACAATAGGGAGGTTGTTGTATCCAAACCCAAGTCCCAGGAAATTACACACAACTTGATTTGTGGCCCACCATTAAGCTCCTTTCATATTTCTATCCAACATTTTGTTATGCATGAAACTGCTTAAGCCATGTTTGGGCATATTGCTCAAGGTATAGTTTCCTGTAGATTCCTATTTGAATCATTATAGTGTATAAGATTCATTATGGTGGAAGGATCTTATCTAGGCACCACCCTATCCTGTCCTGCTGACCAAGAAGGTTCCCCATCCTCTTCACCCAGAACATAACCCTGGCCTGTTCTGGGGAATTCCAGTTCCCCTTACCCCATGACCCACTTTGCCTGGAAAGTGCTATGAACCTCCACCCTGTGCGCCCCACTCAGTTCTAGGAGGGTCCCCCATGTCACAGAAATGTTGCACACTTGTACTCTTGTGCCATATTCCCAAATTAGCCCTGAACTCTAGATCTGACAAATGGCTGTTCTTTGCTTCTGTAAGTCATGGCTTCAGCTAGCTCCCCTCCCTGATTGTGGTTTTAGCCTTTATAATCAACCCTTTAATTGCAAAAAAAACATTACTACTCATTTTAATGAATACACTTGGGTAATTGCACACGTAATTAATGAATTCTCATCTAAATTTACGTTGAACCCAGGTCTTGGCTATCTCTTTTTCTCTGCACAACAAAGGGAGCTAGCTGAAGCTATGATGTACAGAAGAAAAAAACAGCCATTGGCTAAATCTGTATAACTCAGGGGAGTATGCCACATGACTCAATGGAGTATGGTGCAAGGGTACAAAGGTGAAACCATTCTGTGAAGTGGGGGGGTCCTTCATGGAAGTGGGTGGAAGGAACAGGGGGAGGCTCATGGAATGAGGGGGACTGGAATTTCCCAGAACAGGACAGGGTCATGTTCCAGGAAAAGGAATGGGACCCCTGGTTGGTCAGTGGGGCAGGACAGCATGGCATGGTACCTAGATAAGATCCTTGCACCATTATGGACCTGGTACACTATAATGATTCAGGGAGATAATAGTTGATTAAGGGAGATAGGGCCAGGGAAATCCTTTAGCAATATGCCCAGACATGCCTTAAGAAGTTTCAAGGTGTAATATAAAACAGGAACAAAGACATAAATACAAGAAGGGCTTAATGGTGGGCCACAAGTCAGATGGTATGTAGTGACCTGGGATTTGGGTTTGGGTACAACACTGGTAACCATATTTCCCTCCATCCTGTTGTCCCACCCTCCATCTTTTCTATTATCTCCTTTTACTCTGTCAGTCCTCACAAATGTTTTGCTTCTGTCTACTCTTTGCCCCATTCTGCCCTCCCTTCTGTCACACCTCATGCCTTCGCTTATCCTCTTACATCCTGCTTTCCTGAAAGGTAAGATGGATTTCTATACCCTATTGACTGTGTATGTCATTTCCTCTTGGAGGCAATTATGATGAGAGTAAAGTTCACTCACTCACCCTCACCTATACTCTCTTCCCATTCAATGTAAAAGCTTTTCCCCACCTCTGTTATATGATATAATTTACTTCATTATACCTCCTCCCATCTTTTTTCTCTGTACATTCCTCTATCACCACTTAGCTTTATTTTTTTAGATGTCATCCTCACATATTCCACTCTTCCCCATACCCTCTTTCTCTATATACTCCTTCTAACAGCCCCCAAAATGAGAAAAGTACTATGAGTTACAAATATCATCTTTCCATTTAGGAATATTGGCAGTTTTAACTTTTTAAGTCCCTTCTGATTTCTTTTCCTGTTTACCTTTTTATACTTCTACTTAGTCTTTTATGTGAAAGCTAAATTTTCTGTTCATTTCTGGTTTTTCATGAAGAATGACTGAAAGTCCTTTTATTTCATTTAATGCTTAATTTTTTTCTATGAAGGATTATACTTGGATGTGTGGGTTGTTATAATCATAGCTCCTTTATCATTATCCCAAGACCTCTGATCCTTAATGTATATGATGCTAAATCTTGTTTCATCCTAACTGTGGCTCCACCTTAATTGTATTGATTTTTTCTGTCTGCTTGCAATATTTCTCCTTGCTCCGGGAACTCTGGAATTTGGTTATAATACACCTGGCAGTTTTCATTTTGAGATCTCTTTTAGGAAGTGATCAGTGCATTATTCCAATGACTATTTTACCTTTTGTTTCTAGGATAACAGGACAGTTTTCCTTGATAATGTCTTGAAGGATGCTGTTCATGCTCTTTGTCATTGTTGTTGTTGTTGTTGTTGTTCACGGCTTTCGAGTAGCCCAATAATTCTGGAAATATCACTCCTGCATCTTTTTTTTTCCTGGTCAGTAGTTTTTACAATGAAATATTTCACAGTGGCTTCCACTTTTAATTCTTTAATTTTGTTTGACTGACTCTTGATATCTCATAGAATCATTAGCTTCTACTTGCCCAATTATAATTTTAAACAAAGTGCTTTCTTTAGTTAGCATTTGTACCTCCTTTTCCATTTGACCAATTTTATTTTTTAAGGAGTTGGTTTTTTTCAGTCAATTTTTGTCCTTCCTTTTTCTCTCTCTTGCATAACTCTCTTTTCTTTTGTTAATTTTTCTTTTACTTTGCTTATTTGACTTTTAAAGTCTTTCTAGGGCTCTTCCAATAATGCTTTTAGGGGCTTGGGAAGAATTTATATTCCCAAGATGTAGGTTGATTGTCAATGTTGTCCTCTTCTGAGTTTATGTTTTTATCTTCAATGTCGCCATTATAATTATCATTGGTCAATGTTCTTTTCTGTTTCTTACTAATTATGTTTGCCTATTTCTTACATTTTAAATTTGAACTCTCCTCCTGAAAAACAAGGGGCACTGTCCCAATATCCTTGTGCTAGAAACCAGGGGTCTGGTCACTGTCTCTGTGTACTGCATCCTCTAATAGTCATAGATAGGGTCTCAAGAGGTCTGTTAGTTTACCTGGTGCTGAACTGGAGTCCTAGTGGTGGTATCTTATCTGTTCTGAGGTGTAGTGGGGGATTTTTTTCTGTTTCCCTGGAAGTGTACTGAAGCATAGGGAGGTCTGCTGCTGAAGGATGACTGCCCATCTGCCTAGGGCTGCACTGAAGCAGGAGGAGGTCTGTTGCTGAAGGATACTTGCACAGGGTTTCATTGAATGACTCTGCTGCTGTGTGATGCTTACTCAGGGCTGCACTAGTATATGTGGTAGTTTTCTGATCTGAAGTTTGCTAGTTCCACTGCTTATATCATGGTACATGGTTGCTCCTTGTGATGGTGTTTGCCTGTTCCTCTACCTTGGAGCTAACAGTCATTTGCTGGTTTGCAGAGGTGGCTTGCTGGAACATTTCCTGTCCTGGAATGCTTTCCCATTTTACTTTAGTGAAATGGACCTTTCTTACTGCTCCTCTGAGTTTCCCAACTCTAATGTTCCAGGATATTTCTTGGGGTGCTATTTTCTATTTTTTTCAGAAGTCAAAGAGGGAGAGTGATAATGACTTATTCCGCCACATTGGCTCCCTGATACTAAGCATGCAGCTTACAGCAATACACCAAAGGAATATTTTGAACAACTTTAAAAATCTTCAAATAAAGAAAAACAATGCTTTGATAAATTTATCACTGACAACTAAAAGCATTTACTTGATTCTAATGAAAATTTTTATTTAATTGCAAAAAAAAGTGCTACACAATAAGTGAATATCATGTACTAAACTGCTGCTATTAAAATGTCAGAAATAGTTCATGGGAAAAAGTATGGAGATGAAATTAGTAAAACTCCTTTATAGAATGATGCTTTTTCCAAAAGAATTTTAGCAATTAGCAATGACAGTGTCAGCAGCTTATTACCAGGCTTAATGGAGGCCTAATGTTTACAATTCAGTTAGATAAAACAATTAGCATTCCAAACATAGATCAGGTAATACTTTGTGTAAGATATGTTTAAGAATACCTGTATGAACACAACTACAAAATGCTTTTCACACAAATTAAGTCATGTCTAACTGCCTGGAGAAACATCTTTTTTCTCATGGCTGGATCAAACTAATATAATAAAAATGACAATTTTACCTAAATTAAATTACATATTTAGTGCCATATCAATCAATCTACCAAAAATTACTTTTTAGAGCTAGAAAAAAATAATTACAAAATTAATTTGAAAGAACAAATGGTCCAGAATATCAAGGCAATTAATGAAAAGAAATGCTAGGGAAGGTGGCCTAGCCATACCAGATTTTAATCTGTATTATAAAGCAGCAGTCATCAAAACTGCTTGATACTGGCTAATGAATAGAGTAGTGGGTCAATGGGATAGATTGCATACAAAAGAGTCAGTAGTAAATTACTATAGCAATATATGGTTTGATTAACCCAAAGATTGCAGTGTTGGGGATCAGAACTCACTATCTGACAAAAACTGCTGGGAAAACTAGAATATAGTATGGCAGAAACTGGGCATAGACCATTATCTAACTCCATATACCAAAATCAAGTCTAAATGGGTGCATGATCTAAGTATGAAGGCTGATACTGTAAGCAATATTGGGGACCATGAAATTGTTTACCTGTCAGATCATTGGAGTAGGAAAGACTTTAAGGCAAAACAATGGTTAGAGAGCATTATAAAATGCAAAATGGATAATCTTTATTACATCAAATTGAAAAGTTTCTGCATGAAGGCAATGTAACCAAGATTAAGAGGGAAGTGGGAAACTGGGAAAGAATTTTTACAACCAGTGTTTCTGATAAAGGCCTCATTTCAAAAATATACAGGGAACAGAGTCAAATCTATAAGAATACAATTCATTCTCCAATTTACAAATGGTCAAAACATATGAACAGGCAATTTTCAGAAGTAGAAATTAAAAATATCAATAAGCATGTGAAAAAATGCTCTAAATCACAATTGATCTGAGAAATGCAAATCAAAACAGCTTTGAGGTACCACAGCTCACCAGTCAGATTGGCTAAGTAGACAAAACAGGAAAATGACAAATGCTGGAGAGAATGTGGAAAATGGGACACTAGTGCATTGTTGGTGGAGTTGTGAACTGATTCAACCATATTGGAGCACAATCTGGAACTATGACCAAAGTACTATGAATAACTGCATACCCTTTGATCCAGTAATACTACTTCAAGGGTTGTATCCCAAAGAGATCATAGAAGGGGGAGGAAGACCCATATGTACAAAAATGCTTATTGCCACTCTCTTTGTGGTTGCAAAAAATGGAAATCAAGGGGATGCCCATCAATTTGGTAATGACTAAACAAACTGTGATATATGAATGTAATGGAATACTATTGTGCTATAAGAAATGAGGAGCAGATGGACTTCATATTTACCTGAAGAGGCTTATACAAACTGATGCTAAATGAGAAGAGCAGAACCAGGAGAAATTTGTACACAATGACAGACACAATGTTTGTGTGATGACCAACTTTGATAAACTGGACTCTTCTCAGCTACACAAGGTTATAAGACAACTCTAAAAGACTCAGTATAGAAGGAGTTGTTTACTTTCAGAGAAAGATCCAGAAAGAACAGAATTTAAATGCAGACTGAAGCAAACTACATGCTGTCTTTCTTTTCCATGTTTGGTTTTGTTTCCTCTTTCCCATTGTTCATTCCATTGGTTACAACCCTTCTATACAACCAGACTAATGTCCAGTGTGAAAGTATTTTCTGATCCTATACTTGATTGTATTCCACCGGGGGAGGGGGACTGCAAGAGAAAATTTGAAACTCATGTGATTGTGGAACTGAATCTTGTAAACTAAAATTAAATAAACAAATTGATTGAAATAATACATGAGGAATTATTGTTTTCTGGCCCTTTGGAAGGACACACAAGAAGAAAATCTTAAAGACAATGCATTTTTCACAAATAAAGGTTTACAGTGGAAAAATTTCATTTGAATCCGTACAGACAATCCTGGAACTATAATGGGCAAGAACTTTTATTTTTAGCAAAAGTTGAAACTGGTGGCAATGAACATATCACTTTTACTCACTGCATGAAACACGGGGAAGCACACATTGCCTAAAAATATCAACAGAGTTAGATTCACTTTGTGATACTCTCAAAATCATTAACTTCATGAAAAACCATGCATTTAAGACTTATGTGTTTACAAAAAACTTTGGAAAGTCATAGACTTTGATAACAAAAGTTTATTATTATATGTAAAAGTAAGGTAGCTCTCAAACAGGTGAAGTTTAACCATATCATTTAAATTGAAAGTTGAAGCTGTTATATTTTTGACTGAGCAGAAATTCAAATTTGCTATCAATCTTTTCATAATGACTTATGGTTTTCAAAACTTATTTTCAGGTATTTTTGAAAAACTGAATAATTTAAATATGTCACTTCAAGGAAAATAAATGTAACATTTTTGCTAAAAGATAAAATAGACAGTTTTACTGAAATAGTTAATGTGGAAGAAGAGGATAGAAAATGTTTCTTCAGAAATGTTTACAGAGATGACTTTATTACTGAAAATAACCTTTCCAAAGATTTAATTGTAAGTTATAATTCATCATCTAAAGCTGTTGGAGACACAGTTTCAGAAATACTTCCTTTTATATTTTGATTCCAAGAAAAATAAGTTGGGTTCATAAACCCTATTCAACTGAAATAAAAACCATCAGGTATTGGTCATTAAAAGTTTTCAGAATTGAGAAGTTAACAAGTGACACACATTTAAAACCTGAGTTTCCTAAAAATTCACTAAGTGAATTTTGGGTTGGGATTAGGACAAAATTTCAAACAATTTCTGAAATGGCCCTAAACATACTTCTGCCCTGTTTTACCGCATCTTTATGTGAAGAGGTGTTCTCAGCACTGGCAATTACAAAATAAAAGTGTCTATCAATTCTGAAAAACATTGAAGATACTCAACAACTTGCATCATCAAATACTCTGGTAAGATTTATTTTTTTTCTGTAAAAATTGGCAAGCACATTCATCTAATTAGTATGCAGCCCCTGCCACCTCTTTGCCCACCCCCTCCCCAGGGCTGGGGTCTGATTGAGCTCCTTTCTCACCCATCTCCAATAGACCTTTCCCACTGACCTTCTAAGTTGTCATTGGTTTTTGTGGGTTGAGAAATCTGTATTCTGCCACAGCTGCCAGTGATTCAGTCCTCTTGGCCCTCTGGGTTTTATGGAGCCCTGTCTGTCTTGGCACATTTTGATTGGACTGCGCTCCTCTCCCAAGTTTGTGAAATAGACCTTTCCTGTTGACCATCCCGATTGTCTTGGCTGGAAATTTGCTTCATTCCATTATTTTTGTGGGTTCTGCTATTCTAGAATTTGTTTAGAGTAATTTTTACAAATATTTTCAGGGGTTTGTGGGAGAGCTTAAGCTTGATCTTGACTCCCCCCCCATTATAGTTCTAGAATATTTCTTTTGGGTTTTTTTGCAGGAGGGAAGGTAGGGCAGTTGGGGTTAATTGACTTACCTAAGGTCACATGGCTATTTTTTTCTGTTTAGTGTCTGAGGCCTGATATGAACTCAGTTCCTCCTGACTCCAGGTCCCGTGCTCTATTCACTGTGCCACCTAGCCACCCCTACAGTATTTTTTTTAATCATCAAAACTTTCTTTTACCACTTCCATAGTCATAGTATAAGTCTGCCTTGCTGCCCTTTGGGATATTGAAATACATTCTTAACAGATTTTCCTGCTTCTCTCATCTTTCCCCTTCTGTTCCATATATTATAGTCATATTTATTTTTTTCTTATGAAAAGATTTCATAATATTAGGCAAAGTACTGAAATAATTCATGCAGGTCTGCATTTAAATTAATCATTCATATATATAAATCCCTACACATTCTGATGCCATTCTAATTTTACAGTATTATTTCATATTTTTTTTCTTCATATGTATTATTAGTATTTCTATAGATAACACTCTACTCAAATGATCAGTGAATGTATTATCTCTCGTTTGGGAGTCATGTACAGTAATGCAGATGGTAAGCCATTCCTCCCTGTCAATTATAAGGGATTCTCATCTTAGACTTCCAAAATGTTTGAACTCTGTTGATCAGTTTTTTGGGTATATAGTCAAAATTAGAAGAGCCTGTCCCCAAAATGTTCATAGTATATTGCATGAAGGATAAGTACTGATGCAGAAAAGCTAAAGGTTTCTGGAAGTTGACAATTAAAGTTTCAGTTATTTAAGGCTCATCTTAATCACATAACACTTAAGAATAATGGATTTAAATTCGTGTGGCTGAAGCAGGCAACTTCCCAAATTTCTATTGATCATACTTAGAAATGATGTCCATTTTATTTTTCTTTATCTTTTATTGATACCCCAAACTTTCACCTCAAATGTAAATTCACATAGCTCTTTTCCTAAAAGTTCCATTGAGTCTTTCTTTCATTAGTAGCCCCTGATGATCAGTGTTAAGAGAGGGAATAAAGTTGTCAAACTTGTCAAAATGTTATTGTTGTTGTTCATTTTATGTCATTTCCCTTGTTTCTAATGCTTTCACATTTGGGGGATTTTCTGGTAAAAGTATTGGAGTGTTTTTTTCCAGTCTTTTTCCAGCTCATTTTACAGATGAGGAAACTGAGGCAAACAGTGACTTGTTCAGGATCACACAAGCATAAGTATTTGAGACCAGAGTTGAACTTAGGAAAAGGAATCTTTCTGACTCCTTTCTGACTTCAGTCACAGCATTATATCCACTCTACCACCTTTTGGTTAAAACAATGGTTTTGATTAAATGATCTAGATGAGAAATACCAAGAAGATCATCTGTTTGTCCATTTCTTCCCAAAAGTGTCCTCTCATGAAAACTTTCATGCTATCCATGCTATCTGTTTACTGTGTGTCAGGCCTAGAATAATTAAATTTGAATGGCACCTAGCAGGCAAGCCAACTACAAGGGTTCCAGTGTTGAGATTCTGTATTTGAGACACTATGCTTGAGGGTCCCTAACAGCAGTTTCTTTACATTTACTCCTTAACGTATTTATTGCAAGTTTGGTACAAATAATTTTACATAATGTTGTGATTTAAGAAATATTTTGAAAATAGTTATTCTAACTCTCCAGTATTGATGGGGGAAAGGTGATGTCATAGTTACATAAACTGCAATATTGAATGGGGAAAAATATTTTAAAAGATGCTATTTTTGAGAGATATAAACAAGGGATAACAAGTACCCTTGGATGAAAATAATGTAAATGTTTCCAATTGAAATTCTCAATTTTGTACTTTATCTAGCTAACTGAATGTGAAAGTTTTATCCTTTTCCTTCTTTTTGTCATTTCGAATTTATCCTCATTTCCTTATTTCTTTCTTTCTTTTGACCCTCCCTCATTCTACCAATATTTCACAGGATAATGAAATTTATTTTAGTAATAAGTATAATTGTTTCCATAAAAGATCACCTCCCCCTCCACTTCTTCCTTCATTGCATCCTCTCAGGTTTTTTTTTCTTTATTTTTCCATTGGCCATGTTTATGAAGTATGAGAAGGAACACTCCCTATAATTTCAGCTCTTTATCAATATTTTCAAATACTGCAAAATAAAATGAAACATTGTCTCTGTGGCTGAAATATTTGGTGCCAAAATTTCTTTCATGTAGATCTTTACCCCGATGAAACAAAACAAAAAACAAAACAGAACAAAAAATCCAAAAAAATGCACAAAACACCTTAAACTTTTCCAAGCAAATCATTTTAACTATTGTGCATTTTAAAGGAATTTTTTGACTCTATTAAAATTAATCCATTAGTTCTTTGAGATTTAAGAATGGTAAATACTGGGGGCAGAGCTAAGATGGCAAATTGAAAGCAAGAACTCATCTGAACTCCCCCATGAATTCCTTCAGTAACCTTTGAAAAGTGAATCTGAATGGATTAAAGAGTGGCAGAATCCATTGGAAGACAGAATGTGGCAAATTTCTAGGCCAGGGATGTGCAGAAGGGTAGGATTTATTGTATCAGTCAGGGGATCCCAGAACACAGTGGCTGCATCAGCATAGACCCAACCATAGTGGAGCTGGAGTGTGCCTAGGTGAACTGACTCACCCATCTCAGGGGAAATTCCCAAACCTTTCACTGCAGAACCAGGGTCTGTTGGAGCTGGGAAAGAAACAAGTGCAGCACCTGTGGAAGTTGCGGCATATACTCCTGGTGCTATCAACACATTGTGTGGATGTTTAAAAATCACCTACGTGAACTTTTGGGAGCTAAAATGGTGGAGCACACTGTAGCTGCTCTAATCTTCCTCTATGACCCTGAAAAACCCAGAGAATATTGCCCCTTGAAAAATTATGAAACATTGGAATCAGCTGCAGTGTTGAGAGTCCTGGAGGAAGGGTTTACCTGTGGCTGTGCTGTGACTAAAGTGTTGGGTGGGAGGTATCCAAAAAAGTCTCATCTCAGCCAATCATCTAGATATCCTGAACCATTAGGGGGTCACAGTGGGGGGTTGACACAGAAAGCACTAATACCACAACCCCAGATTTGCCATGAAAAGCCAGGAAAATTGGCAGACACCAGTGTAGCATGGCCACCAGTGTCTGAGCCTGCCTGACCTCTTGCCTAAGGGCATGCAGGAAGAATCCTGATGTGTCCAGACCACCCTCTCCCCACTCCTCACAGTGTGAGGTTTAGTGTAACTCTGGTGACACTCCAGAAGTCCTGGCCTTGGCCTCAGTATAGGCACTCAGAGGCCACAGCACACAAAGCAAATAGGCAGTCCCCTAGCTCGCAGCATAAAATGTATGGGCCAGAGCCCTATATACCCTAGAAACAGAGATCCTTTTTAAAATCCAGGAAATAGGCAATCACAATGGGCAAAAATCAAATTGGAAAATCAAAGATCTTAGAGTCCTATTAGGGTGAACAAGAAGAACCAAATTCAGCATTTCCCTTATACCTACGTCTGAAACTTCCAAAGGAAAAATGAACTAGTCTCAAGCCCAAAAAGCATTCTTGGAAGAGATCAAAAAGTATTTTAAAAGCCAAATTAGAGAGGTGAAAAATAAGTTGGTAAACAATTTAAAAATACAATTGACAAAATGGAAAAAAATCACTAAAGAAAATAGCTCCTTAAAAAGTAAAATTTGTCAAAAGGAAAGGAGATTCAAAATCTAACTGGACAAATAACACCTTAAATGTAAAAACTGAACAAATGAAAAAAAAAAGAAATTCAAAAACTAACTGAAGACAACAAATTTCTAAGAATTATAATAAGACAAATTGACGCTAATGACTCCATGAGGCATCAATAATAAGTCAAACAAAATCTAAAGAATGAAAAAATATGGAGAAAATGTAAAATAACTAATTGGAAAAACAACTGACCTGGAAAACAGATCAGGTCAAGGAGAAAATAGTGAAAGAAATAATTCATATATCATGGAACTACAGTCAGGATTACACAGGATCTAGCAACTTCTACATTAAAAGATTGGGAGGACTGGAATATGATATTTTGTGAGGCAAAATAACTTGGACTACAACCAAGGATAAACTACACAAAAAGTCTGAGCATGATCTTTCAGGCAAGGAGATGGTCATTAAATACAATAAGCAACTTCCAGACATTCCTGATGAAAAGGAAAAAAAAGTCAATGGAAAATTTGATCTCAAAATACAAGACACAAGAGAGACATAAAAAGGAAAACAGGGACAACATACACACACACACACATCACACCTTGTTTTTCAATAAGAGCAAATGGTTTACATCCCTATATGGAGGAATGATTCCTGTCATTATTGAGAATTCTGTAGTTATCATGACATTTAAAAAGGAGATAGATGGATAGATAGATAGATACATAGATAGATAGATAGATAGATAGATAGATAGATAGATAGATAGATAGA
>CM053600.1:99282275-99314987 GCA_028646575.1 Pseudocheirus occidentalis
AAAATCTGTTTAGCGTCCCATTTTATGAGTTTTTTAGCGTGTTTGTGTGGGAGCTGTGGTGCTTTGCTGCTTCTACGTCTTGGCTCCGCCCTTCAGTTAACTTTTGTGCCTCCTTTTCCATTTAGACAATTCTGCTTTATAGGGGTTCTATTCAGTGAATGCTGTACATCCTTTCCTATTTGGCTAATTCTACTTTTTAAGAATTTGTTATATTCAGTAGATTCTTCCCCCCCCCACAATTTGATGTTGTATTTTTTTTATTTTGTTAGGATGTTAAAAATGATTTTTATTGACAATATTGCATGAAGTATTGGCATTGCAGTCCTCAATTCCAACCCAGGCTTTCAATTTGCTGTCTGACTCTGAGTACTTTTCCTCTGAAATTTTTCCTATTTTTTTAAATGTTTATTCACAAGATTTTGAGTTACAAATTTTCTCTCCTCCTTTCCCCTACCCCCCACACCAAGATAGCAAGGTTATTGAATACCCCTTCCCCCAATATGCTCTCTCTTATATCTTCCCACATTAACCCTCTAATTTTCTAGTAGGCAAGATAGATTTCTATACCCAAATGCCTGTGTACCTTATTTCCCAGTGGCACGTAAAAACATTTTTAACATTTGTTTTTAAAACTTTTATTTTCAGATTCTTTCCCTTCTTCCCTATTCAATCACCCCCACTGGGAAGTTAAGCCACCTAATATAGATTGTACATGTGCAGTAACACAAATGTTTCTGTAATAGATGTTGTAAAAGACTAATTATATTTCCTTCCATTCTATCTCACCCCACATTTATTCTTTTTTTCTTCTTTGATGCTAGGCCTTTTCAAAAGTGTGTGCTTCTAACTACCCTCTTCCCCAAACTACCCTACCTTCTATCATCCCATCTCTTATCCCGTACCCCCCCACTTTCCCATAAGGTAAGATACCCAGTTTGGTGTGCATATTATTCCCTCCTTAAGTCAAGTTTAATGAGAGTAAGGTTGAACCATTCCCTTTCACCTTCCTATTCTTCACCTCCATTGTAACAGTTTGGTCTTGCCTCTTTAATATGAGATAATTTTCCCTATTCTATCTCTTGCCTTCTCCTCTCATTATATTCCTCTGACCTCTTAATTTATTTTTTAGACATCATCCTTTCCCATTCAACTGTTTTGTGCCCTCTGTCTATGCATGCATGTGTACTAATATGCACACATCCACATATGTATTTATTCACACATACACCTTTCTATGCATACATACATATATGTGAATACATATTTATCTATCCATCTACAAACATACCTATATATACATATATCTACATGCATATACACATACATATGTATGTGTGTACATACATATGTATGTATGTATAATATATATGTATATGTGTGTGTATATATATGCTCCCTTCAAATATCCTTACACTGAAAAAAAATTATCATTTTTCCACATAGGAATGTAAATAGTTCAACTTTAATGAGTTCCTCACGATTTCATGTTTCTTGTTTACCTTCTAATTCTTCTCTTGCTTCTTCTCTTTGAAAGTCAAATTTTCTGTTCAGCTCTGTTTTTTTTTCATCAGTAATGTTTGAAAACCCTCTATTTAATTGAATGACCATAATTTCCCCTGAAGCATTATACTAAGTTTTTCTGGGTAGGTAATGGTTGCTTCTAACCCTTGCTCCTTTGACCTCCAGAATATCATATCCCAAGGCCTTCAGTGCTTTAATGTAGAAGCTGTTAGATCTTGTGTTATCCTGATTATGTTTCAGTACTCAAATTGTTCCTTTCTGACAGCTTGTAATATTTTCTCCTTGACCTAGGAACTCTGAAATTTGGTTATAATATTCCTAGGAGTTTTCTTTTGGCCATATTTTTCAAGAAGGTATTTGTGAATTATTTCAATTTCCATTTTGCCTTCTGGTCCTAGAATATCAGGGCAATTTTCCTTGAAAATTTCTTGAAAGATGATTTCTTTGTTCTCATTTTTTGAGCATGGTTTTCAGGTGGTAAAATAATTTTTAAATTAGATTTCATGGTTCTATTTTCCAAGTCAGTGGTTTTTCTTATGAGATATTTCACATTCCCTTCTGTTTTTTGTTTGTTTGGATCTGTTTTGTAGTAACTTGATTTCTCATAAAGTCATTTGCTTCAATTTCCTCCAATCTAGTTTTGAAGGAATTATTCTCTTCAGAAAGCTTTTCAGATTCTTTTTCCATCTGGCAAATTCACCATTTTAAGACGTTCTTCTCTTCACTGTTTTTTTTGGGCCTCTTTTGCCATTTGAGTTCATCAATTTTTTAAGGTGTTATTTTCTTCAGTCAGATTCTTGACTCTCTTTTCATGATTTTTTTGCATCATTCTCATTTCTCTTCCCAATTTCTCCTCCACTTCACTTACTTGATTTTCAAAATCTTTCTTGAGCTCTTCCATGGCTTGTAACCAATTCATATTTTTCTTGGAGGCTTTTGAAGCAGGGCTTTTGCCTTTGTTGACTTCTTTTGGGTCTTTTTTGAGACATTTTGCCTCCAAAAAGAGATTCTATATTCTGATCACTCATCTTGCCAGCCAATTGCATGAATTTTGAGCTCTTTGCCATGGTAGAACTCTGCTTCTGGAGTGAAGAGAGCTGTCTCAAATTACTTGGGTTTTTTTTAATGTTGTCAGAGTTATAAGGACAGCACCCTCTTTACAGACACCTCAAACTCTAGCATACTGGCCATGCACCCAAGGGCCACCACCCAAAATCATGAGCTTGATACAAGCAAGTCAAAATAAGAGCAATTACCCTCTGAATAGTAGCTTTTTCCCCCTACAATCTGCAGGCCAAGAGCTCTGGAGGCAACAATGTGGCAGCAGCTGCAGGCAACATGCTTCTTCCACCTCTCCCCCTGGGGGAGAGTTCCCCACTGACCTTTTACTTTCTCTTTGGTGTTTATGGGTAGAGAAGTCTGGAAACCACCACAGCTGCTGGTGGTTCACTCTCCTTATATCTGTTCTTGCAAGTCTGGGCTGCTGGTTGGGGCTGTCCCAGGTTTGGTACCACACAGCTCATATGGGATTGTGCTCAGCTTCCAGGTCAGTATGATAGATCCTTCCATGCTGGCCTGCCAGGCTGCCTTCATCAGGAGATTTGTTTCTATCTGAGATTTGGTGGGTTCTGTAGCTTTACAATTTAATTGGAGTCATATTTTACATGTATTGGAAGTGGTTGGAATGGGAACTCAGACAAGTTTCTTCTTTTTCTCTGCCATCTTGGCTCTGCCCCTCCAGTTATATTTTTAAAGAACTGTTTTCACTCCTGGCTTGCAGACCTCTGCATCTCTTCTGCCTGTCTGACCCAGGGCCCCTGGCCAGGCTTCCCCATCAGTCCTATTTACAATTCAGAAAGGGTGAGTGGCCAGGTGCACAGCAGAGATGTCATACAAGTTGGTGGTGATGGGCAGCTGTGGCACAGGCAAGAGTGTGCTGACCACCCACTTTCTCCAGAATCACTTCGTATCTGAGTACGAGTCCACGGACAGAGACATGTACCACAGTGTGGTGGTGGTGGACGGGGACTCCTATGAGCTGGACATTCTGGACACTTTGGGAGGCAAGGATTGCACCATGTTGTAGGAAGAGTGCATCCTCTGGGGAGATGGCTTCCTCTATGTCTCTGCCATTGACTACATCAGGACCTTTGTGGATGTGATTATCTTCTGGGACCACATCCACAGGGTCAAGGGAACCAACAGGGTGCCCATGGTGCTGGTGGCCAACAAAATCGATGTGGCTCACTGGCTGGTGGACTCAGACATGGGTCAGGAAGCCAGCCAAAGGCTCAGGGTGGCTTTTATGGAGGTCTCAGCCAAGTCCCGGCAGGGCATGGAGCAGTCCTTCCATTCCCTGATTCAAGTGATCCATCAGAGGGGGGCTGAGGACAAGCCCTAGGGCCACCCAGGTGCTTGGGTGGACCATTGCGCTATCTTGTAAGCAGGTGTACTCCTCTCCCATCAGCCTTCTTCAGGGGTACCCAAACCTCCCCTGGCCGTGCCCCAGCCTCCTCTGACCTCCTCCACAGTTAGGAGCAGTGCTAGAGGGCGGGTACTGTCGTGGAGCGATAGGAGGGGCGGCAATTGAGGGAGGAGCGAAGGGGGAGTTGTTAGGGGCGGCACTAGAGGGCGGGTACTGTCATGATGCAATAGGAGGGGCGGTGATTGTGGGAGGAGCAAAGGGGATAAAAGGGAAGGGACACGGAAGGGCTCTCTCTCTCTGTTGGGATGTGAAGAATAAAGGTTGACTCCCACCTCGGGTGCTCTGTCTGGTTTGTTCTCCCGTTCCCCACCTCAGATGGGAGCCAGAGACGTCTGAAGACCCTGGATAAGGGTAAGTAGAGGGCGATGGTCAGGGTAGGAGACCCCAACAACCTCCCCTCAGCCTGCCATGGTCTTCCATTGTCTCCCTTGGCCCTGCCCTGCCCCAGCCTCCCCTGGCCCGTCCCCAACTTCCCAGGCCTCCACCTGTACCCAACCTTGTGTTTGCTCTTCACTGGAGTCCTCTGGCCATTGGCCACCCCACAGGCTTCTTGGTACCACTCAACAGCATTTCTCCTTCTGTCCTGGGCATCTCTGTGCCAATTTGGGAGGGGGTGAACAGCAGGCAGTGGGTGAAACTCCTGCCTCAGTACTGAGCATTTGCAGCTGCCTGGGGGAAAATAGAAGGGGGAGGGAGAATGTTTGCATCTCAGAGGGCCTTCCCTCCCCTCCTGCAAGTATTTCTTGCAGTTTGGCTGATTTTGTTGTTACTACAAATAAAGGTTGTTGGCTTCTTTGGTTAAAATAATAATAATAACAATTGTTTTCTACCTTCAATTTTCGTCCTTTTTTCAAGCTATTAACTCTCTTCATACCTCTCATTTCTTTCGCAATTTTTCTTCTATTTCATTTGACTTTTAAATTTTTTCTTGTGCTCTTCCATGAAGACTTTCTGCAGTTGTGACCAATTCACATTCATTTTTGAAGTTTTGGATATAGGTATATTGACAATGTTGTCCTCTTCTGAATTTGTGATTTGATCTTCCCTGTCCTCATTGAAACTGTCAATGGTATGGATCTGTTTCTCCTTTTGTCTCATGTTGTTTGCCTATTTCCTAGTATTTAAGGATGTTCTCTCATGTTGGAACACAGGGGTCACTTCCTCACCCTTCTTGTGCTTAGGGTGAGAGGCCTGTTATCTAGCTTTGAGTGCTCATGCTTCAGGTGCTGGAAGCTGAAAAGTGTAGAGGTATGTCATCTTATCTAGAGCTGAGCTGATGTCCTAGTAGTAGTGTGTGGCATGTGCTGAGGCCAAGTGAAATTTGTCTGCATTTTTCCAGATCTGTACTGAATCACATGAAGGTCTGCTGCTGGACAAAATCTTCCAACTTGGGACTGCACCAGGGCATATTGATGTCTGGCCATTGGGGCATATCTGCAGACCCAGGGATATGCTGAAGCACATGGTGGTTCTCGTAGCAGGAGTCTGCAGTTTCCCCTGGCAATGCTAAGGTGCATGGAGGAAGAGGGTGGTGGTGGTAGTCCTAGTGCTGGTGTTTCCCTTTATCACCATCTTGGAACTCAGCATCTCCACCAAATTTGGTGAGGTAGAGCTTGCTGCTGGCTTGCTGGGACATTGCCTTTTCTGCAATGGGCTCTCTTTTAATCGAGTGAAACAGATCTTTCTTACCAATGTTCCAAATTTCCTGGACTAAGAGATTTCTCCACCCTGCCTTTCCACTGGCATTGCTATTCCAGAATTTTGTCCAAGGCACTATTTTCTCGTCTTTCAGAAGATAATATGGGAGAGGGACTGCTATTCACTGATTGCTCCACCATCTTTGCTCCTGGAAGTCAAATTCCTTTTTTTTAGGATATAATTATAGTATTTCACTTTCAGAAGTTAACTTTCTGTCCTATATTTCTAACACAACATATATCATTCAATCTAAACCTCCCCATCTTTCAACTTCCACTCCTCTTAAGCTCTATAAGTTATAAAATCATAGGTTCATAGATCTGAAGCTATAAGGGACTTTAACTATATTATAGAACTACATTCTACATTGAAATGAATACCAGAGAAGGAAAACTATATTTCAAAAGTCATTAGGCATGCAATAAGTGGGAGAACCAGAATATGCACACATTCTGGCTGCACATATTCTGGCTGCATATATTCTTCTTTTCACTGCTCTGAACTTCACCAATCTCCTTCTGTCCTCCAATCTTAGAAGAAAAAAAAAGATTAACTCCTGCCTCTTGAATATCTAAATAAAACATATCCTTTGACCCTAATATTCCCTACATCTCTTTTACTATATCTCAAACCTGTTTAACTTCAAAATCATTTGAATAATTTTATACTTTTTACTTCAAATTCCTTGTTACCCACTTATTTTTCTGACTTTTGCATGGCACCTTTCATTGCTACTGCTTTGATAAAACTTTTTTCTCCAAGATTATAATGACTTTTCTCTTTATTGTTTTTCTTTCTCTTTAACTATCCTTATGCAATTGAAACTATTAACTCTTCGCTCTTTTTGTCTACCATCTTTTCCTTTGTCTTCATAAATGTATTGCTACCAGGCTAAAAATTTCATGATTCTCTTTGATTCAGCCCCGTTAGTCATACTCTCTTCATATTCTTTTTAAAAGAATACTTTTAATTTTTGTTTCCACAAAATGACTCACATGTTCCCCTTATTTCCATTTACAGTAAATTTACCCTATGTGCACTCCCCTTTTCCACGTCCTATTATTCTAGCTAGAACTATATGAATAAAAGGTGAAGTATTGTATTCCTCATTCAGTAGTGCTTGAATAGAATTAATGGTCTGTAGAATGATGTGATACAATAAAAAAAATAGTACAGAGTAGATAGAAAATAATGTCAGGAAAGAAGAAGACCCTAGCAGTAGATGGCATATGGAAAGGTCTATTGGTAAAGGCCATACTGAAGTTGAATCTTGAAAAAGCAATTTAAAAGAAAGATGGCCTTGGAAGTAAGACTGTAGAGAATTAATAAAAGAGTTGAACTATAGGAAGTGGAACACCTATTGTATATGACCTTCTCATAGAGTTTAGTCACAAAAGGGAAGAGAGATATAGCACAAAATTAGTGATAATTTATGAATCAAATGAGAGATTTTAAGTATGGAGGAGACATAGATATGTTTAAACAGTGCAAGAAGAGTTAGTAGAAAGGGGGAGATTGAAAATGAGTGAGAGATTAAAAATTATAGAAAAGAAAATCTGATGGAAAAGAGAGAATGGTTCATGAGAATGAGGACAAGGGACAAAGGGGAAACTTAGTGAAAGCCATCTTTTTTCAGTAAAATATCAGACAGGCTAATTCAGTCAAGATATTATTTGGATGGGGAGTTATAGAGATTCATTCAAGAAGGCTTTTAAATAGCCTGAATGATAGATAGACAAGGATAGATAGATTAGATAGACAGACAGACAGATAGATAGATAGATAGATAGATAGACAGACAGATAGATAGATACATAGATACATAGATACATAAATACATAGATACATAGATAGATACATAGATGCATAAAGATAGATACGTAGATAGGTAGATAGATAGATAGATAGATAGATAGATAGATAGATAGATAGATAGATAGCCCACAGGTTCATGGGATAATATAGAATTTGCCTTAGACACAAGAAGATGCATTGAAATCTTACCTTTAATATACTGGCTATGTGACCATTGACAAGTCATTTAATTTGGCAGTGTTTTAGGCAATGATCTGCCACATAAGTTATAGAGGGCTTAACAGCATAGCAAATTTCCTATATTCATAAAATCATAGGTTTCATCTAAAATATGTTACCTTATGCATTGAATAAATTTAGCAATCTTGTCCATACAAACTTGTATATTGTAAATGTTTGATGAATTTTAATAGCATGCTATACTTATATAGTACTTTCTTAGAAAACATTTCAGTGAATGGTCATAACATCCTGTGAGACATGGTGGTTTAAGAATTATAATTTAAGGGCAGCAAAGTGGAACAGTGAATGAAGCTCCAGCCCTGCATTCAGAAGGATCTGAGTTCAAATTCAGCCACAGACATTTAACACTTACTAGCATGTGACCTTGGGCAAGTCACAACCACAACTGTGCTGCCATGCCCCCTCCAAAAGGCAATTTAAAAAAAATATGTATAATCTACATCTCTCTTAGACTCAGAGAAGTTAAGAAATAGAAAGACAAACTCAGTGACTCAGAGAGTGGTTATCATTATTCAGTCACTTTGGTTGTGTCTGACTTTTTGTGACCCCATTTGAGAATTTCTTTGCACAGATGATGAAGTGTTTTTTGGTAATTTTTCCCATTTCTTTCTTCAGCTTATTTTACAGATATGGAAAATGAGGCAAAGAGAGTTAAGTGACTTCCCCAATGTTTCACAGATATTAGATGCCTCAAGATATATTTGAACTCAGGAAAATGAATCTTCCTAACTCCAGGCACAACATTCTATACACTGTACCACATAATTAATATAGTGAAAAGAATGAAGAATGATATTATCTTATATTATCACATTGCTCCCCATTGCAACCATTTAAAGCAAGTGCTATTATTATGCCAGTTTTACAGATCAAAAAACTGAGGCTGAAAAAATTAAATCATTTGCCCAGAGTCACACATCTATTAAGCATCTGAAATAGGATTTAATATCAGATCTTAAGCCTCCAATTCCAGCATTCTACCCATTGTATTATCTAGCCACCTCACTAAATTACAGAAAGTCTTTATTTTGAGACAAAATAATATTTTTTAAATTTAATACACAAATTAACTCTTATTTTTCACTACTTTTTTTTCTTTCTACCCCTATTGAATTTAATATCCACAGGAACTACCTGACAGGACTCCAGTAACCTGAAAAAAGAAGTGTAGCATCTAACAGTGCCTAATGTATAACCAGAAAGTGCAAAAGGCTATAAGAGAATATCTCGGTGAATGTTATTCAATTTAGGGATTATTTTTAACTGAAATGTAATTACATTTTCCATTTTAAAAGAATAATATTTAGTGTTATTTGATAAATTGTACTAGTTTTGAATAATGCCATGGGAAAAAAGAACATGGAAATAATTTTACAGGTCTTAAGAGTCTGACATTATGTTTTCCCGAAAGTATTTATGTTTGAGCAGACACACAGAGAGTAGGATGTTTCAGAAATTAGGTTGCATACAATAGTCTCTTTAGAATGTATGATCTGAGGATGCAAATTTGCATCCAACATAAATGATCATATAGCCTGTGAAATCTCTTAAGGAATAATATTACTTGTCACTTTCTTGCTATTTTGGGTATCCATCCATCCATCCATCCAACCAATATTAATCACCTATTATGAATAATGCATCATGATAACAGATAAAATTCCACTCATAAATTAATTTTATATTTATAATTACTGTAGGAACACTTTGTGACATCTATCAAACATCTGATACCAAATTGTTTCACAATAATGAACAATTCCTGTATCCACTATATTTTTCTCTGAAAACTATTTTAATACCTGTTAAAATATTTTAGTCAATAAAAATTCCAAAACTGAGCCAAATTATGCATCTCTGAATAGTGAACATTTTTGGCTTTTGGAACTGATCTTGTTATTTCATTGTTTTAGGAATTTCTGATGAAGAAATTATGTCTAGCAATGTAAATTTCTGGGAGTTCTGTAATATACAATATTAGCGAGTTGCCTGGGGTGTTGAGAAGTTAAGTGATTTACCTAATCTCATATAATCACAATGTGTCAAAGATGGTACTGGATCCTAAGTATTCTTGACTTTAAATCAGAACTCTTTATCTAGTACACCATATAGTCACTCATTTAGTTGTTGTTGTTATTGCTGCAGCAGCTACGTGTCACAGTGGATAGAGTACTGCACCTGAAGTCAGGAAAACTCATCTTCTTGAGTTCAAATCTGGTCTCGTACACATCCTAATCGTGTTGCCCTGGGTAAATTGCATAATTCTCCTTGTCTTAGTTTCCTAATCTGTAAAATGAGATGGAGAAGGAACTGGCAAATCACTTTGTCAAGAAAAGCCAAGTTGGTTATGAAAAGTCAGACAATTATAGCTAATAAAATTCAAAGCTGTATTAAATGTATTTATTAAGCATGCCATTGTATTTTATCCCACAAAATGCTAATTTAATAGCATAACAATTCATAATAATATCAATGATTAACAATGCACTTAATATTTGTTAAGAACTTTGCTTTTATTTTCTCATGCAATCTATATAACAATGGTGTGTAGGCAGATAAATTTTATATGTGTGTGTGTGTGTACTTATGCATATACCTATATATGTGCATATATATGTATATTTATACACACATATATGTATATCCCCATGTTATTAACAGCAACAACTTTTAAATAATGCTCACTACATAGCAGGCACTGCTCAAAAAGCCTTAAAATTATTAATCCATTTGATTCTCACAATAACACTGGAAAGTAGGTACTATGATGCCTATTTAGGAGATCAGAAAGTTGAAGTTGAAAGTGGTTAAATGAGTTGCCTAGGGTCACACAGCTAGTAAGAAGCGGAGGCAGGATTTTTTATAAGGAACTATTACTCCTAGTATAGCTCTCTACCCATTGTACTTTCAAGATGTCTCATTTATACAAATAATATACTAATTTTAGAAGAATAACAATTGATTTGATATACCAATTAAGTGCTACCATGTAGTAATGAAAATAAACTTATATTACAGCTCACAAACCTTAGGTTTTACTTTTGCTGTTTTATTAACCAGGTGTATGTCTTGGGGAGTTGCTTATCCTCAGAGAGTTGTAGTTTTTAAATACTAGATTGCAAAATTATTTAGGGTAGGGAGTCTACTTTATTCTACTCTGCCATCATATAGTGTAATGTTTCATACATATTAAAAATAAAAAATATTTTTGAATACAAAATAAAGCATGGAGGTTTTGATATGATATAAAGTCCATATTTTCAAATGTGTATTTTAAATGCAATCATCCAATTCAAAATTTAATTATAAGTGGCAAGATATTAAGCATTCATAGTCATTTTGTATCCAACATCAAAATTTTTTTAAAGAAAAGAATTACTAGAACATGAATAATTTGGACAATCAGAACACATTCTTTATAAAGCTTCTTAGCTATTATTGAAGTCAATGTTTGTTTGTTTTTATAGTGATGATAAGAGCATGGAAATACTGAAATCAGCTTCTATTATTTTTTCCAAATGAATCTTTTATCTCTTGTCACCAATTTTTTATAACAACTCCCAAAACATCCAGTTTAAAGCACAGGACAACATCTCTTAGTCAGAAGTATGCTCTCAATCCATACTCTCATGTAGAGAACCATAAGAGCTTTCCTCCATTCTTGTAAATTAGGTGCTGATGACTACTCTTCTTAGATTTCTATACAGTTTTGTTGCCTCACTCTGACAAGAAGCATCATCTCATTAATTTCTAGTTCTCAAAAATGCTTATCAGTGAAGGGAATAGCTGATACTTGTCAAGATAAAGGACCAAGAAGTAGTAAAGGGGAGAAGACATTGAGTTGCTAGTGTCATTTAATGTTTATAACATGATACATTTTTCAATTGATTGAGATACATAAAATTGGGTATGTTAGTGTTATATTAAAATACTGCCTTGAGATAGGATTTGAGATATAATTTACTGAGACTTTCTAACCAGCAACAATCTGGATCTTTTAATGGTTGACAATAGGAAATAGAACTGATTCTAATAATCACACCAAATTAATGGATTGATTTTGTACATGGGAAACTGGAGGTAGCTTGACAGATGAAAAGCAAGGACTCACCTCAGCTCTCCCAAAAACTCCTCCAAACATCTTTAAACATTACCATAAAACAAATTCTGTAGTGGTAGAAGTCATAAATGGACAGAGTGCAATAATTTTCCAACTTAAGATAATTTAGAAAGTCAAATAAAGATCTATTTCACCAGAGTGACAGTAAACTGCAATCCTGCTCAGTCTGCACTACTGTAAACCCTAGGGCAATTAAATCAGTAGCAACAGTGGTGATTTGCTGGTACTAGGTTCTGTTGCATTACCCATATTTCTATTCAGGTCACAATCCTGGGTCTTAGTCCCAGGGCAAGGAGAAGCATTGGCACAGCATAGCCTGTGGCCACAGGGGAGATGGGACCTTGATCATAGTTCCTGGCCAGAAAAGTATGTGTAATCACTCAAAGACCAAAGGAGAGGACAGCAGGATAGTACACATACCACTTCCCAGATCATACCACCTTCAAAGAACAACAAAATTACAGATCCCTAAAATTATGTCTAAAAATACTTAGCTGCACACACATACACAGACACACACACACACACACACACACACAAAAACTAAAGCTTGGCACAATGCCCCAACCAATCTAGAACCAGAGCTCTTCTTTAGAATAGCGTTAAAAGTGAAGAATTATGTTTGAAAAATAAGCAATCAGCATAAAAGGAAACAAAACAAAATCAAAAGAGTTAGAATAATAGAAAAACAGGTGAAATATCTCATTAGAAAAACAATTGACCTGAAAAACAGATCCAGGAAAGATAATTTAAAAATTATTGGACTACCTTAAAGCCATGATAAAAAAAAGAGCCTATCATTCTCTTTCAAAAAATTATCAATGAAAACTTCCCTGATAGTCTAGAACCAGAGGGTAAAGTAGAAATTGAAAGAATCCACAATTCACCTCTTGAAAAAGATCCCAAAATGAAAACTGCCAAGAATAATAGCCAAATCCATAGCTACCAGGTCAAGGAGAATTATTGTGAGAAACCAGGAAAAATAATTCAAATATTGTGTAGTCACAGTCATTAAAACAAAAGATTTACAGAATTCTACATTAAAGAATCAGAAGGTGTGGAATATGATGTGCCAGAGGGCAAAAGAACAAGGATTACAAACAAAAGCCACCTGCCCAAAAAACAGAATATAATTCTTCAGGGGGGAAAGTGATATTAACCATAATAGAGAACTTTTTAGCATCTCTGATAAAAAATACCAGGCTGAATAAAAAATTTGACTTTCAAATATGACTCATAGGAGCAATAAAAAGATAAACAGGAAAGAGAAAACCCAGTAGATTTAATAAGCTTAAACTGTTTGCATACCTACATAGGAAAAATGATACTTTTAGGTTCTAAAAAGATTTCATCTTATTAGGGCTGTTAGAAGGAATATACATAGACAATGAGGTATGCATGGCATATACATAGGCATTGATCTGAATAAGCTGGCTCAATTACTTTGAAAAATAAGGGATATAAAAGAGGATTGCAGAAGATGTGAAAGTTAAAGCAGGAACTCCCTTGATCTTATGCTCCAACCATCTCTAATACCTGTAAAAAATTCTCTAAAGAAATTTTAGTGCTACATAACCCACAAAGTGACAGAGAGAAACAAATCTCCTCCTGAAGGCTGCCTGGTATGCTGTTAGGAAGGGTCTATTACACAAAGCAGGGAGTTAAGCATGGTCCTGCATGGGCTACACCAGCCCAGACTTAAAGCACAGATGGCTGGAGCAGATTTCAGAGGAGTGGATCACTGGCAACTGTGTTGGTTTCCAGACTTCTCAATCTAAAAACAAAAAAGAGAAAATAAAAGGACAATGGGAAACCTCTGTTGATCTAGGGTAAGAAAAGAGGACATGGTCTGTCCCTCTCTCCCAGGGCTTTGGAGGTGGCAGTGTCAGCAGTTGCAGCTGCTGCTGCCTCCTGAGTCCCAGGTCCACAGAATGTGAGGAGACCAAGAAACTGTCCAGAGGGTAATTACAGGACTCTCTTTGCTGATCCCAAGCCAGGATTCTCTTGCTCTGCCCTCTTTGCATATGGGTTGTAGTCTTGGGCGATGGTGCTGGGGTGAGGAGTGTGGGCATGGGTAAGCATTTTGAGGCTGTGGAGAGGCACTTCTCCTCACAGTGACACAGAAACAAATTTTCCACTAAAGGCAATCTGGCAAGTAGACAGAACGGGTTCACTGCAGCATGCAGGGAGTTTGGCCAAGCCCTGCAGTTTTACCCTTAGGGCAGCCAGGACAAGCCACAGCTGGAGGATTTCAGAGAGTAGATCAGTGACAACTATGGTGGTTTTTCAGGATAATCAACAAATAAATGCCAAAAACAAAGTGAAAGATCATTGGAACATGGCTGAATTCAGGAGGAGTGGGTCAGGCTGTGTGACCCCAGAACAAGAAGCAGGAAGAAGTGGCAGCATTGCAGCCACCTCCACATGGCTGCTTCAAAGATCCTGGCCTACAGATTGCAGGGGCAACAAGAAACCATTCAGAGGCTAAATGCTTTTACCTTAACCTGCATGGATTGGGACCGTGGTCTTAGGTGCTGGTGCTGAGGTAGGTGACCAATGAGAAAAAACTGGTGGGAGCTGTAGAGAAAGCAGCCTCCTTATAGCTCCAGAAAGTGCAAGTACCTCAACAATTTGGAACAAAGCCCTCCCCTCTGGAAGCAGAGATCTACTTTAGCTCAAAAGTCAAGTTAACTGCCTGCAAAATGGGCAGGCAAAGAAAGGAAGCAAGCTCAGTAACCCAATGTTAGATTCCTTTTTGGGGGGAACAAAAAGGATCAAAGCATGGAACAGGGGGAAGACAACACAGTCTGCACAAAATCTTGCACAAGAAGCTTCCAAGAAAAGTATAAACTGTTTACAAGCCATAGAGGAGCTTAAGAAGGATTTTGAAAACCAAATAAGAGAAGTGGAGGAAAAAATGGGAAGAGAAATGAGAATTATGCAAGACAATTATGAAAAGAGAGTGAACAACTAATTGAATAAAACAACACCTTAAAACATAGACTAACTCAAATGGCAAAAGAGGCCAAAAAGCCAATGAAGAGAAGAATGCCTTAAAAAGCAGAATTTGCCAGATGGAAAAATAATCTCAAATGCTCACTGAAGAGAATAATACTTTCAGAATTAGTTTGGAACAAATGGAAGCAAATGACTTTAGGCAAAATCAATATACTGTTAAAGAGATCTAAGAAAATGAAAAAAAGTAGAAGGCAATGTGAAATATTTCATTGAAAAAAAAAACACTGAGGACCTGGAAAATAGATCCAAGAGAGACAATTTCAAAATGATTGGACTACTTGAAAGCCATTAAAAAAAAGACCTAGCAATCATCCTTCAAGAAATGCTCAAGGAAAATTGTCGTGATATTTAAGAACCAGAAGGCAAAATAGAAATAAAAATAATTCACTGATCACCTCCTGAAAAAGATCCCCCAAAGAAAGCTCCTAGGAATGTTATAGCCAGGTTCTGGAGTTCTCAGATCAAGGAGAAAATATTACAAGCAACCAAGAAGAAACGTTTTGAATATTGTGGGAACACAATCAGGATAACCCAGAATCTAGCAGCTTTTACATTAAGGGATCGAAGGGCCGGGAATATGAAATTCTGGAGATCAAAGGATCTAGGAATAAAACCAAGAATCACCTACCCAGCAAGATTGAGTATAATGTTGCAGGGGAAAATATGGCCATTTAATGAGATGGAGGACTTTCAAGCATTCTTGATGAAAAAAAAAGAGCTGAATAAAAAGTCTGACATTCAAATACAAGAAGAGTGAGAAGTTAAACAGGGAAAGAAATCATTAGGAACTTGTCAAAGTTGAAGTATTTACATGACAACATGGAAAAACTACAATTGTAACTTATGAAACATTTCTCAGTATGAGGATAGTTGAAGTGAATATTAATGGATACAAATGTATACATAAACATATGTCTATACAGGTGGGGATATCTGTGTATGGATATATATGTGAGTGTGTGTATATATGTGTACAGATATGCATGGACAGAGGGCACAGGATCAATTGAATAGGAAAAGATGATATTTTAAAAGGTGAAATTGAGAGGTGAGAGGAGAATAAAATGAGAGGAGACAGGGAGAGAAGGAATGGGCTTAATTGTCTCATATGGAAGAGGCGAAGGATAACTGTTACCATAGAGGGGAAGAACAGGAAGGCAAAAGGGAGTGGGTCAAACTTACTCTCATTGAATTTGGCTTGATGAGGGAATGAAAAACACTCTAAATTTAGCATCTTGCCCTAAAAGAGAGTAGAGGAGGAAGGGAATGAGATGCTGGAGGGCAGGTTGGGGGGAGGGTTATTAGAAGTACACACTTATGCAAAAAGACAGGGACTAATTAGAGGATAGAACAAGTGGGGGTAGGGATAGAATGGAGATAAATATTGTCTTTCATAATATGTCCATTGTGGAGATGTTTTGCATAAATACCCATATATGGCCTGGATTGAATTGCTTGTCTTTTTCCAGTGGGGGTGTGTCATGAGGGAGGAAGGGAAAGAATCTAGAATTATAGTGCGAAAATAAGATATTTTAAAATATATATACATATATGTGTATATTATTATTATTATTGTTGTTGTTGTTGTTATTATTATTGTTATTTACATCCAACTGGGACATAAAATATAGAGGCACTGGGGTAGGGAGATCTATCTTTCCCTACCAGAAAGTTGGAGTTGTAATTGGGGAGGGGAATAATAAGAGAAAGCAGATTGGGGGAGGGGGAATGCAGTGGGATGGTTATTTTGGGGTGGTGGGTAGGGGAAAGACCAGGAGAAAATTTGTAACTCAAAATCTTGTGAAAACAAATGATGAAAACTACAAATAAATGAAAATTAATTTAAATAAATGAATGAATGAATGAATGAATGAATGAAGAAAAGTCAAGTAATTGGCTGAAAAATGAGCAAACAGAAGAAAAGAAATCAGACTATAGAATCTTTTTTTAGTGAGGAAGAAGATCAAAACATAGAACCTGAGGGACACAACAAAGTCTAAATACATGCATCAAAAGTCCACTAGAAAAGTAAGAATTGATTGCAGACCATGGAGGAGTTTGAAAATCAAGTAGAAATAGAGGGAAAAAATTGAAGAGAAATGAGAATGATGGAAGAAAATCATGAAAAGAGTATCAACAACCTGACTGAAGAAAATTACACCATAAAAATTGACTAACTCAAATGTTAAAAGAGGTCCAAAAAGCCAATTAGGAGAAGAATTCCTTAAAAAGTAGAATTGGTCAGATGGAAAAGAAACTTCAAAAGATCACTGAAGGAAACAATTCCTTCAAAACTAGAATGAAGCAAATGGAAACTAATGACTTTATGAGAAATCAAAACATTAAAAAAATAACTCATCAAAAACAATGAAAAAAGGCAATGTGAAATATCTCTTTGGATTAACCACTGATCGGATAACTAGATACAGGATAGGTAATTTAAAAATTATTAGACTACCTGAATACCATGATCAAAAAAAGAAGTTAGATATCTTCTTTAAAAAAATTTTCAAGGAAAATTGCCCTGATAGTCTAGAACCAGAGGGCACAATACAAATCCAAAGATTTCACCATCTCTTGAGAAAGATTCCTCTCCAAAATTCCTAGAATTATTATAATCAAATTCTAGGGTTCCAAGGTAAAGGAAAAAATATTTCAAGAAGTCTGGAAGAAGCAATTTGAGTATTGTGGAAACACAATCAGGATAACACAAGATCCAGGAGCTTCTACATTAAGGGACTGAATGACTTGGAATATGATATTCTGGAGGTCAAAGGACTTAGGACTGAAACTGAGAATCACTTCCTCAGCAAATGGTTATCTAATATTTTATTTTACTCTGAGCAAAATTTATAGAAATAAATATGAAAATCCTTCCTCCATTGATAAGTAGTCAAAGGATATGAATAGGCAGTTTTCAGATGAAGAGATCAATGCTATCTGTAGTCACATAAAATATGTTCCAAAAAACTATTGATTGGGGACACAGAAATTAAAACAACTCTGCTCTACCATTGCAGAGTTTTCAGACTTTCTGACAGAAAATGAAAATGATAAATGTAGGGAATGTGAAAAGATTAAAATATTTATGCACAGTTGCTGAAGTTGTATACTGATTCAACCCTTTTGTAGTGCAATTTGGAATTATGTCAAAGGGAATATAAAACCATTCACACCCTTTGACAAATTAATATCATTACTTTGTCTGGATCACAACAGATACAAAAAAGGGCCTGTATGTACAAACAATATTTATAGCAGCATTTTAGAGGTGACAAAGAATTAGGAATTGACAAGATGTTCATCAGGTGGTAAATGGCTAAATAAGTTGTGGTATAAAATTGTAATTGTGTGTATGCTATTGTGATATAAGAAATAGCAAGCAGGATTCTTTCAGAAAAACTAAAAAGACTTACATGAACAGATACAAAGTGAAATGCAGGGAGCTAGGAAAAGATTGTATACAGTAACACTAAATGATGATAAAATAAATGATAAACAATGAATGATGGTCAACTGTGACTGATTTAGCTATTCTTAATAATACTGTGATCCAAGACAATTGTGGTGAAAAAACACTATCCATCTCCAGAGAAAGACCTGATTGAGTCTACCTGCCAAGTATACTTTTTCCTTTATTTTTCTTGCTCTTTTTTTTTGTTTTGGTCTGTGTTTATTTTCAGAATATAACTAACATGGAAATAGGACTCATATGACTACACATGTATAGCCTTTATCATATTGCTTTCCTTCTCAAGGTGGATCCCCAGGGAGACTTTGAATGAGAGAATTTAGAACTCAAAAACATCTTGTATTCAAAATCCTAACTCTGATGCTTAGCATTATAATCTCCATGGAACTCAGTTTTCTCATTTGTAAAATTATAAAATGAAGATATGGTATTATATGATACCTGATGTACATTCCAGATTAAAATCTATGATCCTATTGCATTTAAATGTAATGAATGCTTTTATTAGTAGCCTAAGGGCCAGCCTTAGGAAGTAGTCTCAGGAAGGATTGAGTCAAGAGTGGTGTACAGCAGATGACCTTTATTGCATTGTAGCATCCTTCATTAAAGACCCCATAGCCCTAGATCTAGCATGGCTCTCACGTTCCCTGGAGGGAAACTGACCAAAGGTGGGAGGAGATTGATCAGTGGAGGAGGAGCTGAGCCAGCTGTTTCAGTTGCCCCTTTTCAGGCGAGTAATTTCTTCAGAAACCTCCCTGTGAGCTTAGCAACTGAGCTGTGACCCTCACCACCACAGGTGCTTTTTGACTCCACTTGATCCCTACATTTAAATCCTTGAAACCCTTTAGGTTTTCCTCTGTCTGTGTCTATGCCTGTCTCCTGGCTCTAAAGTAAGTCAGGAGAGAGACAGACAGACAAAAAATACATAGACAATGACAGAAATAAATTTTTCTAAAAGTAGAAGGAAGGAAGAAAGGAAGGAAGGAAGGAAGGGAGGAAGGAAGGAAGGAAGGAAGGAAGGAGGGAAGGAAGGTTTGCAGAGAAAGGGAGGGAAAGAGAGTAAAGAAAGAAGGAATGTAAGAAAAAAGAAAGGAAAATAATACATTTACTTTATGTTTCTGTTCTAGACAGGAGAGCTATTAGAGCAAAGAGCAGGAGGTGATTATAGCTATCTACATAATTAATGTGATGTTTAAAAGTATGGAGTCATTGAGAGTCACTTTGTCTTTGTTCTGAACTATGATTTATTTGGTATAAGGAACTCCTATTAAGAAAACTCTTCTTATGAAGACTGGCAAATATTCTACATTTCTTAGTCTCAGAGATGAACTAGAAGACAGACAAATTAAGCATCATAAAGTTAATTTAAGAATGGCACAATAGGTCTCTACAGACTGATTGAATTCAAGTCCTCACTACTCTGATACAAGCTCTCTATTATTGTGCACTCCTGAAGAAAAATACAATCTAGAAATATTGCTTTCCTTGGACCTGGTCAGGACATATTTGGATACCATATTTCATTGTGAGTACCACATCATAGGAAGGATGTTAAATTTACAAAAGAGGGCAAGATAGTTGGTGAAGGTTTTGTAGTTCATTTCACATGAAAACATATAGCTATGCAACCTAGAGAAGACTGAGTGAAGAAAACTTCATATCAGCACTGAAATTTGTGAAGTTTTCTACAATAGATAAGAGATTATTAATCTTATTTTGCCTGGCTTAAGAAGGAAGAAAATGGCATTGGGTACAATTTGACAAGAAGCAAATTGAGCCTTGGAATAAGGTGGGGGGAAAAGTACTGATAATGAGAATTATAGAAAACATATTAAAATACATCAAAAGTTAGTCCTTCCAACTGCAAAAGAGTCATGATGAAAAATGTTATCAAACTGCAGAGAGTGAACTGATGAACTCTGAGTGAATATTGAAACATGCTTTCCCCAGTTTCATTCATTTATTTTTGTGTGTTCTATTTTCCAACACGACTAATTTGGAAATAGGTTTTGCATGATTTTATATATATTATTGATATCATATTGCATCCTTTCTCAAGACATAAGGAAGGAATGAGAAAGAGGAAGAAAATTTGGAATTTGAAATTTTCAAAAGTTAATTTTAAAATTTTACATGCAATTAGGAAATATTTGAAGAAATTTATATATATATATATATGTATATATATATATATATACATATATATATAATGTTTATCACTCTCCTTCAATTGAATTCTTAGGAAGAAATTTCAAACTGACTACTTTTCAAGGATATTGAAGATAGAATTCTTTTTCAGCTGTGGTTTGGACTATATGACTACTACCTTCCAACACTGAAATTCTGTTGTTTCTTCATATTTTCTAAAAAAAAAATCAAGGAAAATGATTTTCATTGAAAACATGTATCCATATTTAATTCAGTCTGGACTCCCCCAAAAACCCACATTCTGAATTAATTCACCAGTCATTATCTTCCTTCATAATAATCACTTTGTGACCTTCTACTCAATTTCTTCTAAGGGCAACTAAGTTTGGGGGTGGTGGGGGATTGTATAATATTCCCAAATGTGAAGAGCAGTTGGGTACTGCTTTTTTTAAATAGAAAGGTTTACACTCTCATTGAATAGATTTGACTCTGCTCCAAATAGAGCATTATTATTTAAATCTCATCCTGTGATTATTTCTGCCCCATTTGGGTTCTTATTAGAGCTAAATACCAAGGTATCATATTCCTTCCTCCCACAAAAATACACAAACACACACACACATACACATATATATTCCTGTGTGTGTGTATGTATGTATGTATGTATCTGGGGCAGGCAGCTAAAATTAAGAGTAACCAGAGATGATATATGGATATAGGCCAGTTATAAGTCCTGAAATGTGGTAGACAAAATCAAACCATAAATTTGCTATATAAAGATTTCAGGTTAGTAGTCATTGGAGAGACAAAACCCCAAAACACATTCCACGTAACACATGAGTTTGAGGTCTTTCTGGCAGCACTTGCCCATGTTGCATCACGTAATTTCACTGTAGTCTGGGTTCTGAACACACAACATATGCATTTTCACTGTTCATGCCATCATGTCATGTCATGCTAATGCATTCTTCTAGGAACACTTGAGGTAAGATTCCATACCATTGTGTTATAATGCCAGGATTATATATTCATACACACATATATATGTATATATTTTACTGTGCATTCACAATTTTTAAATTATTTTTTCTTTGGTTCTGAAACCAAGGAAGCAACAAGTTAATGCTTACTATTAAATGCTCAACTTATTAGAGTTATATGGTTCCAGAAAACAATCTCTGCATGTTTATTCTGGAAGTCTTTGGATGGGAGTAAGTATTTTGGGGAAAATGCAAACCCAATCCAGATCCAGTTAAAAATGTGTAAGCAGACAAAAATGACAGCTTTGGGAAATTTTAGATAGTTCTGTTGGGTCCAGAAAAGAGAACTGATGTGGCTAAAAACATGAGAAATATTCGCCTCCTTCTCCTGCTCATAAAATTTCAGTGTCTCACTCACTAAAGTTGCTTTCAATACATGTAGCAATTGAATGAATGAATAGTAGGGTACATGAATATGTTGCCAACATGGCCCTGACAAATGTAGATTCTTACTTGAATTGAATAAATTAATGAAAGAAAAATAATAAAATCAGATTTTGTTTATACCATTTCAATATAAGTTCAAAATTCATTTAAAAGTTCAAGGAAATGAATGAAACACAGAAAAAAAGTGCTGTTGGATAAATGGATTATTAAACTAATAAACTGTTTTTGTCTTTTACTGAATTACCATGATGGGTTGGTACATCTTTAATATAACCTGTTATATTGAGAAACATAGGAAACTGGTAGCTAAGTAAGACTGGTCTAGCATACTTGTGCCAGGAGAGGAGAGGATGCAAAAGGAAACAGTTTGAAAAAAATGTGAAGATTTAAGAAGTCATGGATTATGGCTTCTGAGCTTGAAAAATGTCAGGAGAGTTTAGAAATCAAATTAAATTTAAAGCTATGGTTGAGTCTAAGAAATTATTTGTCAGGAAAAAAGTCAATAAACTTGAGGTTTAAAGGTTAACAGATAAATTAAAGAGTCTGTGGTAATAATGATCAGGACAGACTAAAGAATGAAAGATTCTTCAATACAAAAGAACAGGTAGAAAGAGTCCAATGAGAATGTAAGCATTAGTTCAATCCTAGAGCAAGGATACTTTGCTTCATTGATTCGTTTTTACTTCTGTCTGCTACAGACAGCCCCTTTTAGTGGGAGATTAAGAGCACTGTCATTGTAGATATTCCTTGATTGTAAAGAAGATACTGGAAGATCTGAGCTATGGGAGTGTCCTTACAAAATCTTCCTAATATTTCAGGCCTGCCAATATGTTTAGCTACTATACATTAACCTTATAGCATTTAAGTATTGAGGGGAAGGAAAAAAATAGACATTAATATAGCATTTACTATGTGCCATACACTATGTTTTACAAATATTATTTCATTTGATCCTCATCACAACCCTGAGATGCAGGTGCTATTATTATTTCCATTAAAATACTGTGGAATCTGAGTCAGATGGAAGTTTAGTGACTTGTTCAAGGTCATACAACTAGTAAGTATCCAAGACTGTATTTGAACTCAGAGCTTCCTGACTTCATGTTCAGCATGCTAACCACAACTCCAGAAGCTTCAGTCACTGAACATAATGAATTCTCAGTTAATGATGGCTAAATTAACCTGATCCGTTGTGGCTGTAACTACTTGTTTGAGGTAGAGATGTTTCACACTTCAGGTTAATTTAATTAAATTTTAAAAAATTAAATACTGTGTTTTGAGCACAAAAAGTTAGTTTTCCATTTACAATTAAAAATTAAATTGGTCAATAATAAAAAGTCTACATGATGGTTCAGTCAAAGTGACAAATATCACTATAACTGCCACTAGATTTTGGCTAATTTCACTTTTACTTATGTGGATATATTCTTGAACAGTGGTTCTCAACCTGTGGGCCATGACCATTTTGGGAGTTAAGTGACCCTTTCAGAGAGGTCACAGGGGTTGCCTAAGACCATTTGAAAACACATATTTCCAATGGTCTTAGTAACCTAGAAACTACTCCTCTATACTTCTCGAGGCAGGTCCACACACATGCAGATACACCCACATATGAGTATTAAAGGGTCGCAGCATTAGGAAGGTTGAGAATTTCTGTTCTAGAAAGTTGTAATTACATCTCTAGAAAATACTAACTACCTAGACTCTTGATACACTGGATGAATATTTTTTTGGTATGTAGGTATAAGAATGTATCTGTTTATGTGTATTTTGTGTGTGTCTGTGTCTGTGAGTAATAGAGTTAGCCTCAAAATCAAAGAAAGGTTATTTATCTTTTATAACTCCTAAGTAAGAATATATGATTTGTATTTTAATGTTATAGAAATTAAACCCTCATGTTCTGTTTGGGTTAAAGACAACCAAAAGTATTCTCTGTCTTCCTAAGTGCCTATGACTCAAAAAGATGAGATTAAAGCAAGATCGACAGTGAAGAAAATTATGAAAAACAAAAACAAACAAAACATAACTTTGGCATAATTCCCTACTTTTAGAACCTTATTTTTATTTCTCTGCCCTAGTCTATGTTTTGCCTTTCCTGATAAGGGAAGATAAGGAGGAATTATTTTTAAAAACTTACTGAAGATTAAATGAAATGACACAGAGTTTCCTATTTCTGATGAAAATAATAGAATACATCATTTTCCAACATTGAGTTCCAATTACATGAGAATCAGGAAATGGATTGACTTATTCAGTTCAATTAAATAATTTATTAAAAGAAATCAGTCAAATTATAATTTCAAAGATTTGACTGGCCAATTTAAGTGTCAAATGTTAGAAATGAGAAACTTTTCTACCTTGAAGCAGTTTTTATAAAAGAAAATTAATCCTTGAAGCAATGTTTAGTTAATGCAGCATATAAATGCCTCATAATCAATTTATATCTTTAAACAACATAAGATTGCTTATATATTTGCTCTATAGTCTGACAGGTTGAGATAGTTTGTTTCCTGTGAAGACTGGGAGTAATAGTGATAGAAAAAATAATATTTCACAAAGTATCTAGCAATTCTTACCCAAATGTTGTGTTTGAGCTTGCAAATAGTAAAAATTTCCATCATGCTCTTTCTGTGAACTTAGCATAAAAAAAGAATATCATAGAAAGAGATGTGTAAAATAGAGAACAGAGGAACTATATGGAGAATATGATGATGATTTCCCTAGAATATAATGTAGGAGAACTTCTAAGGACTTAAGCTGTGGATAATGTAAATGTCAAAAAAAAATTCCCTCAGTAAGGTAAAGAAGATCTATGTAACTGGAAATAAAAAATCTAACAAAATCGTTTCATTCTGTTGGTAAGGGATATTTAATATTGAAAGATTATACTGAGGCTGTTTTTCTTCAATATGCTGTTGGAAGTCTTTGAGCAGTTCAGCTTCTACTCATTCCTCCCAGTTCTACCCTGACAAAATAAATTTCTCTTCTGTCCTCCACATGAAATATAAAATATACATGATAATGTTTAAGTGTAATCCCTTCAAGGGGTATTTGATTTTAATTATGCACATTTAAACATATAATTCCTCAAATCTAAAAAGAATGACTATCTAACAACGACTTATTTTTAAAAATATTTTCCCCATTACATGTAAAAACAGCTTTTAGTATTTACTTTACTTTTTTTTTAAATTTTGATTAAAAAAACATCTTTCTCCTTTCTCTTACCCCTCAAAGAGAAATAAAGCAACTTTATATAGATTATGCACATGCAGTCATGTAATTATATTTCCATATTATCCACATAGACAAAAAACCACCCAAAACAACAAAAATAAAGTTTAAAATATGTTTAATTCTGATTTTGAATTCCATCAATTCTTTTTCTAGAGATGGATAGAATTTTTCATTGCAAGTCCTTTGGAATTTGGATCATTATATTCCCGAGAGCAGCTAAATCATTCACAACTGATCATTGTAAATTATTATTACTGTCTACCATGTTCTACTGACTACTTATTTCACTTTGCATCAGTTGATATAAATCTTTCCAGGTATTTCTGAGATCATCTAGTTATTTCTAATAGGATGATAGTATTCCATCACAAACATACAAGAAGTTTTTTAGCCACTGTTCAACTGATGGGTATCCTCTCAATTTACAGTTCTTTGCCACAACAAAAAGAGTTGCTATAAATATTTTGTATATATAGAACCTATTTTTTTTTCTTGGCCATTTCATTATTGATCTCTGACAATGACTTCTGAAGCTCCATGAGATTAATTGGGTTCAGAGATATCATAGGGCCTTGAATAGTGTAACACATCAATGATTTTCCCATCACACAGTGTAAATGTCATATCTCATTTACTAGACTAGAAGTGGCATTTTGGCATGTTGTTGTTGTTGTGCAGTTTTTCTCCATTGTGTCTGACATTTTCTGAGCACATTTGGGTTTTTCATAGCAAAGATACTGGGATAATTTGCCATTTTCTTCTTCAGTTCATTTTACAGATGAAGAAACTGAAGCAGACAGGGTCAAGTGACTTGCCTGCATGTCACACAGCTAGTGTTTGAGGCTATATTTGATCTGAGATCTTCCTGACTCCAAGTGTGGTGCTCTGTCTGCTGTGCTAGCACCTAGCTGCCCTTATGGGTATGTTTTTATGGCTTACTATCCCTCCCCTCTTAACCCATAGCACCAAGAATACTGCATTCTACAGTCTAAGTGCTTAATAATTGGTACCTGAATGAAAACAACAACAACACCAAAACACACAGAATGGGTCAGTATATTACTTTCAATCCTACAGTAAGATGGTGGCATTTAGAAAGATGTGTCTATTATAATAGCTAACATTTATACAATACTTCGTCTTTTAATTTTTTCCCTTTTTAATTTTTTATTCTTGTATTTCCCCAGAAACACATAAAAACGATTTTACCATGTCTTTAAGAATTTGAGTTACAGATTCTCTCTATTACTCCTTCCCTCTCACCACTAAGAAGGCAACTTTTGGATACAGGTAATACACATGTAGTTGTGGAAAATATATTCATAATAATCATGATGTGAAAGACCAAAAAAAAAGAAACTCAAGAAAAATAAAAAGCAGTAAAACAAAAAAATTATGCTTCAATCTGTATACAGGCACCATAAGTTGTTTCCACAACCCCTCTGGAGTCGGATAGTATTTTTTGCCATAAATCATTCAGAGCTGTCTTGGATTATTGAAATACTGAGAATAACTAAATCATTCACAGTTGATCATCCTACAATATTGCTCTTATTTTGCACACAGTACATTTCACTTTGTATCACCCCATGGAAGACTTTTCAAGTTTTTCTGAGATCATCTTGCTCATCATTTCTTATAATACAAGAGTATCTCATTATAATCACATGCCACAAATTGTTCAACCACTCCCCAGTTGAAAATCTTTCCCTTTCTTTCTAATTCTTGACTCCAGATATGAGCTGCTTGCTATGGTAATCTAAAGATTTTCCCTGCCCCTAGGTTCTTTGATAGGCTTAAGAGGTTCTGAGATCATTCCCTGGATTTGAAAGTATATTCTACCCCCTAAGAGGCTGAATGTGGTGGAGCCTGTGGTTGGGAGGCTTGTTTTTCAGGAATGCCAGTGCCTTGTTGCTTTGTGATTGGGCGGTGGGTGAAGAGGGCTATGACATTCTCCAATTCAGGAGGTGAGGTTTTACTTTGGGGCTCAGTTTGAGAAGAGTTGTGTGATTTGGCCAGATGAGACTCTGGGAAGCCATTGAGACTCCCCAGCTTTGAAAAACCCAAATGTTGGTAATTCTCTCTCTGGTAACTGAATAGATATGAATGTAATGGTCAGATGGCTGGAAGCCCATCTGTTGATCTGTTTCTCTGTCTGTTTGTAACTTCTGCTTCTAACTTGTTTATATTCTGTTTTTATCATCTGAAGTTCAGAGTGCTGACTTTCCCCCCCGAACTAGATAAATTATATCTATTGGATGGATTAAAGTAAGATTACTCACCCGTTTTCAGTTGCTTTCCTTTAGAAAAGCAGATCTAAGAACCTGTGGTAGCAGCCATCCTAGGTATGGTAGGGTACATGCTGATACACTGCTATAAATATTTTTGTACATATATTTATTTTCTTTTTTTTTAATGTGTTTTGAGATACAGACCTAGTAGTGGTATTTATAGGTAAAAAGATATGCATGGTTCTGTTGCCCTTTGGGCATAGTTCTATGTTGCTCAAAAGAATGGTTGAAATCACTCACAACTCTACCAACATTGCATTAATGTCTTATTTTCCTCATATCCCCTCCAACATTTGACATTTACTTTTGCTGCCCTATTTGTTAATCTAATAGGTATTAGTTAGAAAATCAGAATTGTTTTGATTTGCATTTTTCCAATCCATAGTTAGAGTTTAATATGGCTATACATAGCTTTTATTACTTCCTCTGAAAACTGATCATATCTTTTGATCATTTATCAATTGGGGAATGGCTCTTATTTTTATATGCATATATATACATATATATTACATATATATTTATATATATAAATTTGGCTTAGTTCTTCATATGTTTGAGAAATCATGCTTTTATCAAAGAAACTCACTTCATATTTTCCCCCACAATTATAATTAATTGTTAACTGTATTTCCATCTATCCAGTACCCCCATTTATTCTATTCTTTTTTCCTTCTTTCATCCTGTCTCCTCTCAAAAGTGTTTTGCTCCTGACTATTCCTCCCACCATCTGCCCTCCCTTCTATCACTGTCCACCTCCTTTTCTTATCTTTTTCCCCTACTTCTTTCCTGTAGGGTAAGATAGATTTCTGTACCCAATTAAGTGTATATTATTAACCCTTTGAGCCAATTGTGATGAGAAAAAGATTCATTCATATAGTAGCAAGCACCCTAGCATATCCAGGATGGCTGTTACCACAGATCCTTAGATCTGCTTTTCTAAAGAAAGCAACTCAAAAACGGCTAACAATCTTACATTAATTAATCAAACATATATCACTGACCTAGTTCAGGGGAAAAAAGTCAGTACCCTAACTTCAGAGAATAAAAACAGAAGTTACAACAGAAAATAATTCAATTTAGCAAACAGGGTTTCCAGGTATCTGACCATTACATTGATACCTAGTTAGTTACCAGAGAGGGAAACACCAACAACTGGGTTTTCAATCCTTGTGGGTGGGGGACAGGTCTCAATGACTCCCCAGAATCTCATGTGGCCAAATCACACAACCCTTCCCAAAGTGATCCCCAAGGCAAAACCCCACATCAGGGTATAAATAGCCTTCTACTGGGTGAGAGAATGTCACAACCTCCTTCATCCAACGTCCAATCAAAAAGTAACAAGGTGTGGGTATTCCTGAAATACAAGCCTCCCAACACAGGTCCTATGTGATAGGGCCTATATTCAGCTTATTAAGGGGAAGAGTATATTTTCAAATCAGGGAAGGTTCTCAGATTCACCCAAACCAATGAAGAGGCCAAATGTCAGGGAAGGTTATCAGATTCTCATTACTATAACAATTCAATGTTCCCTTATGTTCCCCTCTTGTCTTTCAGCATAAAAGCTTTTTATTGCCTTTCAGCATAAAAGCTTTTTATTGCCTTTCTTGTGAGAGAATTTACCCCCTCTTCTTTTTCATTTCTCCCAGTGAATTCCTCTTTATCACCACTCAGTTTTATTTTTTAGACATTATGCCTTAATATTCAGCTATATATAATATTCAGCTATATATAATAACACCTGTACCAGCATATATATTTCTTCTAACTACCTTAGTAATGAGAAAAGTTTTATAAGTTATAACAATCATCTTTCCATGTAGGAAGGTAAACAAATTAACTTTTTTAAGTGCCTTATAATTCCCCTTTCCTGTTTAACTTTCTATGCTTCTCTTGAGTTTTGAACATTTGAAAGTCATTTTTTCATTCTACTCTGATCTTTTCATCAAGAATCCTTTAAAGTCCTCTATCTCATTGAATGTCCTTTTTTTCCTCCTGAAGGATTGTACTCAGTTTTGCCACATAAGTGAATATTGATTGTAATCCTACATCCTTTGCCCACTGGAATATAATATTTAAAGTCCTCTGAATCTTTAAGGTAGAAACTATTCAATCTTGTGTTAGCTTGATTATGATTCCATGACACTTGAATTGTTTCTGCTATTTGCAATATTTTCTCCTTGACCAGAGAACTTTGGAATTTGGCTATGATATTGCCAGAAGTTTTCATTTGGGGATCTTTTTGAGAGGAAGGGATTACTGGCTTTTTAAAATTTAATTTACACTTTTGTTTATTTTTAGTTTACATCATTCATTTCCATGAGATTTTGATTTACAAGTTTTCACCCTGTCTTTCCCCTACCCCCACCCCAAAGAGCCATCTCACTGTATACCTTCTCTCCCTATCAGCTCTCTCCTATATCCTCCCCCATAACCCTTCTGACTTTCTGGTAGGGCAAGATGGATCTTCCTACCCCAGTACCTGTATATTTCCCTCCTTCCTATTCCATCCCCATCTTGTTCTATTATCAACTTTGTTCCTGTCTGTTTACAAAAGTGTGTGCTTCTAACAACCCTCAAATCTAACCTACCCTTCCCTCTATCACCCTATCTCCTTTTCTCCTACTCTCCTGCAGGCTAAGATATGCAATTTAGAGTGGATGTCTTTTCTTCTCTAAGCCAGATTCAATGAGAGTAAGAATGACCCATTCCCTTTTGCCTTCCTGTATTTCCCCTCCATTGTAAAAGTTATCCCTTGCCTCTTCTATATGAGAGGATTAACACCATACTGTCTCTCCTGCAGACCGGCTGCGGCGCAGCTTGTCTTGGCTCAGCTCGGCTCCTTCACATCATCCCGGGCCATGGTCTTGGCTTCAGGCTGGGCCAGCCTCAGCTCCTGGCCTGCTGCAATGAGCCCCTACTGCTGAGCTGCCTTCAGTGAGAGATGTGTTTTCTGTATTTTTGTGAGTCTGAGAGTCCTAGACTTTGTCTGGGGTCATATTTTATGGGTGTTTAGTGTGGTTCTGTGGGAGTGCAAAGCCTTGCTGCTTCTATGCCACTATCTTGGCTCCACCCTGGCCAGAAAGCTTTTGAGATTCTTTTTCCATCTGGCAAATTTGATTTCGTAAGACATTCTTCTCCTCATTGGCTTTTTGGGCCTTTTTTTTCATTTGTGTTAGTCTATTTTTTAAGGTGTTATTTTCTTCATTCAGGTTGGTGACTCTCTTTTCATGATTTTCTTGCATCATTCTCATTTCTCTTCTCAATTTTTCCTCCACTTCTCTTCTTTGGTTTTTAACATCCTTCTTAAGCTGCTCTGTGGCTTGTAACCAGTATCCATTTTTCTTGGAAGCTTTTGGTGAGGGAGTTCTGATTATGTTGTCTTCCTTGCATTCCATGCTTTGATTCTTTTTGCACCCAAAAAAGGAATCTGAAGTTACATTACTGGGCTTGCTTTTCTTCCTTTACCTACTCATGTTGCCAATCATTGACTTATTTACTTGACTTTTAGGTTCAATGAAACTCTGCTTTCAGAGGGGATAGTTCTGTCCTAAATCGCTAGGGTTTTTGCAGCTGCCAGAGCTGTCAGGAGGCCACCATTTCTGTAGCTCCCCCACCATCTTTGGCTCACTGAAAATGCACCTCAGGACCACCACCCAAGACAGTGATTCAATCCAGGCAGCTCAAGACAAGAGCACTTAGACTCTGAATGATTGCTTGCCCCCACCCCTGCAATCAGCAGGGTGTGAGCTCTAAAGCAGCCACATGAAGGTGGCTGCAGTGCTGCCACTTCAGCTGTTTGTATCCCTGGGGAGGTTGGCCAGATGATCTCCCCTCAATTTATCCAAGTTCCACTGACCTTTCACTTAGTCCTTGTTTCTCATGGGTAATTAAATCTGGAAAACACCACAGCTGCCCGTGATTTGCGCTCCAGCTGCTGCTTGCTCTAGTAGCCCTAGAGTTCCAGCCATGGGTTTATGTGGTGCTTCTCTGAGACCCCAGCCAACTGCAATGAACCCCATCCTGTCTGCCTGCAAGGCTGACTTCAGTGGGAGCTTTGCCACTCTGCCACTTTAAGACTTCTGGAGCTTTAAAATTTGTCTAGAGTCATATTTTATAGGCATTTGAGGTGGTTATGGTGACAGCTGAGGAGTTTTGCTGCTTTTAAGCCACCATCTTGACTCCATCCCTCTACTGGCTTTTTTCAATTTATATTTTAACCTATTTTATTAAAGTATCAGGGCTATTTCCCTAGATAGTTTCTGGGAAAATTATGTTTTGTTTCTTTATTTGAACATGGCTTTCAGATAGTTATGAAATTCCTTTAAAATTTTTTTCTCCTGGACCTATCTTTCAGGCCATTTTTTAATGAGATATTTCACATTGTCTTCTTTTTTTCATCCTTTTTGTTTTGTTTTATTGTTTCTCAATTTCAAATAAAAATCATTAACTTCCATCATTTTCTTCAGTGAACTTTTGGATTTCCTATCCCATTTGGTATTCTCCTCACTTGTCTTGTTGAACCTCTTTACCCCTTTAGCCTAGTCTGTTTTTTTAATGTGTTATTTTTATCAGTATATTTTTGTGTTTTCTTTACAAGCTGTTGTCTTTTTTTCTTGATTTTCTCATCTCATTTTCATTTCTCTTAACAATTTTTCATCTGCCTCTTTTTATTTGATTTTCAGAATCCTTTTTTATTGCTTCCATGACCTGAGAACAATTCATATTTTTATTTTTAAATTTTTTGTTAATTTATTTTTATTTTTTTTGTTTTATATTTTAAATTTTTTAAATTTGGTTTTTAAATTTATTTTCTTGTTTACATCATTCATTTCCACAATATTTTGAGTTACAAATTTTCTCCTCATCTTTCCCCTACCCACAACTCCAAAACAGCAATCCCACTGTAAAGCCCCTCCCCCAATCTGCTCTCTCCTACGTCCTCCTCCATTGCCCCTCTCACTTTCTGGTAGGACAGGGAGGGTCTCCCTACCCCAGTGCTGGTATATATTAATTCCCAGTTGCGTGTAGTTAATAATTATATATATATGTATATATATATATATATATGTGTGTGTGTGTGTGTGTGTGTGTGTGTGTGTGTGTATGTATATGTGTGTGTATATATATATATGTATGTATGTATGTATGTATGTATTCAGCATTTAATTGTAGAACTTTAAATTCTTGATTCAATACAGGCTGTACATGTGTAATTACACAGGATATCTTCACAGCGG
>CM053600.1:99330721-99342306 GCA_028646575.1 Pseudocheirus occidentalis
CCTCCCTCCCTTCTTTCCCTCTCTCCCTCCCTTCTTCCTTCCTTTCCTCCCTCCTTCCTTCCTTCACTCCCTCCCTCCTTCCTTCACTCCCTCCCTCCTTCCTTCCCTCTCTCCTTCCTTCCTTCCTTCTTCTTTTATTTTTCTTAAAATTAACTTCTCTATTTAGTTTATATCATTCATTTCCACAAGATTTTGAGTTATAAATTTTATCACCATCTTTCCCCTACCTACTACCCTCAAACAGCGATCCCACTGTATACCCCCTCCACCAATCTGCTCTCTCCTATATCTTCCCCCATACCCCCTCTCGCTTTCCAATAGAGCAAGATGGATTTCCATAACCAAGTGCCTGTATATCTTTTTTCCCAGTTGGATATACAAATATAGTATTAATAATAATAACAACAACAATAATGATGATGATGATAACAATAACAACAATGATAATATTAATAATAATTATTATTATTAATTTAAATATATGATTTTAAAACTTCGAATTCCAGATTATTTCCCTTACTCCATCTTCACCCACTCTTACTGGCAAGATAAGCAATTCAATATAGGTTGTATATATCTGGTTATGTAAAACATTTCCATAGTGAATATATTCTGAAAGACTGACTATATTTGCCTCCATCCTAACGCACCCTCCACTTATTCTATTCTCTTCTTTGAATCTGTTCCTTTACAAAAGTGTGTGCTTCTAAATGCCCTCCCCCTCAAACTGCCCCCTCCATCATTCCCCCTCTCATCCTCTTCCTCCCTAATGTCCTGGAGGACAAGATACCCAATTTGGTGTGTATATCATTCCCTCACTAATCCAAATTCAATGAGAGTAAGGTTGACCCATTTCCGTTTGTCTTCTTCTTCTTCCCCTCCATTGCCTATTCTATATGAGATAATTCACCCCATTCTGTCTTTACCTATTTCGTCTCATTATATTCCTTTCCCATCTCTCAATTTCACCTTTTATGTATAATCTTTTCCTATTCAATTGATCCTGTGCCCTCTGTCTATGGATATCTGTACACATATATACACACACACATATGTATTCATACACACATATACCCTCCTATATAGACATATGTATGTACAAATACATACATATATGCTTATGTGTGTATAGATATGTATTTCCATATATGTATATATGTGTGTATGTGTGTGTGTATAGATATTTATACATTTCTATTCCCTTCACTTATCATTATACTGAGAAAAGTTTTATAAGTTACAATTATGGTTTTTCCATGTTGGCATGTAAGTAGTTCAACTTTGATACATTCCTTATGATTTCTTTTCCATGTTTACCTTCTCATGCTTGTATTTGAGCGACAAATTTTCTTTTCAGTTCTTGTTTTTTTTTCAGCAAGAATGCTTGAAAGTCCTCCACCTCATTGAATGACCATATTTTCTCCTGGAAGATTATACTCTGTTTTCTTGGGTAGGTGATTCTTGATTTTTTTTTTGCTTTTTGGAGGACAGTTGGGGTTAAGTGACTTGCCCAAGGTCACACGGCTAGTTTTTTGTGTTAAGTGTCTGAGGCCGGATTTAAAGTCAGGTACTCCTGACTCCAGGGCCGGTGCTCTATTCACTGCGCTGCCTAGCTGCCCCATGATTCTTGATTTTAATCTCAGCTCCTTTGATTGCCAGAATATTGTATTCTAAGCTCTTTGTTTCCTTAATGTAGAAGCTGCTAGATTATGTGTTATCCTGATTGCATTTCCACAATATTTAAATTATTTCTTTTTGGCTGCTTGTAATATTTTCTCCTTGATCTCATCCACTCCAGCCCTGATGGGCCACCCTGGGGCTACAGTCATAGGCTCATGTGGGGCTGGGCTCAACTGGTAGTGTACAGCAATGGAGCCTTCCTGTCAGGCTGCTGGGCTCCCTTCAGTGGGAGATTTGTTTCTGTCTGTCACTTTGGGGATTCTGTATGCTTAAAATTTGTTTAGAGACATGTTTTATAGGTATTTCAGGTGCTTATGTGGGATGTTCATGGAGTTTTCCTGCTTCTATGCCACCATCTTGTCTCTTCCTTCTTTTATTTTTCTTTTCCTTACCTCTGTCTACATATTGTATCATACCCTTTCTTGTGGGTGCTCTGGCCAAAGGAATATAAGTTTTCATGTCTGAAAACTATTTTCGTCCTTGAGGACCACGTCTGAAACCCAAATCACTATGACTTTTTCTTATTGGACAACACTACGTCCCACGTCAAGATACAAGTTAGTCAGTTGGGCTAAGAGTGAATGCAAATAACAATTGTTTCTGCTTTGATCATAAACCTTGAGGGATTCCCCACCCGGAGTGATGTTTTTTGAAACTAGGTAGTAAAGAGGCCATTCTTTTTTTCCCTTCTTTCCTAATCTTAATCACTGAATGGTCATTGCCTCAGTCAAACTGAGACCGGTTAAAGATCTTAGCTAAAAAGCTCAAGATGTCCCAATACATCTAGGGCCAACTCCAGTCACACACACACACACACACACACACACACACACACACACACACAAATGCTGTCTTAGACTAAATAAGCTCAAATATCAGAAGAATTGTTCTTCCATTTTTCTCTATTACTCTCTGCCTTTTTCTGTCTGTCTCCCCCTGTCTCTGTAAGTCTCTGTCTGTCTGTCTTATAAAATAAAGCACAAATTCATTAGATTGACATCCAAACCTCCAAGTAATCTAACTGTAGCCTATGTCCCCAAATATATCTTGCTTTACTAAAAATATGGTCAAACTTGGTAACTCCTTATTATTGAATTGGACCACACAGATTTTACCTCTATGTTTTGCAACCTACGTCTATAATTCTCCATTTTTTATAATAAAAGTCTTTGTCATCTGAATCTTAGTTCAAGTTCCATTCTCTCAATTGAACTTCTTTTGACTCCTCCATCTTGAAGTTCCCCTTCCTTCTTTTTTACCCCATAAATCCACAAGGCATCTTTTTTTTAACTGCCACTTTCCTGAACAAAACACATATTTTTTTTGTGGGTAATTATTACCTGTGCGTGTCTCCCTGACCTTACTGAAATGTACTCTCCTTTTTTCCATAAACAATGTTACATATCTTCAGATTTCCCTAACAATCTACAATGATGCCTTATACACAGTACCTGATAAATAGATAGATGTATAAGTATATATTTGCGGTTGTGTGCATATGTATGTGTGTATTTAGGTATATATGTACATAAATGTATATGCATATATGTATGATACACACATATATGTATATGTGTGTATATATCAAAAGTTCATGTATATAGTTACACTAATTATATGGATACATTATATGATTATATTTGTTTATTTAGAAGTTTTCATAATACAACCCTTGGAAGGTTAATTTTAAAGAATAAATAAATTGGATCCTATAGTTCTCTATGAAAAGCAGCCTTGAGTGGATACTTAAGAAAATACTATTCTGAAGTTGTCATTGTCTGAGAAAAGAGAACAAAATTATCAAATGATGATTTTTCTTGATTGGCTTATATAATACTTTTTTCTTCTGGCTGTCCTATTAGTCTTAGCCTTTCTCTGAATTCCTTCCCTGTATCCCTCTGCTGTATCTTCAAGTATTTCCTACTCTTTAAGCATGGATATCTATCAAGGCTCTGTTTTGGGGTTTATTATTCACAATCTGCATTCTCTTACAATGTTATCTCATCTGTTTCTATAGATTCCACTCATCATTTCTTCTCAGGCAATCAACAAGACTATTTATCCAATTCTCATATCTCTCCTGACTGCTAATTCTTTATCTCAGACCTTTTTCTGGACATTTCTATCTAGATGTCTGATCAGCATCTCCAATTCAATTTGCCCAAACACGAACTCATCAGCATCTCTTTAAACTGTTTGGTCTTATAAACATCCATTTTTTTTTGCTTCAGGTAACACCATTTTCTCAGTCATGTAAGTTCATATTTTCTAAGTAAATTTAGTTTTTTTTACCTCCCCCTCAACACCAATATTCAAGTAATTGTCACACACTCTTCATTATATTAAACTAGGGTTTCTCATATATCTTTCTTCTGTCCATACATATTGCAATAATAGCCTCATCCACCCCATCCAGGGGCACAGATTCTCTTGTCTGACCTATTGTGTTAACCCTTTAATTCACCTTACTAGTTCCAGTCTTCTACTCTCTCTTATCCACTCTTCATACGACTGCCAAGAAAACATCCCTTAGGCATATAACTGACCACATCTATTTCTTGCTTCAAATAGTTAGAAATCTTAGTATTGTCTATAGGATTAAAAAAAAAACCATAATGTTGCATGTGAAACCATCCACAGTTTTGAGTTTGTTTTGTAGGTTTTATAGCTACTAAGGGTCAAGGGAACTGAAGCTGACTTGCCCTACCTGCAGGGAAGGATGATAGAAAGGAGAAGCTATTGTGGAGGTGGGAAGCCTAGGGTAGAAACTGGTGGAGTTAGTCAATTACCAAGAATTATTAAGTGTCTACTTTTTCCCAGCACCATACTGTGTTGAGGAAATAATGAAAAAACAAATGATGATGGCTTGTTTATTTTTTGTCTGTTCTTTTTTTCCCCTCTAGATAAAGAGCAATTGATTTTATTTCATTCTTTCTCATCAAATGTTTAATGTTACTACGAATGAGAAGATTGGGCCTATATTCAGGTTCTCTCTGTCTTTCCACATATGTCTGTCTATCTCTCTCTTCCTCTCCTCTTTCAGAGAGGGGAAAGGGGGAGACATCTTACTCCAATAGAATACACTAATATTTCTTACTTTTTGTACTTCCACCTGAACTCTTCAATTTGGTACCAGTGTCCTAAATAAGAAACCTCTCATCACACTTGTTCATCCTCAAAAGCCATCCTCATACTTAAAGCACACATACACGAGCGTACTATTTTATAATTTCTCTCTTTCGGTGTCCTCACTTACTATCTGTGATCAGTCCAGATTCAATACCTACCCTATTTTAGAGAAGAGAATATGCCATCTTTTTATTACCACTGACTATCACTGTCTCATGCACCTAATAGGTGGTTAATAAACATCTTTGTGGACAGATTTATATGTCAGAAAGAGAACTTCATATGGAGTCAGAGGAGCAAAGTTCAAGTCCTTCATCCAGTTTTTACTGTGTGGGCAATATTAAGCAATTCAATTAAAATTCATGGGAATCAGTTTCCTCATTTATAAAACAAGGGGATTGAGCTAAATGATTACTGTGATTCATTTCCATTTTAGATCTATAAAATATTTATTGAATTGTATTTTTTTACAACTTAGCTGAAATCTACTTCTATTCAAGGTACAGAAAGATAGATTTTAGCTAAATGAAAAAAACACACTGTGTAACAGAAAGAGTTCTCTAAAAGTGGAATGTTCCATGAATTCTTCATTATTGGAAAACTTCAAGTTGAAATGTTGCAGGAGGGTATTGAATTCAACTCATGAAACATTTAAGTATTTAATATGTGCAAAACAATGAATTATTTTATGGGGACAGAAAGACAAAGAATGAAACTATCCATGAACTAAAGTTGCTTATGTTATACCGGGAATATACAATACCAACACCGTTGAGTAAATGCCAATAATTTAAGGAAAATAATAGAAAATGATCTCAATGAGAAAGATGTTTCAATAACTGGAATAAAGAAGAAAGGCCTTATGTAAAGAACTCCATAAGATGTGTTTTGAAGGAAAGTAAGGGTTTCATTTTGTTTTTGTTTTAAGGGGGTTGGGCTGTTGAAAAACATTACTAGATCATTTTTTGCTTAAGGTGACTTCTAAGATTCTTACAATTATGAAACATCATTATTCTGTAAATGTTCTCTTCTGTTTTTCTTGTTTATTATAACCTATCCCTCCAGTACCTAAAAATGAAATCCCCTTCCCCCAATCCATAAAACAAATATTAGTGAAAAAAGTTGTATTATATGTCAAACTCATTCATTTTTTGAGAACATGCTTTAGGGTAACTTATTTTTCTTTGGTTTGCTGTCAGGGAATCAGTAGAGAAAAAAAAATAATATGAGATCATGTGGTTCTTTAGGATGGAAAGTGAAAGCATGAGATAATAGTAAGGTAAATGTATGGTTTATGTAAGTACAGGGACCATGAAATTAATCAAAATATATCACCATAAGCATAAAAATATCATCTTCTATTTGGAAGAAATATATAATTAATATTTAGCCTTCCTTAGTCTAATCTTTATTCAAATAATTTAGTCCTGCTGTAACTACATGTATACATCCTAGAATAAGGAAGAATAGAAAATTCTATAAAGTCATCTCTCAGTATAGAACTTTGATGACAAAAAAGGGAATTTTTATTTGTATTGATGAGTTTGATTGTTTTTATACCACATATTACTCAGGTATATAGACATAGAATTTAAAATAAGCACTTGCTATTCATTATAACAGTTCATTCATGGAAGGATGTTAGTCAACAGAGTATATAATATCAAAAAAATTATAAAATTAAAATGCACTATTTTTGCATTTACTGTCTCATATAGATAGATATATGGCCAAAAATTCAATCATATTCAAACCATTTTAAGTAAAAAAATAATGCACAATAATGGTTCAATGTATTTCTTGTCCTTTCATGCTGATGATCTGAGGTAAAAAGTACTGTGTTCTTTGAAGTCAAGGAGAATACAGTATTGGTAATGACAGCTTAGAACAGCTCTTTGATTCTGTGATGACTAAAGCTACAGAATATAATAATATGGATCATTTTCACATTCAAACTCACACTTCCAAACATTCTGTAAATTACAGAGACCAAATTCTGTAGGAAATAAATGCAGTGAAGATTAAAAAGTGAGAGCAGCCTGTACCAAGAATCACATGTCCTGTTTTTTTGTCCTTTCTTTTACATGAGGAAAGAGGAAAAAGGAAAAAGACAAAGTGTTCTGTGAGAATGCCTGAATCCTTGGCATGTCTTGTGGAGATGGCCACAGAGAAAATGAGTGAAGGATTCCATTTGAATAAGAGTTATTTATCTACCTGGTGCTGAAGGACATGAATTCATGATTGTTTCTATTTAAATTCTCCTGTTTATTTCCTTTTAAGCAAGTGGAAAAGTTCACAAAATGATGGAAGGAAAAAATGTTCTAAAATGGCATGATGAAGCATTTATTTCAGTGACATACTTTTCTATTAGTTAAACTTTTTTGAGTAATGTAAAATAGCACATCAGCTATAATTGAACTCTCTGTTAGATTGTCTTTGTAATACAATAAATGAATATATAACAAAACTTAATTTAAAAATAAAGGCGATTGCAAATCCCACAACTTTGCGGCAGATTGGTTAGAGCTCTGAGCTGAAGTAAGGAAGACTCATATTCATGAATTCAAATCTGACTTTAGACATAAACTACCAGCATGAGCTTGGGCAAGTCACTTAATCCCCTTTGCCCCAGTTTCCTATCAGCAAAATGAACTGAAGAAACAGGAAGCCTCTGAGATATTTTGGTAAAGAAAATTTCAAAATGGCATCTCTAAGAGTTAGACCTGACTAAATTGATTCAACAACAATGAAAAATTGCAAATTCTGACACTGATGATTTGGTATTTTTATATCATAAACTTTAGTTTTTTTTTGAAATATTGAATTACACATGGAAAAGTGCAGGAATTATTGTTAAGATGCTAACTATTTCCACTTAACTAGACCTAACAGAAACAAAAAAGAAAAAATATTCAAAGCTTTACTTCTATTGCTGATTTCCTGTTGATGGCTTGTTTTCATTTTATTTTTTTTATCATATCCTGTGTCCAACTTTTACTATACTAATACCTGCCAAATAAGAATGCATATATATTTTGATATTTAAGACAAGAGTATCAGTCATTAACCGTGCCATTTTCTTTTTCTTTTTCACTTAGCTTTTTATTTTTTTCCAATTACATGTAAAGATAGTTTTCAACATTCAATTTTATTTGATCTTGAGTTCCGAATATTCCCGTCTTCCTCTCCTCCCCACTCCACAAGACAACATGCAATTTGATGTGGGCTATACATGTACAATCATATTAAACATATTTCTCTATTAGTTATGTTGTGAAAGAAAAATCAGAACAAAAGGGAGAAAAGAAAGAAAAAATAGAAAATAGTAGGTTTCAATCTGTATTCAGTACTCTCTCTGGATGTAGATAGCACGCTATCTCATGAGTTTTTTGGAATTGCCTTGGATCATTGCATTGCTGAGAAGTGTTAAGTCTATCAAAGGTGGTCATGACACAATATTTTTGTTACTGTGTACAATGTTCTCAAGGCTCTTTTCACTTCACTCAGCATCAGTGGATGTAATTTTTTTCCAGTTTTTTTTCCTGAAATCTGTCTACTCATCATTTCATATGGAATTATAGTGTTTCATTACATTCAGATATCACAACTCATTCAATGCCCAACTAATGGGCATTGTCTCAACTTCTAATTCTTGGACACCACAAAAAGAACTGCTATAATTGTTTTATTTTTTTGGACTTCTGGGTCCTTTCTGCTTTTTTATTATCTTTTGGGGATACAGACCTAGTAGTGGTATTGCAGGATCAAAGAGTATGCACAGTTTTCTAGCCCTTTGAGCATAGTCCCAAATTGTTATCCAAAATGGTTGGATCTGTTCACAACTCCACCAACAGGGCATTAGTTTTCCAATTTTCTCACATCTTCTCCAGCATTTATCATTTCTTTTTTTCTGTAATAGTAATCAATCTGATAGCTATTTTGTGATACCTGAGAGTTGTTTCAGTTTGCATTTCTCTAATCAATATTGATTTAGAGTGTTGTTGTTTTTTTCATATGACTAAGGATAGTTTCAATTTCCTCATTTGAAAACTGCCTTTTCATATCCTTTGAATTAATTCACTTGGGGGATGTCTCGTATTCTTAGAAATTTGACTGATTTCTCTAGGTAATTTAGAAATTAGACCTTTATCAGACACTGGTTATGAAAATTATTTCCCAGGTTTCTACTTCCCTCCTGATCTTGGCTGCATTCACTTTGTTTGTGCAATAACATTTTTTTTTATTTAATGGAATCAAAATGACCCATTTTGCATTTCATACTCTTCTGTGTCTCTTGTTTGGTCATGATTTCTCCTTGCTCCATAGATCTCACAGACCATCTATTCCTTAGTCTCCTAGTTTGCTTATAATATCAACTTTTATACCAAAATTGCATACACATTCTGACTTTATCTTGATTTATGATGTAAGATGTTGATTTATGCCTACTTTCTGCCATACTATTTTCTAGATTTCCTTGCAATTTTTTTTCCAAGCAGTGAGTTCTTATCCCAGAAGCTGGAGTCCTTGGGTTCTTCAAACAATAGATTACAATAATCACCAGATAGTATGTCTTGTTTATACAACATTTTCCAATGATACATCACTTTATTTCATAGCCTGTACTAAGTAGTTTTAATGATTGGTGTTTTATAATAGTTTTAGATCTGGTACAGCTTGGTCACCTTCCCTTGCATTTCTTTTCATTAATTTTTTTTGATATACTGAACCTTTTGTTGATCCAGATAAATTTTAGTTGTTTTTTTCCAGCTTTATAGAATAACATTTTGATAGTTTGATTGGTATGACACTGAATAAGAAAATCAATTAAGGTAGAATTGTGATTTTTATTATATCAGTTTGTCTTAACCAGGAGAAAATGATGATTTCTTGATTTTTTGGGGGGATTCTGATTTATTTCTGTAGAAAGTGTTTTGTAATTGTGTTCATATAGTTCCCAGTTTTTGTCTTGGCAGGTAGACTCCAAAGTATTTTATATTGACTATAGTTACATTAAATGTATTTTTTTCTGTCTCTTGCTGTTGGCCTTCATTTGTCATACACAGAAATGTCAATGATTTATGTGGGTTTATTATCTATCCTGCAACTTTATGAAAGTTTTTTTTATTATTATTTCAAATAGTTTTGTATTTGATTCATTAGGATTTACTAAGCATGCCATCATATCATTGCAAAGGGTGATTTTTTTCTTCCTTGCTTATTCTCATTGCTTAAATTTCTTTTTCTTCTCTTATTAATAAACTCAACATTTCTAGTACAAAATTGAATAAAAGTGGTGATAATGGACATCCTTGTTTCACCCTTGAACTTACTGGATATACTTATAACTTATCCCTTTTATAAATGATGATTGCTGATGGTTTTAGATAGATGCTTCTTACTATTTTAAGAAAGATTCTATTTATTCTCATATTCTCTAGGATTTTTAAGAGAAATGGGTATTGAATTTTGTCAAAAGCTTTTTTCTGCATGTATTGATATAATCATATGATTTCTGCTAGTTTTCTTGTTGATATGGTCAATTATACTGATACTTTCCCTAATATAAAACCAATCCTGTATTCTTGGTATAAAATCCATCTTATCATAGTGTATTTTCCTCATGATAAGTTGTGGGGAGGCAAGGAGACTTGACCCAGGACTCAGGTAAAGATCTTGATAGTGTATCCTAATACCTCTTGAGGTGATATGGCTTATAAAGGCTGGCTCTTCAGGGATACACTTAAAAGGACTTGGATATCCTGATATCAAGGTCTTTGGCCCCAGACTTCAGGCACCTAAAATAACATGTTTCTTATATTATTGTAAGTCAAAATACTTGACTCTTGGGGATCAGTCTCTATGCAGATGTCTTTGAGATTGTGGCCTGCTCTCAGGGAGCATTCTTTGTCCTGTAGATACACTTTGATAAGAGACAACTGTCTTTCCCCAAGACTTCCTGTGTCCTTCATAGCAAGCCTTATCTTATGTGTTGCTAGTGAATATGACATTCCATCCCCTATTTCCAAAACTTTGCATGAACTGTTTGCCCATGCCTGGAATGTACTCATTTCCCTTTTCCTTTCTCAAATCCTGAATATTTTTTCAAGGTTTAGCTCAGTGCTTACCTCTCACTTAATGTCCTTCACCATCCTTGTGATCAGTGTTTGTTTCCTACCCAATTTATGCTCTTGTTCTATAGTGAAACGTTGTACAATTTCACTTTTTTCTTTTATCTCTAGTTCTTAGTTCACAGTAGATGATTTAAAAGGTGTATTGAATTGAACTGAAGCAGACATGTCCCTTTTTTCATTTTTTTAAATTTATTTTTTATTTGTTTTCTTGTTCACATTATTCATTTTCATTACATTTTTTAACTACAAATTTTCTCCCCATCTTGCCCTTGCCACACCCCTAAAACAGCAATCGCACTGGAAAGCCCCTCCTCCTACTCTGCTCTCTTATTTTCTGGTAGGGTAGGGAGGGTCTCCCTATCCAGCCCCTGTATATCTCAATTCCTAGTTGCAGGTATTGCAGAACTTTAAATTCGAGATTCTTTTGATTCCTCCCTTGTCACCCACCCCAAGTGGAAGGACAATCAATTCAATACAGGCTGTGGATATGTGATTATACAGGAGGTCTTCATAGTGGACATATTGTGACAATGATCATCTGTCTCTCCTGCCTATCCCCCACACCCCTTGTTCTGTTCTCTACCCTGTCCCTGGCCCTTTACTGAAGTGTGTGTTTCCAGCATCCCTCCCCCAGACCCTGAC
>CM053600.1:99351574-99390578 GCA_028646575.1 Pseudocheirus occidentalis
GGTATTCTGGAACCTGGCAATAACATTTCTAGGAGTTTTCTTTTGGGGAACTTTTTGAAGAGGTGATCAGTGAATTCTTTCAATTTCTATTTTGCCTTCTGACTCTAAAAGGTCAGGGCAATTTTTTGAGGATTTCTTGAAGGATACTTTCCATGTTCTTTTTCTGGTCATGGGTTTCAGGTAGACCAATGATTTTCAAATTGTCTCTCCTGGATCTATTTTCCAGGGCAGTGGTTTTTTCAAGGAGATATTTCACATTGCTTTCTATTTTATCATTTCTTTGTAACTGTTTAATAGTATCTTGGTTTCTCATAAAGTCATTTGCTTTTTCAATTGATGTATAGCTTGTAGGCATTCTTCAAGTGTCTTGGAAGCATTTGGTGTGGGAGTTCTGACTGTGTTGTCTTCCTCCCATTCCAGGATTTGATGCTTTTTGTTCACAAAAAAAGATTCTAGACTTTTATTGCTGTTCTTATTTTGCTTCCTTTTCCTCATGTTGGCCAGTCAAATAATTGTTTTTTTTAGCTTTGTGAAACTCTGCTTCCTGTGGGGAAAGCTCTGTTCCAAATTTCTGGGGTTTTCCCAGCTGCAGAAGCTCTTAGGGAGGGGTGTTTTATTCCCCCCCTCCCAGCTTTGACTTGCCAAAAGCGCTCCCCAGGACCACCACCCAAGACCATGATCCAGATCCAGGCCACTCAATACAAGAGCACTTGTCCCTGATCAATCCACTCAGCCCCTCTATGGGATTTCCAGGCCAGGGGCTCTCAAGCAGTCCAGTGGGGGCAGCCCCCGGTGACAGCAGCTCCTGCCCTTCCCCCACTGCTTCCTTGCCCTGTGGGTTGATTGGCTGAAGTGCTTTTCCTCCCCCAATTTAGCTTGAAAGTGTCACTCACTTTCACTGACTTCTAATCATGGCCTAGTAGATGTGAAGATTGCTTGAGGTGCTTTAGATCTTCTCTGAAGTAGACTCATGCTGTGGCTTGGGAGGCTCGGCTCCTCCAGACTACCCTGGAGTCTGGTCACATGGTGGTTTCAGGCTGGACTGGTCTCAGCTCCTGGCCTGCAGGCCTGCTGTGATGAGCCCCTGCTAATGAGCTGCCTTTCTCTAATCCCTATTTTTCCACCTTGGTAGGTGAAGAGTTGCTGGAGGCTGCAGATCTTCTACCTTGTAGACTGGCTGCAGTGCGGCTCCACTCAGCTCAGCTCCGTCCTACTGTCCTAGTCCTGGCCGGGGTTTTGGTTTCAGGATGGGCTGACCTCAGCTTGCATCCTGCCATGATGATCCCTTGCTGCCAAGCTGCCTTCCGAGAGAGATGTGTTTTATGTATTTTTGTGAGTTTGAGAGACCTAGAATTTGTCCAGAGTCATATTTAATGGGTGTTTTGGGTGGCTGTGTGTGAGCTGTGTGACCTTGCTTCTTCTATGCTGCCATCTCCGCTCTGCCCCAGGAAGTCTCTGATGTTTTATTTTTTTTTCTGTTTGTGCATCTCTTGTTTCCTATCCATTCAACCTCCTCTACTTTCTTTCTTATAATCTTGCACTCCTATTACTTGCCTACCCTCTCCAAGGATCCTTCCCCTATCCACCCTTTCCCATAAATCTAAATATCATTCCATATCTCCCTTATAATCTATTCCCTCCCCCTCCCCTCTAGAATTCTCTCCCTTATCCTCCCATTCCCATTGATCTAAACACCATTCTATAGTACCCTAGAAACTATTCCCTCACTCTCACTTCAAAATATCCTTCCCTTGTCTTCTCCCCCCTTCCTAACCTCTTACAATCACATTTCTTCTGAATATAAAAAATTCTTATACTCTCATAAAATATGTATGTATTATTACCTCTTAAACCCATTTCTGCTGAAAGTAGATTACCAGAACCATTGACGTTCCTCCCCATCTAATTCCTCTATATCAGTTCTTCCTCTTGAACTTCAGTTGTATAAAATGATTACACTTTTTAGCAATTTGTAAAGCCAATCATGAGTAACTCTCCTGTAATGAACTTTCTTTTTATTCAGCAATAAACTAGACACTGTTCAACATAGCAAAGCAAAACACTCACAACAGTATAACGTAATAATTTATTACTAAGGTGGCCACATAGTCTTAAACAAAACATATCATTCAATATATCTCATAGTCCTATTTACATAGAAGAACATCCAAACACCATCCGCCCCTAGATCACAGTAAGTTACATTTTCCTCAGTCTATACTGAGTATCCAAGTAAAGTCTTCTTTCATCTTGACTAGAGGCTATCAACAATCCGTAAGCCAGTCATACTTAAGGGGTAGCAGAAAGTACAAACACTATCCTTTGTCATAGTAAGTTACAAGTCTCATCAGTCAATACATAGTTTACAACATAAAGTCTTCTTTCATATTGACTCAAGTTTGGCTTCCAAACTGAAAGGATCTTTCTCCATAAACTGACCACTCCCAGCTTTTATCCATTTCCAATTTTCTGGCCATTGCTTCTGCACTGAATGGACTTGTGATTTTACTTTCTCACCTCTGCCACTCTTTGTTACATAGTTGGGTCTAGTGTTACTTGCCAGCAAATGTTTACTTGATCTTCCCTTGTTCAAACGCCCAACTCCACTCATTATCCCTGGGAAAATTTCCTGTGGCTGGGGCCAAGATAGTTTCTCAAACCAACTAAACCCAGAACTTGTTGCTTGTTATTAAAGGGGACCTTATTCTGGAGGTGTTTACTCTTCTCAGGGAAAAAAAAACTCATCCTGGAATTTTTCTTTTGATCTCAAATTATCCCAGGAATTGTCATTTTAAGGTGCTATTTTTTCTCTTTTGTGGGGGAAAATTTTAAGAGCTTGAAATTTTCTGACATACTCCACCATTATCCCCAAATCCTCACCTCTGCTCATCATTTCTTTCAGCAAAATATTATTCCATCATAATTAAAAAGCACAATTTGTTCAGCCATTACTCAATCTACGGGCATGCTCTTAATTTCCAATTCTTTGCCACAAGGAGAAAGATGTAAATATACTTTTGTACATAGAAGCTTTTTTACTTTTTCTTTTTTATAAAATGACTTTTGGGATACCGAACTACTAGTGGTATTGCTAAGTCAAAGGCAATGCAGGTTGTTTTAGTTTTGTTTTTGTTGTTTATTTTGGTTTTACAATTTGCACATAGTTCTAAACTGTTGCATAGAAAGGTTGAATCAATTTGCAACCCCATCAACAATGCATTCATTTTTCCCACCTTCCCTCCAACTTTGGCTATTTTTCTTTTCTGTCATGTTAGACAATCTAGTAAGTATGAGGTGGTACCTCAGAGTTGTTTTCATTTGCATTCCTCCAATCAATAATGAGTTAGAGTATTTTTTCATGTGGCTAAAATAACTTTGGTTGCTTCATCTGAAAAGTGGTCATGTATTTTGATCTTTGTCAATTGGAAATAGCTCTTATTTGTATAAATTTGATTAAGTTTTCTATATGCTTGAGAAATGAGACCCTTATCAAAGAAACATGTTTCACTTTGTTCACAAGTTGCTATGGCTAACATTATTTTTCTCTGTCCTCCCTCCTCTTTGCCTCATTCTCACTCTCCTTTTACTCTGTCCCTCCTCAAAAGCGTTTTGTGACAACTGCCTCTCCTAATCTGCACTCCCATCTATCACCTCCCTGTTCTTTTATCCTTCACCCTCCTTCTTTACAGTGTGATAAAATAGATTTCTATACCCAATTAAGCTTGCATGTTATTCCCTCTTTGGGCAAATTCTGGTGATAATAAGGCTCACTTATACCTGCTCAGCTCTCCCCATTCCTCTCCACTGTAAAAGCTTTTATCTTTTCACTTTTATGTGAGATCATTTACCCTACACTACCTCTCTCTTTCACTTTTTCCCATACATATCATTCTATATGATACCTTTATATTCAACTCACACATCTATGTATACTCCTTCTAATTGCCTTAATAATGAGTAAGTTGAGTTACAAGACTTATCATCTTCCAATGAAGAAAAGAAAATAGCTTATCCTTATTGGGCCTAAGAAAAGATATGGGAACATATCTCCACCTTATTAAATTTCTTATCATTGTTCTTTTTTCTTTATCTTTTTGTGCTTCCCTTGAGTTTTGTATTTGCAAGAAAAATTTTCTATATTGCTCTGGTCTTTTCATCAAGAATGCTTGAAATTTCTCTATTTCATTGAATATCCATTTTTCCAGCATGAAGTTTTATACAGTTTTACTCAATAGGTGATTCTTGATTATAATGCAAGCCCCATTGCCCTCTGGAATATCCAATTCAAGGCCCTCTGATTCCTTAATAGCTAAACTGTTTCTTTTTTGGCTGCTTGCAGTATTTTCCTCTTGACTTGGGAGTTCTGGAATTTGGGTATAGTATTCCTTGGAGTTTTCATTTTGGGATCTCTTTCAGAAGGTTATAAATGGATTATTTCAATGATGATTTTACCCTCTGGTTCTAAGTTATCATGGCAGTTTTCCTTGAAAATTTCTTTGAAAGATGCTCTCTAGGTTTGTTTGTGTTGTTGTTTTTAATCTTGACTTTCATATATACTAAAAATCCTTAAGTTATCTCTCTTGGATTCATTTTCCAGTTCAATTGTTTTTCCAACTGAGGTATTTTATATTTTCTGCTTCTTTTTTTTTTACTTTGTTTGACTAATTTTTTACTGTCTCACAGAATCATTAGCTTATTCCCCCAACTCTGATTTTTAACAAATGGTTTTCTTCAGTTAGCTTTCGCAATTCCATTTCCACTTGGCCAACTCAGCTTTTTAAGGTGTTTTCTTTAGTGGATATTTTCCCTCAAATTTGGCCAACTGTATGTTTTGAGGAACTGTTTTCTATAATCAATTTTTGTTCTTCCTTTTCAAGCTGTTGACTCTCTCTTGCATACCTCTTATTTATTTTACCATTTTTTTCACCTTCTACCTCTCTGATTTCAGTTTTAAAATCTTTCCTGAGCTTCCTAGAAGATTTGGACTTGAGATGAATTCATATTTCCCCTTGAGGTTTCAAATTTGGGAATATTGACCATGTTGTCCTTTTCTGAGTTTGTGTTTTGATCTTCTCTGTCATTATAAAAAAGGTCTACAGGTCAATGTTTACTTTTACTTGTTGCTTATCTTGTTTGCCTATTTCCTGGCTTTTAAAGTTGAAACCTGCTTCTGGCAATATCCCCAGCTTCTTGTGTTAGTGTCCATGGACCTGGTCACTAGCTTTCTGCCCTGGGGCCTCATGTCTTAGACCTTGGAAGACATAAGTGTCTAGCAGCTTGCCTGGTGCTGAGATGGGATCCTAGTTGTGGTGTCTGATGTTCAATGTAGTTAGATGAAGTTTTTCTGTGTTTCCCCAAGCCTCTACTGAATCACAGGAAGGTTAATTTGCTAGAACACATCTTCTCACCCTGGGCTGGAATCTGGGGAATGTCCAGGTCCTAGATGATGCCTGCCTGGGACTGCATTACAGCATAAGGAGGTTCAGCTATTTAAATATGCCTGCCCACCTAGGGCGATGCTGAAACAAGGGGAGGTTTGGCTGCTGGAAGAGGCTTAGACATCCAGAGTTATGGCAGCACATGTGACAGTTCTATGATGTGGCATCTGCCTGTCCCCCTGGCTTTCCTAAGGCATGTGCAAGTGCTAATGGTGGTGTTTTCCTGCTCCACTGCTCTGGGACTCAGGATTTATCTCATGTTTACTGAGGTTTTTTCCTGTCATGGGCTTGTTGGGATGCTTCCTGTCCTTCTGTATTCCTCTTTTACTTGAGCGATATGAACCTTATTTGACAGTCCTATCAGTCTCCTATATCAAAAGATTGCTACACCTCATGTTTCTGCTGGGTCCACTGTTTAAGGATCTGTTTTGGGGTGGTGTTTTATGGATCTTCAGGGATGAATAATGGGAGAGAGTGATATGCTGCTTAATTCTTGGTTCCCAAAAGTTCTAGAGTCTTCTAACGCTAGCATTAGAGCATCATTCACTGATTCATGCCCTCATTCCAAGAATGAGGGACAGATGATACTCGGTTCTTAGGAAAATTGCCAAGATCATTAGAATATTATATTTAGCCTAAAGAGTTTCTGTTTTCATAGTGCTTTGAATATTAAGTAGTTAGCTTTTTATTAGGTTATATTAAACTCATAAAAATTAGTTTTCTAAAAGTACACAAGCAGTTGCAGGATTTATACTAAAATAAATTATTTTAATAAATCATTTTTATATGGTTCAGTATTATAATTATTAGGTAAAATGGGGCAAATAAATATATCAAGATTTCTAAGCAAAAAAACACTAAAATTTTATCAAAAAACGTCTGCCCAAATACTCTTTGCCTTTTCTTTTGTAGAGTCTGATAGAAGCTTTCAAATGATTTTGTTTCATTTCTAAAAACAACAGCAACATTGTTCTTTACTTTCCTAGCTTAAGAGGACCATGGCATCAGGTACATGATGCCATGATATGCAAATGAATTGGATTTAAGAGAGGGCTGTGCAAAGTCACCAGCCACATTATCTCCTCTGGATCCATCTGGTCCAGTGACAAGATGAACAAAAAACAAAACCAGCAACCTAGGTGAAGAAGACTCTATGTTTGATAATAATAAGCTTCTTTGTAAAAGAAGATTTGAAAATCATAAATGACAAAATGACTCAAATATTAAGGTCTACATTTGGGTCTAGGCCTTGTTATTTACCCTACTTTTTTTTTCTTAAGCTTATTAAGGGATTTCTAGATATCAGGTTTCTTAATTTTAAAATCATAGGATTAGATTAGATTATCTCTAAAATCATTCCCTGATCTATGTATTTAGATTACAATAGTTATAGCTATTTCATTGCTTCACATTTAAATAATTGACCCATTCATATTTATGTTATAATTGAAACAAATATATCTTATTATTCTGAATATAGCCAACATTTCCTCCTCTCCTTTCCTGATTTGGATGTATTCTGGTATGGCAAGGTATGTGTGTGTGTGTGTGTGTGTGTGTGTGTGTGTGTGTGTATACTTCTGTTTAGATACTTTGATGATTGTACGACCTTAAATTTAGCTCTATCCTACAATGATAATTCTAAGCATTCCATGCCTAGAAATTCAGAGCCACTCTTGTCCAAATATTTCCATGTATCTGTGAGATTAATAACCATGTATCATACTAAGGATACTGCTAAAGATCTTTTGACTTTGAATGGATATGTTAAGACAATATTGGATGTTTAATGTTTATCTTTTGCTTTTACTATGACATTAGATCATTTCAAAAAATTCTAGTCATGAATTTAGATGGTGAGATCCTTTTATCACTTTCTTTTTTACATTATGTTACATTCTACTCTCACTCACTTCATAATTTCACTTCAATTTGTTGGAGGCTATTGAATTCTCTGAGGAAGCTAGCTGGCTCAGTGGATAGCTGGTTAGCCCTAGAGTCAGAAAGACCTGAGCTCAAATCAAGCTTTAGACACTGACTAGCTTTGTAACTATGGGTAAACTACTTAACCTATGTTTACATTAATTCAGTGGAGAAGGACATGGCAAACCACTCCAATATCTTTCTGAAGAAAACCACAGAATGTGTTGGCATGGGTTGGTCCATGGGGTAGCAGAGTCAGATATGAATGAACAACTGTAATGTTAATGGAAACTGAAGATCTTCCATGCCCCTTTATGTTGGCAAGTAAGCAGGTACTTAGTACCTTTTTCAAATTAACACCTTGTTTAAGCTATCTAATCAACACAGAAGCAGTTAACACCTTGTGAGGAAGTTGCTGATGTAACAAGAAGGTGCAGAATGTGAAGGAGCTATACTGTATATAAGGAAGAGAACCAGCAGGATGCTCAGAATTTCTTTCATTGAGCATCTAGAGGCTTCAAATTTTCTGAGACCTTTCCATTGGGAAATTCTGCTAAGAATTTCTGAAAACTTGGCTGAGGAGCTACCTTGAGTGAGAAAGGAAGGAGCTTGAGGGAGCCTGTTCTGTTGTGAAGACTTGGGAATGTGGGTGTTTACCACATTAACCATGTGTATCAAGTTCGTGGCTACTGTAATGATTTGGCTTTCTGGTTCTGGGACTCAGATTTTGGCCATTTAAATAAAGGCTTTGGTTCTATCCTCCATGTGGATAGTCTGCTCCATTTTGTGATTCACAACTATAACAGCATATTCATAACCACCATGTGTGTTGTGAATATTGCACTATTGTTACAACAGCTAAACAACAACATGGTACTCTATAATTCATCACAGTATCATAATACTAGCAGAATATTTTCATTAAAATTGGGCATTTATTTCTTGTACTAATTTAGGAGTCATTAAAAGGAGTGCACATTTTCCTAAAGGCAATCCGAAGTTCTCCTTGGTTATTAAGTTCTGAACCCATTCCATTCCCCATTTCAATTGTTAATACAAAAGATATGTGCAGATTGGTGAGCATATTACATTGCCCATAAGATTATATACAATTGTCTGGACAGTAGGTATAATTTTTTCATCTAATTATTTATTTTCCCCTGTCATTACACCAAACTGCTTCAAAAAAATCTGGTTATTATTTAGGAGACTTCCATATGCTAGGCCATGATTCAATGATAATGCAATTTGCAAACTGGAACATATGAAGTATTTCATCATCTATTAAAAACTTTACATTCATTTAGTTCCTGCATCTTTCATCTTTCATTTTTTAATTTTTTAAATTAACTTTTGTTTATTTTAGTTTGCATCATTCATTTCCATGAGATTTTGAGTTACAAATTTTCTCCCCATCTTTTCCCTACACAACAACCCAAAACAGCAATCCCACTGTGTACCCCATCACCCAATCACCTCTCTCCTATAACCTTCCCCATGAGCCCTCTGATTTTCTGGTTTGGCAACATGGATCTCTTTACCCTAGTGTCTGTATATCTTATTTGCAGTTACATGTTAAAAATAGCAATAATAATGATGATGATGATGATTATGATGATGATGATGATGATAAAAATTGCTATTATTATTACTACTACTACTACTACTATTACTAGTATTATTATTTATTTAAACGCTTGATTTTAGAATTTAAATTCTAGATTCTTTCCCTTCCTCCCTAGGCATCCACCATCACTGGAAAGACAAGCAATTCAATACAGGCAGTATATATGAAGTTACCCAGAACATCTCCACAATGGACATATTGTGAAAGACTATTTCTCTCCATCATACCCAGTCCCCCATTTGTTCCATTTTCTACTTTATCCCTGTCCCTTTACAGAAGTGTGCACTTTTAAAAACCCACCCCTCCAACCTACCTTCCCCTCCATCATGCCCCCTCTCATCCCCTTCCGCCTTACGTTCCTGTAGGATGTGATACCCAATTCAGACTGTATGTCATTCCCTCCCTAAGCCTAATTCAATGAGAGTAAGGTTGACCCATTCCCTTTTGCCTTCATGTTCTTCCCCTCCATTGTAACAGTTATTTTTTGCCTCTTCTATGTGAGATGATTAAACACATTCTGTCTTGCCCTGCCTTCTCTCATTATATCCCTCCCCCATCACTAAATTTCACCTTTTAAAATATCATCCCTTCATATCCAATTGATACTGTGGCCTCTGACTATGTACACATATATACACAAACTCATATATGTATTTATATGCATACATACCCTCCTACCTAGACATATGTGTGAATACACACACACGTGTATGTGTGTGTGTGTTTGTGTGTGTGTGTATATGAATGAATACACACATTTATATTCCCTTCAACTATCCTCATATTGACAAAAGTTTCATAAGGTACAAATATCATTTTTCCATGTAGGGATGTAAAAACCTCAGGTTTGATAAGTTCCTTATGATTTCTTTTCCCTGTTTACCTTCTCATGTTTCCTGTATTAGAATGTCAAATTTTCTATTCAGTTCTGCTTTTTTTCGTCAAGAAGGCTTGAAAGTCTTCCACTTCATTGAATTACCATATTTTCCATGAAATATTGTACTCAAGTTTTCTGGGTAGGTGATTCTTGGTTTTAACTCCAGCTCCCTTGATCACCAAAATATCATATTCTAAGACCTTCAGTCCCTTAATGTCAAAGTTGCTTGATCCAGGGTAATCCTGATTGTGTTTCCACAATATTCAAACTCTATCTTCTTGGCAGCTTGTAATATTTTCTTCTTCATCTGACAATTCCAGAACTTGCCTATAACATTTCTACGAGTTTTCTTTTGGGAATCTTTTTCAAGAGGTGATTGGTGAATTCTTTCAAGTTCTACTTTGCCCTCTGCTTCTAAAATATCAGGGAAATTTTCCTTTAGAATTTCTTGAAGGATGATTTCTAGGTTCTTATTTTTTTGTCATGGCTTTCAGTTAGTCCAATCATTTTGAAATTGTTCCTCCTGGATCTTTTTTTCCAGATCAGTTGTTTTTTCAATGTAATATTTGAAATTGCTTTCTATTTTTTTTATTTGCTTGGATCTCTTTAATAGTATGTCGATTTCTCATAATGTCATTTGCTCCACTCTAATTCTGAAGGAATTATTCTCTTCAGTGTTCATTTGAGATTCTTTTTCTGTGTATCAAATTTGGCTTTTTAAGGCATTCTTCTCCTCATTGGCTTTTTGGGTCTCTTTTGCCATTTGAGTTCATTTATTTTTAAGGAATTTTTATCTTCAGTCAGTTTGTTGACCCTCTTTTCATGATTTTCTTGCATCATTCTTATTTCTCTTCCCATTTTTTCCTCCACTTCTCTTATTTGGTTTTAAACATCCTCCTTAAGCTTCTCTATGGCTTTTTCTTGGAAGTTTACATTTTTCTTGGAAGATCTTTGTGTGGGAGTTTGGGCTGTCTTGTCTTCCTCCTGTTACATGCTTTGATCCTTTTTGTCCCTGAAATAGGAATCTAAAGTTGGATTGCTGTGCTTACTTTGCTTCTTTTGCCTGCCTGTGTTGCCAGTCAATTACTTGATTTTTTGGTTCTGTAGAACTTGGCTTTCACGGGGCAAAGCATTGTCCAAAATCACTGGGGTTTTTGCAGCTGCTGGAGCTATTAGGAAGCTGCTGTCTCTGCAGTCCCCACCAGCCTCACTGGTCATGTACCTCAGGACCACTACTCAAGAGCACAATCCTTATCCAGGCAGCTCAAAGCAAGAGCACTTAGCCTCTTAATGATTGTTTGGTCCCCCTGAAATCTGCAGGCCTGGAGCTCTGAAGCAGCCATGTAGAGGCAGCTTCAGTGCTGCTCCTTCTGCTGCTTCCTTGCCCTGATGCCAGTTTGGCTGGACCCTCTCCCCACAATTTAGCTGAGTTCCCCTAACCTTTTACTTAGTCCTTATTTCTTATGGGTTGATAATTCTGGAAGTCACCACAACTGCTGTTGATCCACTCTCCTTTAGGCTCCACCTGTGGCTTATCCTGGTGGCCGTGTGGCCAAACCGTGGTTTCAGGGCTGGCTGGTTTTGGCTCCCAGCACACTGCAATGAGCCCTCTTGTCCCACCTGCCCAGCTGTCTTCAGGGTGAGATGTGTTTTTCTGCAATTCTGTAAGTTATGGAGCCCTAAAATTTATTTAGAGTCATATTTTATGGGCATTTGAGGTGGTTGTGGGAGATCTGTGAAGTTTTCCTGCTTATGTGCTGGCATCTTGGTTCCACGCACACATTCTGTTTCTTAACAGATGTGATACAAGGATCAAAAGAAATTTTAACTGAAACAAGGTATTAATACAACAGCTGAAGCTGTGAACTACTTCTATGCTTGCCATTACAATTCATTTAACCACTAACAATCTGATTTTTTCTTTTCAAGCAATATTTACATAAATAGCATATTAATAAATATATGAACATATTCCACTCTATATCTGATGAATAGTGTCTAGGGTATTATCATCTTAGTCTTCATACCATCTTGCTCTCTAGAGAAGGAGGAAGGGATTAGTTTCATAGTTTAACTCAGTTTCCTATAAAAATTATCACAAAGTCCACGTTCAAACTTCCTCCATCTTGGACTTGAGGCCCAGGTGCTCTGTTTTTTCAAAGATTCTATTCCACTCTGTCTGCCTGTACCATTTATTCTTCCATACTGGCTTCAAAGTTACGATAGCTAGAACTCCCAGTTCTGGTGCAATTTTCATAACGTGTTTAATTGATCTGATAATTAGGCCTAAATGAGCTGGCCATTTTACCTTATATAATTAGTAGGATGTTAATTAATGATGGATCCAGGGTGAGAAGCAGAGACACAATTAGTGTGTGGAAAGAAGAATGTAAAGATACAATTAGAAGAGAACTTACTGACATTGAAGCTACAGGCAGGAAACCACCTAGAGGTAAAAGAAAAAAAACACTTTTTTTCTCTTTTTTCCATCAAGAACTGAAGGAGTGAAAAAAAAATCATGCTTGCAGAATTTTTTTCAGGTGTCAAATCAGAACAATAAATGAAGCAGTTAATAATGTCCTAAAGATGCCTGATAGATCATAGTGACCTTACCGAAAGAATGAAAGTGTCTAGTTTTGTAATCTTGTGTGTGGGTGATAGGATAGAACTTTTGGCCTCAGGTACCATAGAGCAGCTTCGGTTAAGGTCAGAGTTGGGAGAGCTGATTCACGTTTGTCAAAGTATTCACATGCGTTGGCTAGGTGGTGTGTGGGGAATGAACACTGGAATCAAGAGTACCTGAGTTCAAATCCAGCCTTAGATACTTAACACAAAAACTAGCCATGTGACTTTGAGGAGGTCACTTAACCCCAATTGCCCTTCCTTCTCTCTTCCAAAGAAAATAAAAATAAAAATAAAAAAGAATTCACTTAGATTGTCTCTTTGGCCAATGGGAGCTTTATTGACAAAAAACACGTGGGCCTGAGATTTAGCAAGGACTAAGCAAAGGCATTGATATAGGAAAAGGACAGACTTACAAAGAAAGAAAGCTATACAGCCAGTAGGATGATGATGGGATTTAGGGGTTTCGAATGGGGGATGGAGATTAGAGATAAAATAAATCTTGCAAGATAAGGACAAGGGATTAGGATGATAAATGAGCCAAGATAAGGGAGACAAGGTAATTCCATGACCCAGGATGAGAGGGGAGGGGCACAAGAAATTTCAAGGAATGAGCAACTCACCCCCCTGGGGCACCTCTGTATTTTAGGACACTTTTGGAGGATAAACCCGGGCAAGGGCAACTCAATTTTTAAGATACCTTTGTATCCACATCAGTTTCTAGCTTGAATATGATGTATGTTTAGGTATGAGGAACAGTGGAGTGGAGAAGTGCACAGTATAGATTCATAAGTCAAGGCCAGCATTTGGGGTACCTATCCCTAAAAGATTCAGCTATGCTGTGATTGTTAAGAATGAGAGGCAGTCTGAGAGGTAGTATTTGAAATAGCATGATGAATTTGGATTGTGAATAAATGACCTAGTTCAAATTCCACCTCTGACACTATCTATATGAAAATAGGAAAGACCCTTCACCTGTCTAAGCTGCAGTATGATCATCTGTAAATTGAAAGTTATGAACTTCATGACAAAAGCTCACAATTTATAATCCTATGTGTCCATTAGCAAATTACATTTCATTAATTTTGTCATGCAAAAGTTGGTTCCATAATCTTCTCTTTGCGAATTAATGGTATTTGAATTTGGGCTTTCATGTTATGATTCTTTTTTGTGGAAACTCCCAAACTTCCTACCTGAACTTAGGCAAAATCTTGGTTTTGTAAGATCATCATCAAGTGAAATAATTAGAATACAAATGGGTTTGCAAAAGCTGCTCAATGCTACTTGAAGTTAAGAAAACAGTGCTAAGGCTGCACTGCCCTTCAGCTGTTTTTCAAAAGCAGTAAAATTAGCAATCATTTAAGTAAAGAGGTCTTAGAGTTGCCTAAAGCAAGAGAGTGAAAAGCTTGATCAAAACTAGCTTTCATGGCAAATAGCCTTCCTGTTCAATGACACTAATGAAAAGATAGGGTCACACATTCTAAATGCATTTGGAAATCATTTCTTAATTGTGCCATTTCATCATCTGTGAAAGGTTAGTAAATTTGAAGAGCCACCGTTTTGGTAGTATTCAGAAGCTTATGCATTTTTAAATATACACAATTTCCTGGTGTATAAAAATTAGTCTGCTTAGAATGAATTACTTTTAACTCTTTTTTTGTTTTCTAGATTTAAGTATTGACTCAAAAAATTTGACTACCTTAGTTTAATGAGTGTTTTAGGCACCCCTGTTGAGTTGGCATAAGAGCCTTCTCTCCTCCAGTTCATGAATCAATTATTAGGAAAACCTTGAGCAAAAAAGTGTGAATTGTATGAATTTCTCACTTTCTCAAGGCCAAAAATTTCTTAATGCTGATATGAAAACAAAGATCATCTTGACTAGGATTGAATATTTTCTGTTATATGTTCTATCCAGCTTGATTCTGTGTTTTTTGGCAGGTAGGTGGTGCTGTGTTGGAATTGGGCACAGGGAGATCTGAAATCAAATCCTACTTCCAGCACTTGCTAGCTGTGTGAAGCAAGGGAGATCAGTTAACCTCTGTGACTTTGTTTTCTCAACTGTAAAATAAGATCACTAAATATGAATCAGTTCTCCATGGAAATGGTGTCTATCATGGAACTAATACCTCCTGCCTCTACTAACTTATGAAAACTCCTTCTTTCCCACTACCTCATGTAGAGTTTTTAGAAAACACAGACCAGACATATGACAAGCTATTCTTTTGACCCTCCCCCTTCAAACCACTGAAAAGAAAAGAAACTTGCTTTGGAGAGTATATTATGCACTGTGCATGACTGGAAATTTAGGAATAGGAAAGCATGTTTTCTAGTATTCCTAGGAGCAGTCAAACCTAGAAAGAAAACAATAGCAAAGGGGACAAAGAGTTACAGGCAACTTGAAGACTTTCTCTTCTCCTTTCTCCTTTCAAGTGCTGGTTTTATAAAAGTTTTTCAGTCCCAGCTTCCAGAAAAAACTGGCTTGAAAATCAACTAGATAGTAGTCCCCATTGCGTTGGGTCAGACAAACCACTTACCCAAAGAAATCAAATCAGAAGGATTACAGTGAACAAGGAGGTTCAATTTTCCCTTTTCCCAAGTTGTCCTTCACCAAGGAAATTCAAAGAAAGAGAAACCTTGCATGGCATAACCAGGGTTTTTAAGGTCTAACCTGGTAGGATCAGGTTTCTTTCTGTCCCCTCCCATCTTTCTGTTCCCATTGAAGGAGGGGAGGGCTTACAATCTAAATGCCAGGATAGTGCAGAGGCAAGAGAGGGAAGGATTTGGGAAATCCTGCTCTCTATTGTGAGGGGGGAGGGGGGAGCAGGACTTGCAGGATGGAGGGCCTATTTCTTAAACCCATTGGTGGGGAGGTGTAGCCAGCAGTTTGGCACCCAGGATAAAGGGACAGAGAACATGCTTATCTAACCATTATTCCTTTCTCTCATTGGCTGAGAGATGAGTTCATATTTGGGACTATGCTCCTCTCCATTTGGTTAGGGAGAAAGAACTAGCTGCCCTTGTTCTGATTGTCTAGTCTTGGGGAATTTCAGTCCAAGTTATTTTGTTCCCCGTATGTGGTCCTCTCCTAGTCTCACCTGTCATGTTCCTGTTGCCAGGGAGACAACTGAGGGACAGGGTGAAGAGCCAGGAAGTTAATGCATAGAAAGAATGGGTTTAACAGAGAAATTTTTAAAGGGGGAAAGTAAGGAATGCGGGGGGGGGGAGAGAGAGAGAGAGAGAGAGAGAGAGAGAGAGAGAGAGAGAGAGACACACAGAGACACAGAGACAGAGACAGAGACAGAGACAGAGACAGAGACAGAGACAGAGGGAGTTCCCAAGTTCTCTGTTTCTTCAAAAGTAGCCAGGACTACGTTTCTTGGAAGTCTTCATAAGACATCTTACCATCAAGTCTCTAGTATTTAGTTACTGAAATTCTTATTCCAAGTTATTATCATGCAGTCAATAATAAAGAGAAGATAATGAAATGTGAGAAACACATTTTTGGGGTTCACAGGAATTCCCAGGCAGGGTCATGGAGGTAGCCTGGTCAAGCTTCCAGATCCACTACTCCCTTGGGGGCCCTTATGAAGATTCATGTGGGATAACCCCCAACACAGTTCTGAGCATTACAGGGCTTCCAGGTAAGATCTGGGAGTTAGCCTAGGAAAAGCTTCTGCTGCCCACAGCTTCCCTTTTGGGGACTTTTAGGAAAATCCACATAATGTACCTCTTAAAACAACAAACCCCTTCTCACTGAAAGGACTCAGAAACAAAGTGCAGACAAATGTGTTTATTTGCTATCCCAGCGAGGAAGCTGGAGTGTGATACTTTCTAGGGACACACCCACATTCAGACAGAAACAGGATTGAGGGTCTGCAAATTCTGTTCTTCCTGGTAGATTTAGAGCTAGTTAAATTCCTTACTCTCTCTCTCTTCATCTCTCTCCCCATCTCTCTCTCTCCATCTCTCCATCTCTGTCTCTCTCTCTCTGTCTCTCTCTGTCTCTCTCTGTCTCCCTCTCTCTTTCTCTTTCTCTCTCTCTTTTTCAGTATATGCACACACACACACACACACACACACACAGTCAAATAGTCAGATTCCTCAAAGGTTAGTCAAATTCCTCATAAATAAGAAGAGGACACCTTATCTCCCTCTATATATGATACATTCTCCATGTATGCAGATTATATGCAGATTACATAGGCATGGAGCATGACCCCTCATTCTTAAACCAGTTTTTCCAGTTTAACCCCTTTCTAATAGGAGCAAGGATGGCCACTGCCTTAGTAAAACAATATAAGGGAGCTTCCCCACAGCTATTGATCATCTCCCAGTAACTTTTATGGGAGCAAAGCAAGGTAAGATTATATCCCTTCTTACAATGAAAATCCATCACTATGCTCTATAAAATCCTCTTCTACAAATAATAATACTTTTAAGAGTCACGATATTTTCTCATGAAGCTTATGTATTAACACATTTTAGCAAAATATAGGAATCAAAGTCTCTGTGAATTCTGGTCCATATTGTATATACTATATATGGTTACTGATATGAAAATTGAGGGTAAAATAGGTAAGATTTCAAGTTCCCTTTTGGCTATTTTTTTATTTTAAAGTAACTTTAATTGTTTATTTATAGACCATATTTGGCCAGTTTTCCCAATTTACCTGTGATTCCCCAGGTAATTGAAGGTCACAATGAGAAATCTTTCTCAAACAATAAAAAACAAGACCTACTTGTCACATAGTATTAGAGAGTTAGCCAATGGGAACTGACTGAGATTAGGGAGCTTTGCCAAGGTCAGAAGTGGTAATTAAACCCAGCTTTGTGATTCTATCATGTCTCTAACATAAAGAGCACATTTTCATTGATACTTGTTATTAAGTGAGAGTCAATTTACCATTATTGATATATATTGAATGTATGGCACTATTCAAGTCCCTTAACATATGAGTAGTCTAGGCAACTAATATTATACATGGCATAAGCAATAATTTATCTTTATAGGTAGTAGGAGTTTCCTCAGTGGGTGTTCTTTAACTCAATGAAATCATGTGCCCAGGGAGAATGACAGTATACACACACACACATATACACACACAAATATATGTACCACCATAGGTTAATTTATGCATGTATACATACACACATGTTATATATGTGTACTTACACATCTATGAACATATATATCTTATACGTGCAGATACATACATATGTGTGTACGTATATGTGAGTGTGTGTATGCACATATACACAATGTATTTATGACATCCCCTGTTGATTTCATACTTAGCTAAAATGATTCAATACTTTGAGTTGTTTTTAATTGCAAATTAAAGTACAAATTAACATTATATTATCCTGTCTTCTTGAAAGTACTTTATATATTTCTTGTTAATCAATTTTCTGTTTTGAGCATACATTTCTGGACATTTGATGAAATCACCAGATTTTAGCACTGTCATCCCCATTATAAATGAACTCAGGGGCATTTACCATGCAAATTATCAGCTGAAGTATTCTCTGTCTTTTTAATCAGGGACAAATAATACATACATACAAACAACATCTATGGAAACTTCTTATTTTTCTTCATTTTACTCCTTCTACTGCGTGCTGTGGAGCTGATGATTAACCTAGTGTAGAGAATCTCTGAATCAGAACTCCCTTGAATATGTAATTGTGTGTACCTTGTGGTTCATTACAGAATGATGTATGCTTTGAATCCTGACAGGAAAGGTATAAGAGGTAGTATTCAATTTCAAATTTTTCATACTAATAGATAATGGGCAAAGAAATACAATGCAGAGACATGGAATCACTGGTTTAAGCATATAATCTATGACCCAATCTGCCATATCTACATAGTTTACATGATAATAATTAATAATAGCTAGTATTTTACATAGTATGTTAAAATTTAAGAAGTACTTAACAAATATAACTTGTTTCATCATCACAACAACCCTAGGTTGAAAGTGGTATTGTTATCCCTAATTTATAGATGAGGAAACTAATGGAAACTGAAGTTGTGACTTGCCTAGGGTTGCATGATTAATAAGTTTCACAGTTCCTATTTGAACTTAGTTCTTCTTCCTCCAGATGTTGCTCTATATTTGCTATTCCATTTTGTTGCCTGTCAGCAAAGACTCAACTTAGGGCTACTTAATTATTCTATTCTTCTAACTCACTGTGTCTCTATAAGTATAAGTAACTGGAAACTTCAACTTATTTTATTAAAAAAGAAGTTAATAGCCCTTTCGTTTGCATCAATTTATCTAATAGCTATGCTCTGACACACATACACACACACAAAGTCATATAAACTCAGATACTCTCTTATTCCTATTATTTACTATTAAAGACTTTTTCATTCATGATTAAGAACCTAATTACACTCTACAGAGAAATACATGATATACAAAGGAGATAATGAACGTATCAATTTCTGAATCCATTAGAAAGAATTATTCAAGTCTGATGTTATTGGAAACATGGATTACCAATTTGATCTAACTTCCATATTTTGGCTGGATTGTTATAGAAAGTCAGTCCTTTAGTTAGAAACACCTGACTTTTGAGAATACATAAATGGATTGTTGAACAGTTCACTCACTTTTCTAATACCCTTAAAGCAGTCTGTTGTTTCCCACTCTGCCCTTATTAAGATCTAAACTTTCCAGGCCATTAAAAGGTGCCAAAGAGAGAAACAATCTGACCCAAGGTCACTCATCTAATGAGAATTTTATTCACAGTCAGAGTAAACATATATATTGCATTTCATTCACCCTACACCTAGAACCTTTCATCCAGTCTCCTACAAGGCTCCTAAACCTACTGCCGTGCCCCCCCCTGCCATTGTCATTTAACTTCTTTTCTCTTGTTACTCTCTTCAAACTATTAGATAACTCAGGAAAACCTTCCGTTTTTGTTTTGTGTTTTAGCTTTATTTTGTTTTGTTTTTGCTTCTTGTTGCATTTTTTGGTACTAAAATATAACTTTTTTTTTTTTTTTGCTTTATGGAGGGCAGATGGAGTTAAGCGATTTGCCCAAGATCACATGGCTAGTTTTTGTGTTAATTGTCTGAGGCCACATTTAAACTCATGTCCTCCTGACTCTAGGGCCGGTGCTCTATTCATTGCACCACCTAGCGGCCCTTAAAATATAACTTTAATCATAGATTACAAGTATAAGAGCAGTTTTGTCAAGGAAAGGAAAAAAAAGCACTTGTTATTACAAGTGACAATAGATAGAATAGAAACTGAATGCTGTCCACCTCTAAGACTCTTGAAAATAACCATAAGCTCTTTTAGAAGTTTCACAAAGTTTTTATCTACTTGTGTGAGATAGAGGCCACTACCACATTTTTAAATTTGGAGTCTGAGTCGGAATGCAGAAAGAAGCCTTTACTCTTTCTCATGAGAAAGGGCACAGCCCTCAAGCATGGTCAGTCAGGAAGTACAAATTGTGGAAGCTTACAGGCTTCTGTTATCCTAATTCTAACCCATCCTACTTGCCTGTCTGGTCTCACCATTGGCCAGTGAGGTGGTCTCACAATCTCTTCTGTACAAGCTACCTAATCAATCCTTCATTACCATAATTATTCATGAATTAATATCCTATCAGAAGATGGTGTTTTTCAATCCCTCATTATGCACCAAATTTAGAGACAGCCAATGAGAGTTACAGTTGACAATCTATTATTATCCCAATTATTCATTTGACTGTAGCAGCAAGCACCCTAGTGTACCCAGGATGGCTGCTAGCACAGGTTCTTAGATCCACTTTTCTAAAGGAAAGCAAATGAAAATGGGTTAACTATCTTTAATCAATCAAACATATAACATTTACCTAGTTCGAAGAAAAAGTCAGCACCCTGAACTTCAGAGAATACAAACAGAATAAAAACAAAAGTTACAAGCAGTCAGAGAAACAGACCAGCAGATGGCCTACCAGCTGCCTGACTATTACATCCATACCTATTCAGTTACCAGAGAGGGAAATACCAACATCTGGGTTTTCAAAGCCAGGGGGCTCAATGGCTTCCCAGACTCTCATCTGGCAAAATCACACAACTCTTCCCAAAACGAGCCACAAAGCAAAACCCTGCATCAGGGTATATATAGCCTTCTCCTTAATCAGAGGGTGTCACAGCCCTCTTGACCCTCTGCCAAATCACAAAGTAATAAGGCATGGGAATTCCTGAAGAACAAGCCTCCCACCAGAGGCTCCATGTGACCGCATTCAGCCTATTAGGGAGCAGAGTATGCTTTCAAATCAGAGAATGTTCTCAGAGCCACTTGAGCCTATGAAAGGGCTTGGGGCAAGGAAGATCTTAAGATTCCCATAACATTGACCCTTCTATGCAATCAGAAGGAAATAACTTTCAATCCCTTATTTATGCATATCTACACACCAAAATTGCTGGTGACCAATAAGAAGAAGGTTAATGTTGTTTCCTTTAAATTTTGTTACCTAATTCCGAGGCCTGTGGAAACTTAACTCTTTGGTATCTCTCACATACTTCTTTAGTCTCTCCTCCCCCCAAACCAAAATGAAATCAATAAAAAAAACCCCTACTACCTTTCATCATATACCAGGAATAAAATTATATTAAAATTTTGAATGTCCTGTTTCTATTTTAGTTGTTACCATCGCCACGATATTGCTTTCCATTATTTTTACTGTAAAACTAAAATATTTATCAATTAATTAGGATTTTGTAGCATAGCCTAGGAAATTAACAATTATTTGATCTTAATGTTTATAAGGAAAAATACACTCTGAGTTTTGATGGAAAGCCTTTGAAATGAAACTCCATAGGCCAACCCACTGAAAAATTGATTATTGCTTGCATTAATATGTAACATTAATTAAAACTGATAACATACATTTATCTTTGAGAATTTTATCAAAGGTGAAACAAAATAAAAGGAATTCAAACATTATCATGAGATTTTTATGAATAAAAAATAATGCTCATAAAAGAGTATTTCTCATTAAATTTATTTTAACCTTTAAACATAAAGAGGTAAATATTAAGCATGAAATCCATATGTGAAAATACTACATCTCCTTTTCCTAATCCTATATTTGCTTCTATGTAATAATCTTGAAATATTAGTAATCTGGAAAACAAAAAATTCAAAAAAGTTTCCTTTATCACTTCATTCATCAAAATTGCATATTAATTTCCTTTATTTATGAATCTTTAAAACTTGTATATATTTACATCAAGAGAATGAATACTTCTGACAACTTATTCTTGGATTATCACCAAATTACTCTTGTCAGCAAAATGATTCATGACAGTTTCAAAAGACTCACAACGGGAAAAAAAATGTGCCATATAACTCCAAAGAGAAAACTGATGAACTGTGAGTGCAAATTTTAGTATAATTTTCTCAGCTGATTTTTCTTGCTTATTTTAAAATGTATCTACTATGGAAATATGCTTTGCATGATTTCACATGGATAATTGATTTCATATTGCTTATCTTCTCAGTGAATGGGAGAGGAAATAGGAGGAAGGCATACATACACACATGTATAGGTATATATCTGCATTGCATATGATGATGTACATATATGTATGCACATATACATGCATATACTCATATGCACACATGCACACACACATATACTCTGTGTGAAGTGGGATTATAATGCCTCTCAAAGCCCCAGGGAACTCTCTAATAGTATAAGTTGAAATATTGAAAATGAGAAAAGAAGGAAAGAAGAGAAGGAAAAATGTAGCTCAAATAGATATTTGCATAGACTTGATCATTAAGCCCATTGAAACAGATGAGATCACTAAGAAGACCTGCAGAGAAAATCTGCTTCTTTAACTCATTTGTGTGCTTTTTCTGAGTCTAATATAATATATATATATATACACATACATATATATATATGTGTGTGTGTGTGTGTGTGTGTGTGTGTGTGTGTATATATATATATATAAATTACTTAGCACAGTGCTTGGCACATAGAAAATACTATATGAATATTTAGTTAATATTATAATTTTCATTGTAATTATCATCATAGTTATAAAATAAAGTGGTTATGCTAAACAAATAACTTATTCATTGAACAACTTAAAAGAAAAATGAACACAAGTAAATAACATCAAAATTTTTCAGAACTTAAATCACACAAAATAAAAGACTGAAAGCCTTTTAACTGATAAAATTGTGAAATACTGTTGAAGAAATACTTCAAGTATTCACCTGAAAGAAGCAATAGGTGTTGAGGACCACAGGCAATGGAACTCTAAACCTGATGGTTGAACAAGCCCTCTGAGGTGCTTGCCCTGCTCGTAGACCTGGGTCAGTTCCCCATCCCCAGGATGATGCTCAAGCATACAGGTATGACAATTAGGTCCTTGAGATATGCATAGCAAATACACAGCCTGGGACAAAGAAGTGCGCAATGTCCACAGGGGAAAGCAATTAAGAAGTCATCCTATAAAAGCCTGGATACAGGTTAATAAAGTTGACTCACTACTTTCACCACTCTGAGAGTTTCTGTCTCTCTTCTATACATTCAGTAGTACCTCTGGGATGGTCAGTCTTTCTCAGCCCTGTGTGGGGATGACAGGGCTCCCAGGCTGTCCAAAATTGGCTCTCCACAGACAGGTTTTTATTTTAATCAAGAAATAGAGAGTCATAAGATAGCTTGTTATTATTTTTACTGCACTTTTGAAACTCTCTCAAATTTCAAACTTCCCTTCTGTTTTCATCACTGAATATTCTACTATTAAAGGAGTTATGTAATTTAATTTGCCCACAAGGCTGATTGAGTATCTCATAAAAACATGTACACTTCCAAAGATTCCATTTGCATTAAATAACACTTACTTTAAGGAAAGTAAACAACAGAAATTTGATGACAAATTTCCCCTAAAGGATTTTTTAATGAAGAAACAAAGTCATGTTTATTTACCTTTGTTTTCTAAGTTGACTTTATTTTTACACTGCCAAATGAAAATTGTTAAGCAATAGTTAAAAACATTCAGTTAACAAAACTTCTGTTCAGATCAGTTTGTAACCTCTGTCCTCAACAAGTTTTTGGTTATTCTCATTTGCCATAACTTTTTTTTTCAGTGATACTTAGTTTTGAGGAAAAAAATGTTATTTTGTACTGGCAGAGAGTCTAAACTATTGGTGTGTGTGTGTGTGTGTGTGTGTGTGTGTGTGTGTGTGTGTGTGCATGTGAGAGAGAGAGAATCTGCAGCAATATTTAACAAATTTTATTGATTCTATCTGATTTTATGACCATACCAATTATTTTAAAAAGTGTTGTTTTAAATACTGTTTCAATGTAGTTATAGATTTAATATTCTTACTTTGAAAATGTAAGTATATACTTGAAAAAAAATTGTGGCTACTTTGAGGTGTTACCAAAACGATGTTTGCCACACATCTGAGGGGATATATGTTAATCTTCTCAATTATAATTAGGTGGTGGTTGTGGGGAAGGAGGTTTGTATTTTGAAGTATTAGTTAATCTGCCTATAAAGAAGCAAAAGCTACTGAGAAAAAACATGAAATCCAATTATTTTCCTGAATACTTTGAATACGTGACAACAAAGAGCAGTATATTATCATATATACAGAATAACTTTACATAGACAGAACCAGTTTCAGCATCCATAGTTACAAAATTTGTCAAAGTAATATTTTTTTCATTTCATGACTTATTTATGTAAATTTAAGTAAAACCAATAACATAGATAAACCTTTATCCCTCCACCCATGAAATCATGACAAATCTACATATTTCTTTGTACCCTTCAGAAAACACACACACACACACACACAGCAAGGACACAAGTGGCCAGGAGAGTGTTAAATATGTAAAGTCTTCCTAATCTATGATATAATCCTGAGGCCTATGTATTTATTGAGGAGATGACTCATATTCAGACCCTCTTCAGTCTACTGAGAGGTGAGAAATTTACTACATTCTCCTGAGAGGTGAGAAATTTACTACATTACTAATTTTACTAATTTACTACATCTTACAATATTTGGGGCAGCTAAGTGACAGTGGATACAGTGCACTTTGGATATAATGCCAGACTTGGAATCAGGAAAAGCTGAGTTCAAATCTGACCAGTGACATTTATTGGTTGTGTTACCAAGTCACTTAACCCTGTTTCCCTCAGTTTCCCCATCTGTGAAAGTAAGTTATAGAAGGAAATGGAAAATCATTTCAGTACCTTTGCCAAGAAAACTCTGAAGGGGTCACCAACTGTGGGAAACAATTGAAAAATGACTAATCAATAACAACCTATTGTCCATATGTTTTAAGTTTTTTTTTCTAGAGTTCATGTAGTCTTATACCATGTATTAGATAAGGTTGATTTTTTTTAAGCTCTCACAGATAATGTTTAAACAGAGCTTTGCTGACTTTCAATTTATTTCTCTTTCCATTACTACTAAAAGTCAGCAATTAGCTTGTAATAATGTCCTTTTTTAAGGTATGGAGGTCAGCATTCCATGAAATGAAATGCTTAGTTAGAGCATTCAGGTTGTGACCCTGTAATGTTGTGGCTAGTGTGCGTCTGTTTCTTTTGTCTCTGCTTTATTGTACTCTAGTTTCCATTGTGTTGAAAACAGAATCATTGACCCAATCCACCTTGTCAATCTTTCCTCTTCTTCAGTTCCCAATATTTTCAAGTTATTCAGATCACTTCCTGAAAGAGATAGAAATCAAAATTTATAGACTATACTCCTTGTATAACAAAATTGTGCTGCCCAGACCTTCTTCTGTTGGTTTGTTTTATGATATATGTACAAATTTATGTTGTTACTACATTTTTCTTGCCCCTACCTCAGTCTCAAATGTCTCTCCTTGGACCAATCCTTGGTTTGACTAATTTCTTATAGATTGTTCTTGATGCCATGGCTCTGTTGTAGATTCTTCATTTTATAACCCAAATATACATCATGCTTTTTATTTAACCCCTCACTTCTCACCCTCTTGAATCTGACAGACTCTAACAATGTTCAGAATCACCAGCATCAAAAGTTAGCAAAGTGGATTAAGGTCATCAATGGTAAGCAAATCTGTTAAAGGGGGTTGGTAATAAAGAATGGAAAACTTGAGTCAAACTGTTTAGGTTATGTCTTATTTGGATTTGTTTTAGATTATGCACACTTCAAATATTTATAGGTATCAGTCACGGCAATTACACCCAAGAATTTAAAACATAAGAAATTTTGCTGCCTTTCACCAGAGAAAACGTTCTAAAATAACAGGAACCAGAGCACTTCAGAAAAATAACACACATGAAAAAAATTTGGATCGCCTATTGTCTTTCAGAATTTTCCATAAATCTGTTACTTCAATTCACTATTTGGCAGGTATTGCCTTTTTATCCTAAATTCTGCAATGTATTTGATGGTGGACATATTTTTTCTGTATAATCATCTAGATGCTAGAAGGTCTGGAAGAAATGAACATTTTCCTTGATGAGAGTTTGATTTAAGGTGTTTTTGGCAGAGAATGTAAGAAATGATCAAAGTGTGTCGTCAGGAAAGCACTAAAGAAAGATTCAAACTTGAGCAAGATTGAATTAAGATGAATGAAAGAAATAGCAAACATGACATCACCATATGAGCTATGAACCTTACAAGAACTTCTAATATGCCACAAAGTGAATCTGATAGAATAAAAAAAATATTTTTTGTATATGTCTTGGATGTCTCTTTAATTCTATCTAGATATTTTTATTCAGTCACCTCAAAGGATTAAAAATAGTTAATGTTTGGGATGAAAGACAATAGGGTTGTCAATTTGTATTGATGATAGCATTTTATTGTATTTGTCTGCCCAGAGGGACACTGATGTAATAGAAACAAAAGTGATGTTGGAATCACTACAATCTGAAGACTATCAGCTCTTTTACTTTGTAACTGTGAGATTCTATGGAAGCTATTATACCTCCCTGAAGCTAGCTTTTCCCTTTTGTCAAATGAGCTAGACTGCACAATTGGGACTTGGAGTTAGCGAGATCTCAGTTCAAATGCTGCCTCAAACTTACTAACTGTGACATCGGGCAGAATATTCAGCTTTCTGTTGTTCGGTGTTATCCTTTATAAAATGAATATAAATGCTACCTCACAGGGATGCTCTGAATATCAAAGGAGTTAACATATGTAAAGCAATATGCAAATATTGAAGAACTACATACTTATTAGCTGTTTATTACTCAACAGTAGTAATGTGAAGAAAACTCTTTGCAAATGTTAAATCTACTGTAAATGTTCATCAACATTAGGAAGATAGTAGTTACAGTGTACTTCAATCATAAAATATTTGTCTTTATCCTTTATAAAAATCATTAGGAATGATGTGAACTCATTCACGTAAAGTATCATTTCTAATTGATATCCTATAGTGAATATTGGATTGTAAATAATAAAATTCATAATTTAAAAATAGAGTAAACAACTGTAAAATTACAATTTATGTCCTTGGGTATAAGCAGTTTTCTCTTTATCTAAAATGAATCCTGATTATCCAAGGACCAATGCCGTCAACAAAGCAAAAAGGTAAATAATCATTTCAGTTAATGGTTATAGTCCTACAACACAGAAGAGGTTGAAAATGCAGGGAATAAAACTTGTTTGGGGGAAGAGTGAAAAAATATAGCCTCAAACAAAGTGCCACATAAGAGAATTATTACTACATTGCTATATCACATCCCTGCCTTAATTGCAAGGAATATCAAGCCCTCTGTCTCTCCCCACACACACTTCAGCAGCACTATATATTACATACATACATACATATATACAGACAGGCAGATAGATAGATAGATAGATAGATAGATAGATAGATAGATAGATAGGCAGGTAGATAGATAGATAGATAGATAGATAGATAGATAGATAGATAGATAGATAGATAGATAGATGCAACCTAGATCACAATCAGTTTCAGGACTGCTTCTTGGCCTTAAAGAGCCTCTTGTGGGGATTATATTCCCCTAAATTCATCCTTTATAGATTTACCCTAAGTAGATAAGAAATACTTCACTATAAACATCACCACCAATCCTTATAGTTTTTCAATAGCTACTCATATATAACCTTAGAATATGTCTTGTTTGTGGCAATAGGACAATCTCATGTTCTAGGAAATTCATTCCCATATGATTATGTAATTAAATATGGTTTATGCTATCAGGATAAATATTTGTGCTAGCACTTGACAATTCAATAAGGAGAGTGGGAAGGTAAAGGTACTATTTGAGTGAAAAGTGAGCAGGCATCATAGGTAGACAATTATAAAAAAAATAACAACAACATAAGCATTGGGGAGATACATGGATGACAGAAAGGCAGACATCCAGAACCAATCAATCAAAAGCATTTAATAAGAATGGTACTGAACACAGTTTTGAACATGAACAGACAGTAGTTATCTTTTTTTTGCCCACAAAAAGCTTATATTCTAATGATACTGACAGAATAAATGTTTACAGGCAGATATAAGGTATTTCTAAATCAAATAAATATGTAATTGCATTGCTGAAGAAACTACTAATAGCTGAGAATACCAGGAAAGAACACCTCTAGTATATGGTGTTGAGCTGAGTCTTGAAGTACAATAAGGAGTTCAACCACCAGCCTTGTGGAGGGTGATTATTCTAGGAATAGAAGAGATCTAGTTCAAATGCATGGAGAAGGGATATAGGATATGGTATGTGAGGAATAGATGGAAGGCCATCATGACTGGACCACAGAAAGTATAAAATAGAGTAAAAGATGTAGAACACAAAAGGGACAAATTATACAAAGTACAAATGCTGAATAAGTGAGTTTTTATTTTATCCTAGATGAAATAGGAATCATTGGATTAATTAGGTAGGTGACATTGTCACTATAAGGACCTATGAAGGTGGTGGCTGAGTAAACTGAAAAAAATACATGTTCAATAGATGTACAAATAGAAACAATAAAATTTTCACACTCATATACATACCCAAGTAGTTGATTTTTATGCCTATGGAAAGTAGGTGTGATTAGGGAATGACATAGAAATATATATTTAAATATGGGGTGGGATAAAATGGTCTTGAGTAGAGCAGAATAGAAATATCCCCTTTCAAGAAATGTCATTAATTCCAAATTGTTTTGGTTTAACTATATATTATTGTACTTCCCCCCCCCTTTGACCAGTCATATGGTTCAATTGTCATGAGTAATTATATTTGAAAAAAAAAATCTCTTTTTATCACTGTTTATAGTCTTAGAATGTCTGCGACAGTAAGACCTTAAGATGATTTATTTGCTTTGTTGTTATAAATTACACTATTGGTATGTGTAAATCATGCAACTTGAACTCATTTTTTCCTGATTACAAGACCAGATCTCTGTCCACTTTGCTTTGCTATAACTCCATGTATACATAAGTGGTGTTTACATACTGGGCAAAGTTTAATTGTTGTAGCTCCTAAAACACACAGAACTAAATAATATGAATCTGATTATACATGAATTCCTAGAACAGTCTCCTAGGTAATCAACTTGTAGCAGACTTTCTCTTCTCTAATCTATCCAACACACATATTGTGGTAATTTTCCTTTGAATAGCCAGTAAATAACAACTTTTCTATGTATCACTAAGAGAGAGACTCTTCAGATATTACAGAGATAAAAGCAGCATAAACCAGTTTCCTCTAACAATAAAAATCACTATGATATTTTTCTTGAATTTCCTCACCATGAGTATATTGGGCCTATAAAATTAAGAAGAGTTAATCTCAATTAGTAAAATCAAGAAAAAAGAGTCATTATTCCCCCAACAATCTAAGTATGGATAGGAAGACAAATAGACAGTCAATGGTATCTATGGAAGTGTAATAACCAGGAGGAATATCAGGGAACCTTCTGGGATATTAGGAAGAGAAAAGATCTCTTTTCTATAAAAAGGGGCTAACACCATGCAGGTAAAGGAAATAAGTGCCAAAAAGCAGCTCTATCAATCTTACCTGGTACTATATGAAAATAAATCTATGGTAGAATGAGGAGGTGACTTGGGCAAGTAATGGTCAGAGCCCAAGTTTATTTACTAGACAAGGAAAAAGAAGAAACATTTTACTATGGCACTGGGAACTTCCATTTTTTAATCATGCTGCCTGCAGGGCATTTTAACTGGTGGATGGTAGATGAGACTGGCAGAAATCTATAAAAGTACAAAAGAGAATATTTTGCTTAAGCCAAACCCCAAATCAGGAATTTGCAAAGCTCAGAACAGAAAGATAGAAATTAGATGATCTGGAAGGCAAAGGAGCTATGATTAAACCTAAGAATAACCTACGCAGTAAAAGTGAGAATAATCCCAGAGGGGGAAAATGAATATTTAATAACATAGAAGATTTTCCAGTTTTTCTGATGAAAAGGACAGAGATTATTAGAAAATTTGGTTTTCAAATACAGGAAACAAGAGAAATATAAAAATTGGACATTAGAGAAAAAGCATAGAAACAATCAATAACTTAATTATATACACCCCAATAAAAAGAACAGATCAATGAATTTTATATGTAATCCAAAAAAATCAGCTGTTTCCAATTTGACACTAAAACAGAAATCATAGAAATCAAAGGAGAGAATAACAAAACTGAACATTTAAAAAAGCATCAAATCAACGAAATAAAAGTAGGAACCAATATTATGAAAGGAATACTAACTGTTGTTTAATTTTATTTAAATAAAGAACAGCAAATGTACAGTACAAAAAAAAATGAAAAGAATGAATGTATCATCAATGAAAATGAAATTAAAACAACGATTAGGAGTTATGTTTTCCCCAAAAATATGCTAGTAAATGACAATCTAATTGACATGAATGAGTATTTATAAATATAACAATTGTTCTGAATAACAAAAGCGGAAATAGAAGACATAATCCTATGTTAGGGTGGAAAAAAAAAAGTCATAAAAAATCCCCAAGACCAGATGAATTTACAAGTGAATTCTACCAAGCAGTTAAGAAACAAGTAATGTCAATACTACATAAACTATTTTTTGGTGCTCAAAATGACACTTTATTATCTTGAGACTCACAGAGAAGTACCATTTCCAGCTACCTATATCCAGAGAAAGATTCAGAAAGACTCATTCTTTTTTCATAGAGTCGAGTCATATCTTAAGACACCCATTGGTCAGTGAATGTCCTTGTTTTCCCAACTAGGTCCCATTGGTTGAGTGGACCAAATAGGAGAATAGATTGAAACAGGATTCCACCCACCAAGGCCATGGCCTTGGTTTCCATTTTGGTCCTTCTCATTCTTTCTCTATGACCTTGCATCCTTCCTTCCAGCAAAACACTTATTTTCCCTACATATAAGTCAAAAGGGGACCTGATTTTCTCCTTGTGTCCTGCCCAGCTCACCTTTTGAGGTGACCACTTATGCCTTGGGTTCTTGGGAGGATACTCTGTGGAACCTCATTTCCAGGGTTCAGTGAAGAGTATGGATTGACTTGCCCTGATGTTGGGAAAGACTCCTGAGATGTCTCTTTTGTCCAGCACCCAACACCAAGAGTAGTGGTAGCAGCAGCAGCAGCAGCAGCAGCAGTTGTAGTAGCAAAAGCAGCAGGAGTAGTAATAATATGTAATGGTAGCAGCAGCAGTAGTAATAGCAAAAGCAACAATAGAAGTAGTAGTAGTAGCAGCAACAGTAGGAGCAAAAGCAGCAGAAATAGCAGTAGTATCAGGTGGAAGCAGCAGCAACAGTAGCATTAGCAACAACAACAGCAACAGTAGTAGTAGGTACTTGTATAACAGTAATCAATTTAGCAGATACTTGGCCCTTGGTAACTTAGGTGCGAACTCTGTCTCCTGTGTGAAGCAGAAGGTATGAACTCTGTCTCCAGTTGCTGATGTGGCATTATGGGGGTTAGCTGAGACAGGAGGCCAGTGTGTATATATAAGAAGAATGCCAGACACAGAGAATCAGAATCTGGAATATTCCTCCTGGTGGCTCCTGGTGGAGGGAGCAGAATTGTCTCAGCATCTGGGAGCTGCGCTGCTGGATTTTGAACTGAGTTGGAGTTTTCTACAAGACCAGAATCTGGTGAAAGCCACCTAGAAATCTGAGAGAGCTGCCTGGAAGGCTTCCTGGAAGGCTGAGATTTATCCTGGGTCCTAGGGCCAGCTGAACTGCTGGTGGATTGAAGAAGCATGACCAAGATAAAACTTTGTTTGTTTGTGGCTTAGCTGATCCTTGAGCTCCCAGCAACAGAAGTGGTGAAGGTTTTGAGATGTGCTGGATCCTGTGAACTTCATTGTGTACCAGAAGCTGCCTGGAGGACTGAACAAGAACCTTGGAAGTATCTCCCCCTGAATCTAGGTGACTGTTTGATGAACTCAAATAGGATTCAAGGAGCTAGAACCATAGGAGGGGATTCTAAGAGACCACTAAGAGTCAAGATGAAGAAAAGGCCTTTCCTTGGATATGGAACTGGTGATGAAATTGAAGCTTACTAGACACTGAGGGGTGGAGGGTTTATGTAATTTTTCTAATGATTGCATTTAGTGAATAATGATACTTAGTGACTGATTGCTAGATAAGTGACTGATTAAGTTAATCTGTAATTGCCCCATGAGTGGAAGATTGATTATTGTATTTTGAATTGATTGAATGATTAAGTAAGGAGCTTTCCACGTAGGGAAAACAGATGATTATTCTTTTGTTCTTTATTCTAAATATTGTGGCCAGTGTAGTGAAAACTATGTGGCCATTCTAATGTTAAAAACTGTTTTGGACACTATATTGTGATTTTCTGTGATAAGATCTAATGTTGTGAATATTATACTGTACCTTGATTTGTTGTAAATGTTTACCTTTATTTGTAATGGAATAAATGAAGTGTTCACTATATTGTGTAATCTGAACCTTATAAGCTGTTCACAGTGCATTCTTTTGGGAATCTGCTTGTGTATAGTGTTACAAGTAGAAGCAGCAATGTAGCAAAAACAACAGTAGCAGCAGTAGTAGAAGTAGTATGTACTAAAAGCAGTAGCAGCAACAGCAGCAACAACAGCAGCAGCACCAGTGATAGTAGGTAGTAGCAGCAGCAATAGCAACAGCAACAATAGCAAAGCAGCAGTAGTAGCAGTAATAGTAGGTAGTAGCAGCATCAATAGTAGCAGTAACAATTGCAGCAGTAGAGGTAGAGTTACCAGTAGCAGCACCAGTAGCAACAGCACCAGCAGCTGCAGTCGTTAACAGTAATAGTAAGTATTAGCAGCAGCAATAGTAGCAATAGTAACAGCAGTAGGAGCAGTGGTAATAGGTAGCAGCAGGAGCAACAATCAGAGACAAACTTTATGATTTTGTTAATAGAAGCAGGTGGGACTTTAAAGAACCAGTTTGTTTGTGATAATTGTAACAATAAAGCCCGGTTTTAACAAACAGAACTGAAGTTTTCTTTAATATTTCTTGAAATGCCCTGAGCTCTTTCTTTGATCATGCTCTTCAGTTAAATTAATAATTCTTAAATGATTTCTCTTCAATCTCTTCTCTGAATCATTTTTCTCCTATGATCAATTTTATATTTTCCTCTACTTTTTTTCCTTTTTAAACTTAGTTTTATTATTTCTTGATGTGTCACAAAGTCAATAGCTTTTGCTTCCCCAATATTAATTTTTATGGAACTATTTTCTTCATTGACTTTTTAAAACATTTATTTTTCTTTTAGCCAATTCTACTTTTTAAGGAGTTATTTTCTTAAGTAATGTTTTGTACTTTTTTATTTACCATTTGGACAATTTGAATTTTTAAGGTATTGTTTCTTTAATATTTTTGTGCCTGTTTTACAACAATGCTAATTGTATTTTCATAATTTTCCTCCCTCACTTTCATTTATTTTTTCATTTTTTCCCTCTACTACTCTTGTTTAATTTTAGTGTGTCCAGGAATTCTTATTGGACTTATGCTTAATTCATGCATTTTTCATTCATTGAGTCTTTCCTTAAAGTTTTCTACATCACTAAGTCTTATTTTGTGTCTTGAACTTCCCTGCCAAAATAATAGAATATAGTTTTATGGTCAGATGTTGTTGTTGTTGTCCCAGATTCTAGATTATTTTGCACTGCTGTTTTGAAACAATTTCTGGGTGTCTTGATTTTTTTTGCTTCTAAATTGATGTGATCTAGGGAGAGATTTGGTCACTACTCTTCTGGTCTATTATTTTCCCAGAAATGTCCACTTTACCTATCTAATACAAATGATACTGTTCCTCATGACTCCTGCTCCCTTGAGAGAAAAATTGATTCAGTGTCTCAGAGCCCCTGTTTCCTTGGGACCAAAATCAATCTTTTCCACTTCTGAACAGAGACTTACAGGTTTCTAAGAGTGATGTAGTTGCCATTCCTGAGTCCAGTGCTAGCCCTAAGGTTAATTTTTATGTTCTTTTGGATTAGTTAGCCAATTTTCTTAATGTCACTAGCTTAAAGACTGCTACCATTGATCGCCTCCAAGTTTCACAGCAGGTATTGCTGCCATGTGAGTTCTGGGACAGCTCCCACCTTATTGTCACAGACCTCTTCTTCCATTCTATTATGTTGTCTTGGGATAGGAAAATGTTTCACTTCAGTCTAAGACTACAGAATTCAACTTCTTTTTTTAATCCAGAATTTAGTTTTAGTTTTCAACATTTATTTCCACAAGATATTGAGTTCCAAGTTTTCTCCCCATCACTCCCTTACCCCCATCCCCAAGATAGCAAGGGTATTGATTACCACTTCCCCTAGTCTGCCCTGTCTTATATTCCCTTCTATTCCCCCCTTCCCCTCTTCTCCCTTACTTTTTTTCCTTTAAGAGTTTATTTTGTTTTTAGTCATTTTTTAGAATTCTGAAGCATTTTATTCCCCCCCCCCCCATTCCCCTTCCTCCCAATGGAAAGAAGAGAAAAAGAAAATCCCTGTAATAATGACATATAGTCAAAGCCAAAAAAAATTTCCCACATCAGCCATGTTAAAAACATGTCTCCTTTTATATATTCAATCCATCATCTCTTTGTCATGAGGTACGAATTATATTACATGAATGTAGAATACTATTCTTTTAATTTATTGACTTGTTTATTTGCTTTTAGTTTACAAGATTCAGTTCCAGAGTCACTTAAGTTCCAGATTTTGTCCCCTCCCTTCTCCCCCTTCCCCCATGGAGGCGTACAATCATGTATAGAATCTGCAAACAATTTCACATTGTACAATAGTCTCGTTGTATAGGAGCACTGTAACCAATGGAGTGAACAATGGCAAAAAAATAAACAAAACCAAACATGGAAAAGAACAACAGCATGTATTGCTTCGGTCTCCACTTAAACTCTGGTCTTTCTAGAACTTTCTCTGAGTGTAGATATTTCCTTCCATTCTGAGACTTGTAGAGTTGTCTTTTAACTGTGCCTTGCTGAGAAGAGCTCAGTTTATCAAGGTTGGTCATCACACATATGGTGTATCTGTGACTGTGTATAAATTTTTCCTGGTTCTGCTCTTCTCACTTAGCATCAATTTGTATAAGCCTCTCCAGGTAATTATGAAGTCCACCTCCTTCTCATGTCTCATAGCACAATAGTATTCCATTACATTCATATATCATAATTTGTTCAGCCATTCCCCAATTGATGGGCATCCCCTTAATTTCCAGGTTTTTGCCACTGCAAACATAGCTGCAATAAATATTTTTGTACATATGGGTCCTTTTCCCACTTCTATGATCTCTTCTATGATACAACCTCAAAAGTGATATTACTGGGTCAAAAGTTCTCCCTTGCTTTCTTGCAGGCAAGATGGATTTCTATACTTCCTTGCTTGTTTATCTTATTTCTGTATTGTGTTTCCACAATACTCAAATTATATCTTCCTAACTGCTTGTAATATTTGCTCTTTGACTTGGGAACTTTGAAACTTGCCTACAACATTCCTAGGAGTTTTCTTTTGGTAATCTTTTTCAAGAGGCAATCAATGGATTCTTTCAATGTCTATTTTAGTCTCTGCTCTAGATTATCAGAATAGTTTTCCTTGATAATTTCTTTCATCTTGAAAGATGTCTAGATTTTTTGAAATAGTCTTTCAAGTAGTCCAATAATTTTAAAAATTATATCCCTGAATCTGTCTTGATCAGTTTTTTCTCCAGATGAGATATTTCTCATTTTCTTCTATTTATTCACTCTTTTGGATCCCTTTTATAATACTCTGATTTCTTATAAAATCATTAACTTCCATTTGCTCCTTTCTAATTTTGAAGGGATTTTTTTCTTCAGTGAAATTTTGGACCTCTTTTTCCATTTGACCAATTCTGCTTTTTAAAGGTATTCTTCTCCTTCTTGGTTTTTTGGACCTCTTTTGACATTTGAGTTAGCCTATTTTCTAAGATGTTCATCCTTCAGTACTTTTGGGGGGGGGTCTCCTTTAGCAAGCTGTTTTTTCATGTTTTTCTCGCATCACTTTCATTTCTCTTTCTAATTTTTCCTCTACTTTTCTTACTTGATTTTCAAAATCATTTTGGAACTCCTCCATGGCCTACAATATATTCATTCTTGGAGGCTTTTGAGGCAGGGCAGGAGTTTGACTCTGTTGTCTTCTTCTGGTTCTGTGTTTTGATCTTCTTCCTCACCAAAGAAAGATTCTACATTCTAATTTCTTTTCCTCTGTTTGCTCATTTTCCCAACCAGCTCCTTGACTTTTGAACTCTGACCAGCCAGGACTCTGCTTCCACAGTGGAGAGTGCTGTGTCCCAAATTTCTGGGGTTTTGTGCAGCTTTTGTCAGAGCTACTTCTAGGCACCTGCCTCACAACTATGAGGAGGGTTCCCTTTCCTCAGCCATCACAAGCTCTGCCATGCCAGGACTCCTGCTCACCCCACTATGGTCATCCAAGACTGCAACTCAGATCCTAGCAGAGCAAAGGAAGATAATACTGCCTTAGCACCAGCAAATCGATTCCTGCAATTACCCTTTGATCAGTCTCTTGATCCCCCTACCATCTGTGGACTTGGGGCTCCAGAAGGAGCTGCTGCCACTGCTGGTGCTACTGCTGTAACTGATCTGCTACCCTGGTGGATTAGGATCAGACCACACTCTTCTATCATGCAGGTCTAGCAGAGTTTTCCCCCTGGCCTTTTATTTTGTCTTTGTTGTTTGTGGGCTGAGAAGTCTAGAAATCACTATAGCTGCCAGGGATTCAGTCCCCTGAGGTCTCTTCCAGCCCAATCTGTGGCTGCATGGCCCTTGTGGGACTGCACTCCATTCCAAGCTTGGTGTGATAGATCCTTCCTGTTGATATGCCAGGCTGTCTTCAGCAGGAGCTGTGTTTCACTCTGTCATTTTGTGGGTTCTGTAGCTCTAAAATCTATTTAAAATCTTTTTTTTTACAAGTATTGGAGATTATTAGGGAATGATCTCAGGCAAATTTCTGCTTTTACTCTCGCATCTTGACTCCACCCCAGAATTAAATTTGGGGAGTTATTTTAAAGCTTTTTGTAGGGAAATGATAAGAGAGTTCAGCTTTAGTATTTCTTCCACTCCACTAATCTGACTTCACATAACTATCTTATAATATTGTGTAACATATTATGCACTAAAAAATTATTCTGATATAGGTCCATAGGCTTCATCAGACTGCATATAATGATAATGACACAAAGGATTTTTTTGAACAATGACTTAGACAAATGCTTGGGAATCTGAGGTATGAAATGGATTTACAAGGAGAAATCAGAAAAAAAAGTTCTGGAAGATACCTAGAGACAGATTAATGTAAACTCCCAGATAAGAAATTGGAATTCAACTTTAGACTTTTTTGCTTGCTTTTCAGAAAATTAGTCTGTTCAGAAAATTAGAAAACTCAGTTATACAAAGATGCTGCTCAAGTTACTGGTAAACTTGCCTTCAATTTCATTAATATGCTTCAAGGAGGGATATATTTTACCAAAAAAGTCAATTCTATAGCCTTTAATAAATCTTAAATTTGACAGCATAATTTATCTCTTCAACAGAGATTTTTTGAGTGTCTAATAAGTATTATTATTATTATTTTGGGTTTCTAACAACATATACGCTATGAGAGGTATGTTGGTGAATACAAAGATAAATATCAAATTAGCACAGCAAACTTTTTACAGAAATATTTTTAAATGACAGTAGAAGATTTTAAAATGTGGCTGTGAGCTTGGGAGCAAATTCAAGTGTAATAATATCATTTTTTTTCAAATACTGGTATCAACCAGGGAAAAGTAAAGATATATAGAAGGAAATATAAAGAGAAGGGAATAGTGCTTATAACAAATTATTGGTGACCTCAAGATATTATACTAAAATGATAAGCCAACCAATTTATCAACATGGATTTATTGAGTATCTACACACATATACATATACAAACACACATATATAAATATAAATATATATACCTACTATAAAAACAAACATGAAATAGTTGCTGCTCTCTACAAGGGGAAACAATCAGTGTATATACTCTAATAGCGAAATTAAATAGCAAGTTTTAACAAAGTGACCACAGAGTCTAATTACAAGTTTTAAGGAGTTTTACTTTAGCCAGGTGGTGGGTGTCATATATGCCAATTAAAGGGACAATGGAGTAACACAGAAGTATAGGGTCTTTTATACCATTTTGGATTTCTAACAACATAATCAATAACTAAGTTGGTATCCAAGTATAATCTGTAACTCCAACTAAATTGGTATCCAGATGCAATCTGTAACCAAAAGTAGTTGGTATACAGGTATAAGCAGTTACTTTTCAATAATTAATTGATTACTATAACTAGTTGACATCCAGGTATGGCAATCTATTCTTTGTCTTCAGGGAGCCATGAAGTAGGGACCAGGAGAACGTGATGACCTCAATATTCATTAATGAAGAGTTAGGTACAGAAGCCAGGAGAGTGAATATGGGGTTGGGCATGGGGCTGCAGGCTTAATCATGTAGTTGCTTCCACGGATCTCTAATGATTGACTTTATTCTGAGTTCCTGAGTTCTGCTTTGGATACAGTTTCAGTTTGGATACACTCACTGATTTCTTTTTTTTTATTTTAATTTACTTTTTTGAGTTACAAATTTTCTCCCCTTCTTTCCCCTACCCCCAAGCCCAAAACACTGATCCCACCATAAAGCCCCTTCCACAATCCGTTCCCTTTTATGTTCTCCTCCAACGCCCCTCTAGCTTTCTAGTGGGGCAGGGAGGGTCTACATGCCCCCATCCCTGTATGTCTTATTTCCCAGTTGCATTTGATTGTATAGCTTTAAATTCTAGATTCTTGCAATTCCCCCCTTGTCGCCCACTCACACTGGAAGGAGCAGTAATTCAATACAGGTTGAATGTGTGTAATTACGCAGGACATCTCCATGGTGGGCAAATTGTGAAAGGCTGATTGTATGACCCTACTTCCTATCTTGCACCCCCCCCTTGTTTTGTTCTCTACCCTGTCCCTGTCCCTTTACTGAGTTGTGTGATTCCCAAAACCC
>CM053600.1:99391078-99416628 GCA_028646575.1 Pseudocheirus occidentalis
TAACTATTACAGTTTTACTTTCAATTACTCTCATTGAATTTGGCTTAGGGAAGAAATGGCATAAATTCTAAACTGGGCATCATGCCACACAGGAGAGTAGGTGGGATGGGGATGAGAGGAGGGAAGACGGAGGGGAGTGCAGGGTCTGGGGAAGGCATGCAGGAAGCACACACTTCAGTAAAGGGCCAGGGACAGGGTAGAGAACAGAACAAGGGTGGGGGAAGGATAGGAAGGAGAGACAGAGGATCACTGTCACAGTATGTCCTCTATGAAGATGTCCTGTATAATCACACATCCACAGCCTGTATTGAATTGAGTGTCCTTCCAGTTGGGGTTGGTGACAAGGGAGGAATCGAAAGAATCTAGAATTTAAAGTTCTGTAATATCTGCAACTAGGAATTAAGACATATAAGGGGCTGGGAAAGGGAAACCCTCCCTGCCCTACAAGAAAATAAGAGAGCAGAGAAGGGGAGGGGCTTTACAGTGGGATTGCTCTTTTAGGAGTGGGGCAGGGGCAAGATGGGGAGAAAATTTGTAATTAAAAAATATAATGAAAATGAATGATGTAAACAAGAAAACAAATAAAGTTAAAAAAAGAAATGCATAGGAATGTGAAGGATTTATTTTATATTCTGCTAGTTTGCCAGATTTATTTATTGCCTCAAGAAGATTTTTTACTTGATTCTCTAGGATTCTCCAAGGATATCATCATATCATCTGCAAAGGGAGATAGCTTTGTCTCTTCTTTGCCTAATTTGAATCCTTTGATTTTGTTTCTTCTCGAATTGCTACTGCTAGCATTTCCAGTACCAGGCTGAATAAGAGAAATGATACTGGACATCCTTGTTTCACCCCTGATTTTATTGGAAATGCTTCTTTTGTATCCCTATTACATACAATACTTGCTGATGGCATTTATTTCTGTGCTTTTTAGTGTTTTTAATAGGAAAGGATGTTGTATTTTGTGTAAAGCTTTTTCTGTATTTAGAAAATCATATTTTTTTCTGCTAGATTTTTAGCTGATATGATCAATAATACTGAGATTTTACCTAATATTGAATGATCCTTGCATTCCTGGAATAAATCCTCCCTGATCAAAATACATTGTTCTTGTGACAATATGCTGTAATGTCTTTGTTAATATTTTATTTAATATTTTTGCATCTATATTCATGAGGGAGATTGGTCTATAATTTCCTTTCTCTGTTTTCTCTCTTCCTGATTTAGGTATCAGTCCCATATTTGTGTAGTAAAAAGAATATGGTAGGACTCTTACTTCAATAATTTTCCTAAAAAGTTTGTAGGGTATTAGAGTCAATTGTTCTTTAAATGCTTGATAGAATTCATTAATCAATCCAACAAGACCTGTAAGCATTTTCCTAGGGAGTTCACTGATGGCTTGTTCAATTTCCTTTCCTGAAATGGAATTATGTAAGTAGTTTACATCCTCTTCAGTTAATCTTGGCAAATTATATTTTTGTAAATATTCATCAATTTCACTAAGATGGTCAAATTTATGTGCTCTCAATTAAGAAAATACTACCTAATTATTGATTTTCTTTCCCCTTTATTGGATGTAGATCCATACTTCATTTTTTTTTTTTGCTTTTTGGAGTGCAATTGAGGTTAAGTGACTTGCCCAAAGTCACGTGGCTAGTTTTTTTTGTGTTAAGTGTCTGAGGCCAGATTTGGATTCACGTCCTCCTGACTTCAGGGTCGGTGCTCTAGTCACTGTGCCACCTAGCAGCCCCCACACTTCATTTTTGGTGCTGAAAATTTGGTTTTATTCTTTCTTTTTTAATCGTATTGGCTCTCTAGCAATTTTGTTCTTTTTTTATAAAACCAGCGCTTAGTTTTATTTGTTAGTTCAATATTTTTCTTAATTTCAATATTTTTAACCTTTCCTTTGGTTTTCCTTATTTAAAATTTAGTATTTAATTTGGGATTTTCAATTTTTTCTTTGTTATTTGCATGCCCAATTCATTGAACTCAATTTTCTCTAATATATTCATGTATGCATTCAGGGACATAAAGCTTCGCCTTAGAACTGCCTTTCATGCATCCCACAAGTTTTAGTATGATGTCTCATTATTGTCATTCTCTTGAATGAAGTTACTGATTGTTTCTAGAATTTCTTGTTTGACTCACTCATTCTTTGGGACTGTTATTTAGTTTCCAATTAGATTTTTGTCTATCTTTTTATGGCTTTTTACTGCATATGATTTTTATTCTCTCGTGATCTGAAAATGATGCATTTAATATTTCTGCCTTACTGCACTAAGTTGTGATGTTTTTATGCCCTAGTACATGGCTGATTTTTGTGTATGTGCCATGTACCAATGAGAAGAAGGTATATTCCTTTTTATCCCAATTCAGTTTTCTCCAGATATCTATCATGCCTACCCTCTTTAAAATTATATTTGCCCCCTTTACTTCTTTCTTGTTTATTTTGATGTTAGATTTATCAAGTTCAGAGAAGGGGGGATTGAGGTCCCACACTTGTATAGTTTTGCTATCTACTTCTTGCTCTAATTCCCCTGACTTTTATTCTAGCAATTTGGATGCTATACCCGCTTAGTTCATATATGTTAAGTAATGATATTGCTTCATTATCTATGGTACCTTTTAGCAGGATGTAGTTACCTTCAATATCTCTTTTAATTAGATGTTTTTGCTTTTATTTTTTTTCTTTATCTGAGGTAAACATTACTATTGCATTACAATCTTTTTGCTTCCTTTAATAAGGTTTTTTTTTATCTTCAGATAAGTTCATTTATACCCACACCCTCTGTCTATTTACATCCATTTTAAATGTCATAATGATTATACAAATTTCAATATTGACAGGTATCTGCTTCTCATATAGGGAGGTAAACAGTTTGATCTTATTGAGTCCCAAATTATGTGCATGTGTGTGTGTATGTGTATGTGTGAGTGTGTGTTTTCCTTGTTTACCTTATGTCTTTCTTGCGTCTTGTAAGTGTAGATCAGATTTTTCATTGAGTTCTGGCTTTTTCATTAGGAAAGTCAGAAAGTGCTTTATTTTGTTAAATGCTCATCTCCTTGCCTGAAAGATTATACTCAGTTTTGCCAGGTAGTTGATCCTTGGTAGTAGTCCTAGCTCTTTTGCTTTTCAAAATATCAAATTCTGATCCCTCTGATCTTTTAATGTAGAAGGTGCTAAGTCCTGTGTAATCCTGACTGTAGTTCCATGATATTTGAATTGTTTCTTTTTGGCTGTATGCAGTATTTTCTTCTTGACCTTTTAGCTCTGGAAATTGGTTACAATATTTTTTGGAGTTTGGGGATCTTTTGGATTTCTTTTAGGAGGAGATCGGTGAATTCTTTCAATAACTATTTTTCCTTCTGATTCTAGGACCTGAGGACTGTTTTCTTTGACAACCTCTTGGAGGGTGTTGTCCAGGCTTCTTTTTTCATCATTGCTTTCTGGTAGGCCAATAATCCTTAGCTTATCTCTCCTGGATCTATTTTCCAGGTCACTTGTTTTTCCAGTGAGATATTTTGCACTTTCTTCTAATCTTTCAATCTTTATATTTGTTTGACTGACACTTGCTGCATCATTGAGTCCTTAGTTTCAATTTGACTGATTCTAACTTTTAGTTAAGTATTTTCCTCAATTAGTTTTTGAAGCACCTTTTCCATATTTTAGTTTTTATTTTTATGGGTTATTTTCTCCAGGTAGATTTTGGACCTTCTGTGCTAGTTCTCCAATTTTACTTTTTAAAGGTTTGTTTGCTTCACTGAGATTTTTGTTCAAATTCATCACTGTAGATTTAAATTTATGTCCTGCCTCTCTAATTTTGTTTTTAAAATCTTTCTTGAACTCCTCCAAGAATGCTTTTTGGGCTTGAGAACAATTCTCATTTCCTTGTGTGGTGTCCTGTGTGAGTATAGAGTCCATGTTGTCCTCTGAATTTGATTGTTCTTGCTCACTGTAAAACGATTGTATGGTTCTAGATCTCTCAGATTCTTTCTTCCCCATTGTGATTGCCTATTTCCTGGATTTATTAGAGTGGATATTTGCTTCTGGGGTTCAGAAGTATTGAGCTTCTCAGTCTGGGAGATAGGTCTTTTCTTGTTAACTTCATGAGCTGTAGCCTCTACATATCTAGACTGATGTCAAGGCCAGGACTCTCAGTGTTTCCCCTGAGTTACATGAAGTTCACAGAGTAACCTGTGGGTGAGGGGTGGTCTAGAAACTTCTGGCTTCCACTTCTATGTCTCAGACTCAGGCAGGCTCAGTAGCTGGAGGCAAACAGGCCAAGTGTCTGCTGGTTCCCCTGGTGGTGCTAAGGCACACCTGGGTTTGTGTTTTAGTGTTTGCTGACTCCACTCTCCTTGGCTTAGAATATCTAATGCTTCATTTCCCCCTTCCTCAGTGATTCCCAAGTCTGAGGTTGTTTCCACTAATTCAGGATTTTCTCTGGGTGGGACATTTATCTCTTGGTTGTCTGGGTCAGGGAGGGGAGAATCAGAGCAACTAGGTTTTATTCTGCCATCTTGACTTCTGGAAGTTGAGGTATGCAATTTTTAAACATCCAGGATGTTGTCTGGTAGCCCCAGGAGAAGCTGTTGTCCCTGCTGTGGCCCTGAGTTTTCTCTTACACAGCTCCTATGATTCTCTGTTGTGTGTTGAGATGACTAAATTGCCCTTGGGAAGGGTGAGTCTGCTGGCTGGGGCTCCTTCTCTCTCTGCTGTAGTCTGCTCTCAGATCCACACTGGTACAGCCCCTGTATGCTCTGTGTTCTCCCTGTCCAGACCTATATGGGCACTTTCCTGGGCTGATAATCCACCATACTCTGTCTCCCAATGGGTTCTGTCACTCTAAAATGCATTCAAATTCATTTGTTAATGTTTAGAGACAGAATTCTTGGAGGAACTTAGAAAAGTTACTGTTTCCTTTCACCATGTTAGCTCCAACAGCTGATTAAAAAAATAAGTATCTGATATGCCCTAGAAGGTGACATAGCTTCTGTTTTGTTAACTCATTTTAAAAGAAATATGAAGTTTTGGGTTTGACACAAATGTTTAAACCTTGTTTATTTATCATTTAAAAAACTCATTTCAAAATTTGGAACGTTTTACTGTGGTTGTTTGTGGAGATGATTGCATTGTTTGTTGAAGAGTGCTTGCATGTTTTAAATCTGTAAGGGAATTATCAAACTCCAAAATGTAGTTTAGCATTGCAAAGAAGGTATTCTGTATAGCAGTATTCACTTCCTCAATATGTTTACTTTCTTAGCTATATAGAGTTTATTTCCAATGAAACCAGGCCAAATTTGTAACACAATTTACTAGTCATTTGCAAAACAATGATCCTATTCTGCTTCCTGATGATGACTTCCAGAAATTCGTTTAGAATTTCAACACAAACATCAATTAATGTTCAGTGATTATTTAAACCAGAAATTTGTTATTTAATGATCTACAATTACACTAAGCAAAGAATCAGATTTTGAGAAAAGGGTTATGTAGGCAGATGATCCCCGTGGGAATGGGGGGGGGAGCAAGATAACAGAACAGAAGGAACTATTGTGAATATAACTTAGTTTCAAATTAAAAAAAACTAAGGGATAGACATATACATTATAGGATGTTAGTGTGTCTTCATGGGATGTCAATGAAAATACATAAGGAAGGATTTAAATTTCAGTTCTTTATCTAAGGACCATGGTCTAGAAATTATAGCACACTGATCTTCAATTTCAATATTTGAAATGTAAGCAGAAGAATAGTAATACTATCCATCTCACAGGGCTGTATGAATTGACTGTAACTCATAAGAAGCAGCATATGAAGAATAGGCAACAAATTCTAGGAAATAATGTACCATTGTGTTTTACTCCTACTAAAAATTTTTAAACAAAACAAACACTGAAGAAGTGTGTAATCCAATTGATAAAACTGCATTAGTATGTGATCTTATTAGCTTTTTATGGGGATCTTGTATATATGCTATATAGTAACATATAAACATATCAAAAGAAGGAAAAAAAAGGACTAGGACTCTCTATTTTAATATATTTCTTTCCTTAAAACTTTCCACATGAAGATCATCCTGTATATTACTTTAATTGGTAGTCAACAATTTGATCATTTTTTTTAAAACTCTTCTATTGCTAGATTTCTACAAGGGATTAATATAGTTAACTGGTTCTAGTTTAATAAATTATGTTGTAGTATTTTTTAATTGAACACGTAAATCTAATACTAATCATCTAATGCAATATTCCACTATGTGCCACTAGAATTAATGTGGAGATCAACAGAAAGGGGTAATAACCTCTGTTAACAATGGAGTTCATAGTCCAATGGGGGAGACAAGATGCAAACAAACATGTAGAAATCAGATAATACAAACTGAATTGAAGTAGTCTCAGAAGGAAAGCACTAATATTAAGGGAATAAGGGAAAGACATTTTACAGAAGGTCGTACTTTAGCTAAGACTTGTTGGGACCACAATATTTACTGCTAAATTATTTTACAATAATTTCATACAAATAAAATGCCAAAAACTTTTTTTCTGAGAAGTGATAATTCAACATACTTTCTGAAATTCTGGGAATATGCTTATCAGAAAATGAAATATGCAAAATATGTAGACATATTCCTTTAATAAAGTCTTGGCTTTTCCTTACAAACTATAAATACTACCTTATAATTTAAGACACACAATACATTTGGTTTTGCATCATGGAATTGTGTTGTTTTAATTCTATTGAATTTTATATTATATCCACCATTTTTGTATCAGAAATACTAAACATGAAATGATGGAAGTAAGGGATAAATATGGGCTATACTGCTTTTAAATTCATTACAATAGGCCATGGAGAATATCTTTAACAGAGGCCATGAACCATTTATCTGTATACTGATATTGATTCAGAAATATAAAGGATTATTTTGAATAGAGGTTGGGCAAAATCAGCATACATCTTTGTAAAATTTAGAGTTTCAAATTTTTCTCCATTTTCCTTTTTTTTATTATTTTTTTGGGATACAGACTTAGCAGTGGTATTGCTGGATCAAAGACTATGCATAGTTTCATTGCCCTTTGGGCATGGTTTCAATTTGTTCTCAAGAATGTTTGGTTCAATTCACAACTCCACCAACAACAATTTAATGTTCAAATTTTCCCACATTTTCTCCAGCATTTTTTTCCTTTTCTGTAATGTTAGCCAAACTGATAGGTGGAAAGTGGTACTTCAGAATTGTTTTAAATTGTATTTCTCTATTCAGTGGTAATTTAGAGTATTTTATATGACTATAGATAGCTTTAATTTCTTCATCTCAAAATTACCTATTCCTGTCCTTTAATCATTTATCAATTGGAGAATGTCTTGAATTTTTATAAACTTGACTCAGTTCTCCATATATTTGAGAAATGAGGCATGTATCATAATCACTGGCAGTAAAGATACACACACACACACATATATTTCCCATCTTTCTGCTTTCCTTCTAATCTTGACTGCATTGGTTTTATATATGCAAAAACTTTTTAATTTATTGTAATGAAAATGATCTCTTTTGCATTTTATTACATTCTCTATCTCTTATTTTGTTGTTAATTTTTCCCTTCTCTATAGATCTGACAGTTAACTATTCCTTGGTCTCCTAATTTGATCATGACTTATGTCTAAATTATATACCCTTTTTGACCTTATCTTGTTATACAGTGTAAAGTGGTCTATGCCTAGTTTCTGCTATATTATTTTCCAGTTTTCCCAGCAGTTTTTGTCAAATAGTGAGTTCTTATCCTAGAAAATGGGTTTTTGGGTTTATCAGACAATAGACTGTTATACAATTTGGCTACTGTGTCTTATGTAACTAAACTGTTTCACTGATTCACCACTCTATTTCTTAGCCAGTAGCAAATAGTTTTTGTGATTGCTGCAGTGGAATATAATTTTAGATCTCATAAAAATCCTTTGATTTTTGAAAAAAAATAATTCCCCTGATATTCTTGACATTTTGTTTTTTCCAGATGAATTTTGTTAAGTTTTTTAAACTTTGTTTTTATTTTAATTTTTTGTTTTGCATCATTGATTTAACATTATTTTGAGTTACAAATTTTCTCCCCATCTTTCCCCTAACCACCCCCCTAAAATAGTGATCCAACTGTATACTCCATTCACCAATCTGCTCTCTCATATATCTTCCACCATCACCTTCTTATGTTCTGGAAGGGTAAGAAGGATTTCCTTATCCTATCTTCTTTCCATTGCTCCTTTATCACCCACCCCTACTGGAAAGTAAGGTAATTCAATACAGGCTCCACATGTGTAGTTATGCAGAACATCTCCACAATGAACATATTGTGTAACGCTGACTATATTTACCTCCTTCCTATCCCCTTACCTTGTTCTCTTCTCTACTTTGTCCCTGTCCCTTTACTGAAGTATGCTTCCCTGCCCTCTGGGAAGCAGAACACAACCTCTCCCACAACCCTTCCTTCCCCTCCATATTCCCCTCTCTCATCCCCATTCCCCTTACTCTTCTCTAGGGCAACTTACCCACTTTAGACTGTATGTCATTCTCTCCCTAAGCGAAATTCAATGAGAGTAAGAGTGGTCCATTCACTTTTGCCTTACTGTTCTTCCCCTCCATTGTAACAGTAATCTCTTGCCTCTTCTGTATGACATGATTAACCCCATTTGGTCTCTGCCTGTCTCCTCTTTTTATTCCTCTCCCACCTCTTAATTACACAATTTAAATTATGATTCTTTCCTATTCAATTGCTCCTGTGCCCTCTTTTTACATAAACATAAATGGTTGCACTCACATATTTATTCATATTTATATATGTCCTCCTATATAGACATATATGTTTTTGTATTTATACATTTATATTCCCTTCACCTGTCATCATACTGAGAAAAATTTCATGAGTTGCAGTTCTCATTTTTCCAGGTTAGCATGGAAATAGTTAAACTTTGATAAGTTCCTTATTATATCTTTTCCATTCTTACCTTCTAATGCTTTGTGCATTTGAGTTTCAAATTTTCCTTTCAGTTCTAATTTTTTCAGCAAAAATACTTGAAATTCCTCCACCTCATTGAATAACCATATTTTCCTCTGGAATATTATACTCAATTTTGCTTGGTAGGTGATTCTTGGTTTTAATCCTAGCTCCCTTGATCTCCAGAACATCATATTCCAGGCCCTTCAGTCCTTTAATGTAGAAGCTGCTAGATCCTGGGTTATCCTGATTGTGCTTCCACAGTATTAAAATTGTTTCTTCTTGGCAACTTGCAATATTTGCGCCTTGATCTGGGAACTCAGGAACCTGGCTATAATATTCCTAGGAGTTTTCTTTTGTGGATCTTTTCCAAGAGGTGATTGGTGTTTTCTTTCAAGTTCTATTTTGCCCTCTATTTCTAAAATATCAGGGTAATTTTCCTTGAGAATTTCTTGAAGGATGATTTCTAGGTTCTTTTTTTGGCCATGGCTTTCAAGTAGTCCAATAATTTTTAAATTGTCTCTCCTGGATCTATTTTACATGTTAGTTTTGTTTTTTCAAGGAAATATTTCACATTGCCTTATATTTTTTTTTTCATTTGTTTGGATCTCTTTAATAGTATCTTGATTTCTTATAAAGTCATTTGCTTCCATTTGCTCCACTCTAATTCAGGAAGAATTATTCTCTTTAGGGAGCTTTTGAGATTCTTTTTACATCTACAAAATTTGACTTTTTGAGGCATTCTTTTCCTCATTGGCTTTTTGAGCCTCCTTTGCCATTCAAATTAGTCTATTTTTAGGGTGTTATTTTCTTCAGTCAGGTTGTTGATTTTCTTATCATGATTTTCTTGCATCATTCTGGTTTCTCTCCCCATTTTTTCCTCCACTTATCTTATTTGGTTTTTAAAATCCTTTTTAAGCTCCTCTATAGCCTCTATCCACTTTATGTATTTCTTGGAAGCTTTTGGTGTGGGAATTCTGACTGTGTTGTCTTCCTCCCTTTCTACACTTTGGTCCTTTTTGTCCCCCAAAAAGGAATCTAAGATTTCATTGCTTGGCTTGCTTCGCTTCCTTTGCCTGCTCATGTTGCCAGTCAGTTCCCTGACTTTTGGGCTCAGTGATAAAACTCAAATCACTGGGGTTTTTGCAGCTGCTGGAGCTATTAGGAGGCAACAGGTTTTTGCAGGTCCCACCAGCTTTGGTTCACTTAAAAAGCACCTCAGGACCACCACCCAAGACCACAATTGGATCTAGGCCACTCTAGGCAAGAGCACTTAACCTCTGGATGATTGTTTGCCGCCACCACCACCCCCCACCCCGACCCCTGCACTCTGCAGGCCGGGAGCTTCTGAAGCAGGCATGTGGAGGTGGGCTGCTCCTTCAAAATGCTGCTAGCTCTAGGGGAAGTTTGGCTGGACCCTCTTCCCCAAATTTAGCTGAGTTCCAGTGACCTTTTCCTTTTCCTTGCCTCTTGTGGCTTCATGATTCTGCAAATTACCACAGCTGCTGCTGATCACTCTCCTGAACCCTACAGCCCCAGCTTCTGCTGGACGCCCTGCAACTGAAACCGCATGGGGCTGGGCTCTGCTCCCAGCATGCTGTGATGACTACCTGCCAGGCTGTCTTCAGTGCAAACTTTGTTATTCTGTCATTTTTGTGGAGTCTGGAGCTCTAAAATTGTTTAGCATCATTTCTGATAGGTACTTTATTTGGTATTGTGGGGAGCTCTCAGAGGTCTCCTGTTTCTGTGCTGCCATCTTGACTACTGAATTTTGTTATTTTATCTAACCATATGAAATGCATTTGGTAGTTTGATTGATTAGGCACTGAATAATTAAATTAATTTAGGTAAAATTATCATTGTTATTATATTATTTTAGCCAACCCAAGAGCAATAGATATTTTTCCAGTTGCTTAGATCTTACTTTATCTGTGTGAAAAGTGTGTAATTGTTTTCCTATAATTCTTGGTTTTGTCTTGTCAGGTAGACTCTCAAGTATTTTATGTTGTCTACTGTTATTTTATATGGGATTTATCTTTCTAACTCTTCCTACTGGGCTTTGTTGTTAATATATAAATATGGTCTGGTTTTCCAGAAAGCCTAGTATTTCAGGTTAAATGAATTGTTTAAAAAAAAAAGGTCTTGAAAACATTCATTGCTAAACTTGATGAAACATCAAAGCATTATATAAATGTGTGCTCACATGTGCACAACCATACTCAATTTATCATATTATGTGTGATTGTATGTAAATGTATTAAGAGGTGAGGGGAACTGGACCTGTATTTAATCAGCACAGGGAATTTTCCATACTAAATAACTCTACTGTCTCACTATTATTTCTGAGATAGAATACAGCATGCTCCATCATTTGAAGCCTTATTGTAATGTCCCCTCCTTCCTTCCCAATGTCCTTACACATTACTCCTTTCCATGCAATCTATACCCCAACCATAGTGGCCTGTTTTGCTGTTCCTAGCACTCAATAGTTCTCCTGTGTCCTTGAATTTGCCTAGAGTATCCTATGTTCCTGATATATTCTCCTTTTCTCCCTCCAGCATGCAGGTTTCCTATCTTTTATCAAGATTCAGTTCATATGGTAGAATACATAGGGGTCCTTATCCAATCTACACTCCCCCAGCACTTTTTATACTAATGTCTTCTCACTGAGACTGTCTGTCATATGCTCTATTTATATTGCATATATACATGTTGTTTCCTCCATCAAAGTGGGTAAAGGCAGGAATAGTCTTTCTTATTTTTATCCCTAGCGCTAAGTAAAATGCTAGAAACATAAAAAAGTACTTAATACATCATTATTAAAGGGCTTATTGGTTAATTGATTTTTCTATTGAATATTCTTGCAATACTGCAAATCATCAAAGAATAGTATTAGATAGTTTCCTGAAATAGAGATGTCAAATATGCTACATATGGTCCTCAAAACTCCTGAATGTAGTTTGAAATGAATTAAAATGTATTTGAGAAACATTTATCACAATAAACAGAAGTACAATAAAATATAGCTGATATTACATTTTAAGACTATGACTATATGGCCTCCTGGGATCCATCTGTATGGATTAGTGACTTGTATTTGTTTTTGATATTGATAAAACTACCCTAGATCATTGAGAGTTTAAGGCACATGCTCAGCTTCACAAAGCATATGATAGAAGACAGAATTAAAATCCAAGTCTTCTTAAATCTAAGGATATTCCCTCTAGCTGCTAAGCCATGTTGTTTCTTATAATGGTGTGTTACACATTTATATATTTACAAATATGAACAAACACACACCCATCCATATCCACATCAATAGCTATCTATATCTATTTCACATAGCCTAATTCACATTTGGATTGATCTTAGTATTTGTCTTTCATTTCACTCAAGTTAATAAATAAAAAATCTGGAAGTGGAACTGGAGATGAGGGTCAGAAAGGCACATCACAGACAGAAATTAAGAATCTAATTTTAGAAGAGCAGAAAATTTAGGATCCAAATTTAGTGCAGTCTTGAACCCTTCTTCAATAGCCCACATGGAATGGAGATTGTGATAATGATAATTATGGTGGTGATGATGATGGCAACAATAATGAAGATGAACATGATAGAGATATGCACACTATTTTTAAAAGTTTAATATTTTGGTGATTTAGAATGATAAAATCATTTAAATTGTTTATACTATTTCATCTAGTGATGCTGACTTTACACTGTTCAACATAATATTTTGACATAAAGGATAATTATCTAGCATGTTATGGTGGGTAGACTGAACCACCCTTAAAAAATATATATATATATATATGTTTTATTCTCATCTATGACATATACTTGCTCTACAACTAGGGACTAATTACTTGACATACTAGTGGGAAAGAGGAAGGGAATGAGTAATTATGCAGCAGGTATCATGCACTAGGGACTATATACTACATTGATCTCTTTTAACAAATATTATCTCTTTTAACTTTCACAACAACCCAGAGACATGGGTATTGCCATCATCACCAATTTACAGCTGAGGACATGAAAAGCTAAGTGATTTGCCTAGGATCAATCATCTAGTTTGGGGGAAATGAGAACTCAGATATTCCTGATTCTATGCCAAGCATTAAATCTACCACATTAGCAGCTTCCACTTAGTAATGGTCAAAATACCTCTCTTTATACTATAAAAGTCAGGAAAGTTGGTAATCTACTAATTCACAACAGTAGACCATCAGGACCCCCTATCTATGGCATTTCAGATCTACCATCCCCTCCCCTAACTCCCAAGAAAGAAAAGATGAAGAAATTGGAAGCATTCAGAGAAACCTTGAAATACTTCTGTGAATTTATGCAGAGTGGCTAATTAGAATCTATTGAACAGTGTTAAGGCCTTAAGAAGGAAAAGAAAACAATACTAAGAATCAAGAGAATCATAATGAATGCAGTAGTCAATGTTGTTTAGGTCCAACTAAAAGAAATTAAAGTATTCTTCTTGTTGTTTTTTGTTAACAATTTGAAATTTCTATATATGTGGAATGTAATATCTGAGATTGGTTGCAATTATTATTTTGTTTTCTTTCTTTCATGGGAAATTCTTCCTGTGCATTACTTCATAAGAAGACATTAATGTGTATACAAAAATGTAAATGAGATTTTAATGAAAATATAAAGATAATTCCTTTAAATAATTTCAATCTTTATATTAATTACAGGAATAGGAATTTTATCTTTATTTTAATGATAAAGAAACTGAAACTCAAGTTAAGTTGCTTATCCATTATCACACAAAGTGTCATTGTCAGTAGTCAAACCCAAGTAAATCTTAATTGTGAAATGTTATACTTTTCTCAATTGCTTACTATCTCTCAAGTAAAGCAATGAGATCAGTTGTAAAAATGAAGTTTTTAGAATTCACTTCTCATAGAACAACTAAGAAAAGAGTGGTAGTGTTAACTAAAAGAAGGGATAAATTTCCATGGCAGAAGTATAAGGAAATTTCTGTAAAGGAGGTAAGAGAGGTAAAGTGTCCGAATCGTACAAGAAAAAGCTTTGGCATACAGAGAGGAAAGTTTCCATCTTGCTGGTAGTCAAAGGGTCAGCAAGGATTTCCCATTTCAAGGGTAAATTATTCCCCAAATGACAAAGCTAGGTGTCCATCCTTACACCGGACAAAACAATTTCTTAGTGAACGGCTCTCACAATTGAAGACTGGAAAGGCTGGTCTTGGAGAACTGACAAAAAGCCATCTGCCAGCCGAATCCATGGCACTAAAGCTGAGCTATGATGAAGGTGAAACCTGATAATAGTTTAGGTAGAAAAGGAAAAAAAAAACAGAATATGAGAACAAACAAAGTTTGGATCATGTTTAGGACAAAGATTAAATCATCAGAAATTTTGTAACTTTTAAAACTGTTACAAAACCCTCTATTATCTATTGTATTCCACCAACTAAGTCAGTTTATTTTTCAATAGTAAATATCCTTTAAAAGTGCTGGAGAAGTAGTGTGTTGTTTGCAAAGAACAGGAAGCCTTTTGAATTTACCTTTGCAGGGGTCATTTGTGGTAAGAAAATGAAAAGGAAATACAAGGCAAATATTAGGGATGAGAAATTAAGAGGAGGAAGGTGTTTAGATTTCAGGTTGAGGATTCTAGAGGAAAAAGTATCCAAGGGAGGAAAGAAAAAGAAAAAAAAGAGGGGCGGGGTGGGTTAAGTCAGGGACAGTGGCATAAATGATCAGTGAAATGGTTCCCTTTTCTCTAGACCTAGACACAGAACTGCCTCAAGCAACATTTCAAAATTATGAACATGAATAGTGCTCAGAAGTATTACAAACTATTGTGTCTACTGCCTTATTGATTCCTAACCTAAATAAATTTAATCTAATCAATTTACCAAACAACTTAAATTCAGAAAGACAAAAAAAGAGATTCTACTCAAATGTATATTGATAGCTAAAAACTATAAGATCTCTGACTATGAGAGGGTAACACCACCTTTCATCTCCATGGTTTTCTAGGTTTAGGAGAAATATTTGAAAGATAGTAAAAGGGACAACTTATATGTAACCTGGTGAGAAATGTTTTAGCATTTACTTTTGATAAAAGAAAAAAAGTGGGTTCCATATTCAATTATTTTATTCTACCATTTAATATACTTTATTTTAAATAATAAGAAAATAAGTAAGCAAAATTAATGGCCAAAGAAAAAAATGATATTTGTTAAGTTTGATTGTATCAAATGGTCCCTTAATTTTCTCTTCCTTGGAATATTCATTTTAACACCAAATATATTAATAATTAAAACACATACTTAAAAAAAACAACTTCCACTTGGCTAATATTTGTATATAAGGCATATTTGAAACTGTTAGAAATCACATGCATGTGCTGTTTGCTATGAACTAATTGTAATATTCAGTATATTCCGAGAACCTTTGTCAATGATTAAAAAAAAAGGGAGACTTAACTGAAGAATCAATCATGTTGTATTTAAAGTGCCATTCTGGAAAATCTACTCATAACCTCTTACAGTAATTCAGATAAAATCTATAAGCAAAGTCATATAACTCAGTTAAACAATAACGGAGAAGGCCCTTTTCTATGGAAAGACTATTACTTAGAGCATCTGATAACAGAGTCCTCAGGGGTTACCAGGAAATGTTCTGGCTTTTGTTTTTCTTCTGTCCAATAGAAATGACTCTTAGTACTTTCTAACACTTTTTTTCCTTCCACTGCCATGTTGAATTAGAGTTAGTACTAAACATGTCCAATTTACATGTGGAACCACATCTCTACGGACACTTTCCCCCAGATAACAACTTTCCACTACTAGAAGCTAACAACAACAAAAGAATCTCTTAGGAAACTGGTGACTTGAATTTTATGTAAAGGTTGGAAAATTCATTTCCTGGGTCAAACCATCAGACAGAAAAAAAAGAAAAAAACTAAAGCTATGTTTTTAAAATGTGGTCACTGTAGACAGCTGTCTCTTTGCATTTGCACACTTTTATCTTATCCTTCCAAATTTTCTTTCGTTGAGAAGGAAGATAATAAAATAAATTGACTGTCAAGGTGTTGGCATGCACCATTTATTATGAATGCTTAACTGTGAAAAAAATAAGAATAACCATACTCTCATGCAGTATTAGTCACAGGTTCTTTAGCAACCACAATTGATGATGTTTAATAAAAATCACATAATTTTACTAGTTTGGTCTCTTTTTTTGCTGAGGGGGATAACATGATTGATAGCAAATATAAATGGAAATATTTTAAATGAACTTAGGTTAGGTTGTTTTCTAGATTCTTTGTACAATGTTAATCATTCAGGGTAGAATAATCATTTGTATAACTTGTTTAAAGTGTTTTCAAAAGGTCTGTTTTACTTCTCAATATTTATTGTTTTCTCTGAAATTTGAGGAGAGTTTCATTAGTTTGTTTCAATTCTCATATACTGCACATTTTGGAGGAAATCTACTTCTTAAGGATAGAATGAATACAACTCTTATGAATAGTTAATATCTTAGTGTGAATGAGTTTATCAGCACAGGAAGGGGGAGGGCAATAGGATAAAACAATGGGTTTCTTTTCAAAGAGGAACTGGAAAATGAAAAAGAAAAGTGTCTAGTAATAGAGCATAAGTATACTAAAGGTAAATTTTACTGTCTTTAGAATTTAACCAAATTTTAGACTTTTGGAGTATATTCTCAGTGAAAGAAATTACAAATGGGAAGGAGAAAATATTTCATATAGTCATCTATTTTCTTTTTTTCCTTTTATTTAATATTTAGTTTTTCCCTAGTCACATGTAAAACATTTTTTATATTTGTTTTTATAACTTTAAGCTGTAAAGTGTCTCCTTCCCCTCCCGTGAGAAGACAAGCAATTTGATACAGGGACATTTGTAGCAGGGCATAATATTTCTATAATAGTTGTATTGTAAAAGAAAGCATAGACAAAAATTAAAAAAACACTCAGAAAAAGAAGGAAAGTCTAAAAAATGTGATTTGATCTGTATTCAGAAATCACCAGTTGTTTCTTTGGGGATAGACAGCATTTTTCATCGTAAATTCTTCAGTACTGTCTTGGATCATTGTAGTGTTGAGAACAGCTAAGTCCCTCAGAGCTGATCATCACACATATTGCTGTTACTTTGCACAGAGTACATTTCACTTTGCATCAGCTCATATAAGTCTTGCCAGGTTTTTCTGAGAGCATCCTACTCATCATTTCTTATAGCACAATTGTATTCTATCATAAGCACATACCTACATGCTAAAGTCTTGGAAGTTATAAATCAGGCTATCCAGAAGTCGCTCCTCTTTGTACTGTATGACTCTGCCAGGTTCAGATTACTGAAGGTCTCTGTCCATTAAGAAAATAAAAAGCTGAATGAAGAATTTTGCAGGTGCCAAGAGGTGACCAAAAGAATTTCCTCTTAGGTATCAAGAGCAGAGAGCTCCCTAGAACAGCATCTCACTATTCTGCTTTTGAAAAGCAGTAATTTACTTCCTACTGGGTTCTACCTTCTCTTGAACAGATGACCCAGTATCATAAATTCCTATTTATTCAGAGTAGTTTATTTTGGATTAAGTGAGGAATGATGGTCCTATCAACAAAATAGGTAGAACAAAGAAAGTCTGTAGATAAATGGAAATGGTACATGAAAAATCATGCTTGTATGGACTCTCCAGTGTTAAAATCCTTCAAAACAAACTTTCAGCGACTAAGATCTCTAGTCTAGAACTAGAAATTGTGCCTCCTTTGCTGGGCCAAAAGGACTTTACCCAATATGTCCTGAAGTATGCCATTTTACCAAGTTGATCAAAGTCTCCATTCTCTCTGATGCATAAACAATTGAACTTCAGTCAGTCACTAATTAACAGAAGATATCCTAGAGAACGGGGGTACTGGGAAGTTTTTTCAGTGACGTGAGATTCAGGTTGAAAGGGTGACATTGAGAGAGAATTGAGGGATAAGCAAGTGAAAATCTTCATCTATATCAATTCCTAGGTGATGGCCATTTATGTATCTAGTCAAATTATCAGGGGCTTTGAAAGCATAGAACTAGATAATTAAAATCTCTGTCTTTTGGGGGACAGGACAAACAGAGGGCTTTTACTGATGCCTCTCCCTGCACACGTTTGTATATGCAGCCTCTCTACACTAATCAGAGACAATATAGGCTAAACAATCAAATTGGAACTATTACATGAATTACAGAGATAGGGGAGGAGGTGCAGTCCCAATTTTGATATAGAGGTGGTGTTATCATTTTGCATTGGACGCAAGACCATATGATTGTCATATCTATGGTGAGGGAGGTATTTCTGCTCAACTGAGTCCATTGTGTCAGGCAGAAGACCCATCTCTGGCCTTCATTCTATTCTCAACTGTCAAAGTAATACTTCCCCATTTCAGGGCAAAAGATTTCCTCTTTCTAATATACAGCTACCTCACTGGGCACTTGATTGCCCATGTCATGTGTCCTTTCAGAAATCATATATGTGGAAAAAAACATTGTCAGACTGTAAAGGGAACGTGGTTTATGGGTTCTAGCCTCCAGTAATACTTATCTAATAAAAATGGCCTAGTTGAGGACATAGTTCAGACTAACTCTCAAAGATCCTTCCTTTTCCCTTCCTAATCACAGAGTTGCCTCAGTCTCAGGTCTTTTTGTCCCACAAAAAGTTCCATATACCCAGTAGGAGTTCAATCCTCCTTTGGTTACTTGTTGTTTTTCCTATGGAATGGTTTTGGCAAAATTTGCTTGGGAAGGACTTGTGAGAATGAGGTAGAATTATTGGAAGGAGTTTTTTATAGTGTAATGGAGGTAAAACATTCACTATAAAAATATTAGGTGAAGCTTCCACTATGTATTTCTATGGGAAAGGTTGGAATCCACTAGCTACCTTGGTGATGATTCTGTGACACTGGATGCGGATGAAGGAAAGTCCTTATTTAGCCTCTGTGGACTAAGTAGGCAGCCCCCACACAAAGACCTCATATAGAGCAATAATTTCATCACTCCTCTGATGTGGCTCTTGGGGAAAGGTGGGTTTTGGTAGGTGGACCACTAAATACTAAACAGGTGGAGGTTCAAGTAAAGTCTAAATAAAAACTTATATTCCAGGACAAGTTACATTGAAGAATTTTTGTCAATTTAGCAGAAATAACCATGACAGGTGACAAAGAATTATTGAATATGCCAGAAGTTTTTTTCTACTGTGGTGTGGATATTACTGGAGTTGATGCTGCTTATTGTCAACCACCTCACATGAGGAGAAAAACAACTCTGATGTTCCTAAAGCAATCACCATCGATGTCGTGGGTATATACATATGTGTTATTTGTGTTAGTTGCATGCCAGCATACTTAAACTTTTGTGATGGCACACTTGCACATTTCTGGGTAGTGCATAATGCTCTTGTATTTTTCTAGACCCCAGTAGAGTAAAGCAGTGCTTTGTCCTTGCTCCCGTGCTTTTTAGCAGAATGTTTTCAGTGATGTTGTTAGTCACCTTCAATGAGGACAAAAATTGCATCAAGGTCAACTACCACACTGATGGTTAATTATTTCACTTGAAAAGGTGACAAGCCAAGACTAAATTGAAGGAAGAGTTGGTAAACAATTTTTTCTGCATATGACTGTATACACAATGTGGCCTCTGAAACTGAGATGCAACAGAGCATGAATTGATCCACTGCTTCTTCTATCAATTTTAGCCTGACAACATGAAAAAAACAAATTTTCCACCAGTAAGCACTACAAGATATTTGTATATCCTATATTTGAGTGCATGCTGCCATTATGGGGGGTGAAGAAAGGGAGGTACACCTTTCATTGCTGAGAGGAGCCCAGCCTATTGAGGTTAGCCATCACACATATGTTGTATTTGTGATTGTGTACAAATTTCTCCTGGTTCTTTTCTTCTTGCTCATTATCAGTTTATTATGCACAAATATCTATCTGTATGTGGAAATACCTGTTACAACAAATGGAAAAAGATGAATGCTATGGAGAAGTTCACTTACCTTGGCAGTAAACTTTCCAGGCATGTACACACAGATGTTTAGGTTGACTACCAAAGCTAACTCAGAAGCTCCAAAGGAAAGTGTGGGAGAGAAGACATATTAGACCATCTACCAAACTGAAGGTCTACAGAGACTGTGTTGAACTCACTGTTGTATCCCTGTGAAACCTGGACTATATACTAACTCCATATAAGGAAACTGAATCATTTCCATTTAAATTGTCTTAGGAAGATTCTGAAGATCATCTTGCAATACAAGGGACTAGATGTCACCGATGTTCTTTCCCAAGGTAAACTGCCAATTATTCAAACACTACTGCAGAGAGGACTACTTTGATGTACTGGCCACATGGTTAGGGTGCAAATTGTACATCTGGGTAAAAGACTATTTTATGGAAAATTCATGCAAGGTAAGCTCCTATATGGAAATCAGGAGGAAAAAAATGATCCAAGGACACATTTAAGGTCTCACTGAAGAACTTTGAAATCATTTGTGAGACACAGGGAGCAGTGGCAAAAGATTGTCCAGAAATACATGCCTGAATCACAGAAGATGCTGTGCTGCACGTACAAAGCAGAATTACAATAGTTCAAAATAAATGTGAAATGTGCAAATTTAAGCGACTTCACTACAAATGTTTGTATGAACTTCTTGTGGCTGATTTGTGGTAGAACTTTGTTATTGGTCTAATTAACCACAGTTAGACATTGTGTGCCTTGACTCAAATACAGTAATATCATTTCGGTACTCTTTGAGCATGAAGGATAACAACAAATCATATTTGTTATATATCTACACACATACATACACAGACATTCATACACATGCCAGCTTTTATATTTGAGATTATATGTGTGTGTGAGGTTTATTTAGCTACATGACCCTTCAGTACTTTCTTCAATTGTTTCCCTAAAAATGTGTTCTAGTATTTATTCTTCAGCTAGACAACCTATATTCAGTTTCTGTTAGTACTATAGAAATCATTACTTTAATTTTGTTTCAGCAGTGTTAATTTAGATTTGTGTCAATGCAAAGATAAAATTGTTGTTATGTATGTAATTTTTATTGTTCTTGGTTGTTATTTAAAGATGTATTGGGCAGTTATGTTTTAATCATTTTATGCATTGCAATAATGTTCCTTGAAGAAGAGTGCTTATTTTCTTTTGTAATTAATTCTTAGAGATTTCCCATTTCTTCCTCCAACTCCCAAGTAACAGGAAGTGCCTTGAGAGTAATCAAATATCTTGTAGATGTGTTAGCACAACTTTAGGGATAGTGTTAATAAGCTACAATTACATTTTGTTTCTTTATCCACACATTCTGTCTTCTCCTAGAAGTATGCTGATACTAAGTTAGGTTTAATAAAACTATTTCATATAGATATATAACTTTGTTTTTCAATCAAAGAACATTTATTAAACTCTTACCAAAAAGTAGGAAAACAGGTAGATGTAGATGCACACAAAAACTTGTCTAACATGGCAGAACTTCTAGGCAAACCTTGAAATTCCTTTATCATTTGTCAAAGATCACTTTGAATTTCTGTGACCATAAAATTATAGAATTATAAGCAATTCTATTGATTTATCCTTTATCTATTTCTTTTTTTAAAATTATATTGATTTAGTTTTAGTCGAAAACGTTCAGTTCCACAGTCCCTTGAGTTTCAGATTTTCTCCCCCTTCTTTCTCCCTCCCCCTCATTGTGGTATGCACTTGCATATACAATGTGCAAATATCTGCAAATTGAGTCAGAAGTCAGGCTGGAAAGGATTATAACTGATGGAATCATCGGTAGGAAAGAGAAAACAAAATAAAACAAGAAAAAGAAGCACAGCAAGTAGTTTGTTTCAATCTGCATTCAGACTCCACATCTCTTTCTCTGGATGGGGATATCTCTTTCAATCATGAGTCTTTTGGAGATATCTTATAAGTGTACATTGCTAAGAGGAGCCCATTCTATTGAGGTTAGTCACCACACATATGTTGTGCCTGTGATTTTGTAAAAACTTGTCCTGGTTCTGCTATTCTCATTCAGCATCAGTTTATATGTCTCACCAGGTTATTATGAAGCCCATCTCTTCTTCATTTCTTATAGCACAGTAGTATTCCATTACATCCATATACCATAACTTGTTTAGCCATTCCACAATTGATGGGCATCCCCTTAATTTTCAGTTTTTTACTACCTCAAAGTGAGCTGCAATAAATATTTTTGTACATATGGGCCTTCCTCCCACTTCTCTGATCTCTTTGGGACATAATCTTAGAAGGGGTATTGTTGGGTCATACGGTATGCACTTATTTATTGCCCTTTGGGCATGGTTCCAGATTGCTCTCCTGAATACCCGGATCAGTTCACAAATCCATCAACAATGCATTAATGTTCCAATGTTTCCACATCTTCTCCAGCATTTATCATTTTCCTGTTTTGAGATTTTAGCTGATCTGGACAGTGAGATGTGGTACCTCAGAACTGTTTTGATTTGCATTTCTCGAATCAATAGTAATTTAGAGCATTTTTTCACATGCTTATAGACATCTTTAATTTCATCTTCTTTAAACTGCCTGTTGATATCCTTTGACCATTTATCAATTGGGGAGTGGTTTGTATTCTTATAAATTTGACTCAATTTTTTGTATATTTTAGAAATGAGGTCGTTATCAGAGACTCGTAAAAATTCTTTCCCAATTTTCCACTTCTCTCTTAATCTTGGTTACATTGGCTTTATTTGTACAGAAGCTTTTCAATTTAATATAATCAAAATTATTCATTTTGCATTTTATAAAGCTCTATAACTCTTGTTTCACCATGAAATCTTCAACTCTTCATAGATATGACATTAAACTATCCCTTGCTCTTCCAGATTGTTTACAGTATCAGCCTATAGACCTAGATCATGCAGCCAGTTAGACTTCATTTGGGTGTAAGGTGTTAGATGCTCATCTATGCCTAATTTCTGCTATACCGTGCTCCAGTTTTCCCCACAGTTTTTGTCGAATGTAGCATTCTTACCCCCAAAACTGAGATCTTTGGGTTTATCAAGTAGTGGGTTACTATATTCATTGTCTACTAAGTTTTGTGTACCCAGTCTAATCCATTGATCCTCCACTCTATTCCTCAGCCAATACCAAGTAGTTCTGATCACTGCTGCTTTTTAATATAGATTAAAATCTGATATGTCTAGGACACCTTCCCTAGCATTCCTTTTCATTAATTGCCTTGATATTCTGGACTTTTTGTTCTTCCAAATGAATTTTGCTACTTTTTTCCAGCTCTACTAATTAGTTTTTTGGTAGATTGATTGATATGGAACTAAATATATAATTTAATTTAGGTAAGATTGTCATTTTTATTTAGCTAGACCCAGCCATGAGAAACTGATGTCTTTCCAATTAGTTAGATCTGAGTTTATTTGTTTGAAAAGTGTTTTGTGATTGTTTTCATATATTTCTTGTGGTTGTTTTGACAGGTAGATTCCCAAATATTTTATAATGCCTACAGTAACTTTAAATGGGGTTTCTCTTACTATCTCTTCCTGTTGGATTGTGTTAGAGATATAGAGGAATGCTGAGGATTTACATGGGTTTATTTTATATCATGCAGCTTTGCTAAATTCGTTTATTATCTCACATAGTTTTTTACTTGATTCTCTAGAATTCTCTAAGTATATCATCATATAAACTGCAAAGAGTGATAGCTTAGTCTCTTCTTTGTCTAATTTGATTCCTTCAATTTCTTTTTTCTTCTTATATTGCTGCCACTAACATTTCTAGTACCAAATTGAATAAGAAGGGTGATAGTGGACATCCTTGTTTCACCCCTGATCTTATTGGAAATTCTTCTAGCTTATCTCCATTATGCAAAATACTGGCTGATGGTTTTAGATAGATGCTACTTATTATTTTAAGGAAGACTCAATTTATTCCTATACTTTCTAGTGTTTTCAGTAGGAATGGGTGTTGTATTTTGTCAAAAGCCTTTTCTCTATCTATTGAGATAATCATGTGGTTTCTGCTGTTTTTGTTGTTGTTGTTGATGTGATCAATTTTACTGATAGTTTTTGTGATACTGAACACCCTTGCATTCCTGGAATAAATCCTACCTGATAAAAGTGTATTTTTCTTGCGATGATTTGCTGTAGTCTTTTTGCTAATATTTTATTTAGAATTTTTGCATCTATATTCATAAGGGACATTGGTCCGTAATTTCCTTTCTCTGTTTTGTCTCTTCCTGATTTAGGTATCAGTAGCATATTTATGTAATAAAAATAATTTGATAGGACTCCACCAATTTTTCTGAATAGTTTGCAAAATATTGAAGTCATTTTTTCCTATGGAGTTCATTGATGCTTTGTTCAATTACTTTTTCCGAGATGGGGTTATTTAAGTAGTTTATTTCCTCTTCATTTAGTCTAGGCAACTTGAATTTTTGTAAATATCCATCCATTTCACTAAGAAGGAGGTAGCAATCCTTATCTCAAACAAAGAAAAAGCAAAAATAGTTCTCATTAAAAGAGTTAAGGGTAGAAACTATATCCTGCTAAAAGGCACAATAAAAAATGAAGCAATATCATGACTAAATATTTATGCAACAAGGGGTACAGCATCCAGATTCCTAAAGGAGAAGTTAAGAATGTTAGAGAAAGGAATAGATAGCAAAACAGCATATTGTAGGATTGTGGATTTTAATCCATTCTGCTGTCTGCCTCTGTTTTAAGAAAGAGTTCATCCCATTCACATTCACAGTCATGATTACTATCTGTGTTTTTATCTCCATCCTATTCCCTCCCCTGTTCATGCTTTTATTTTTCCCTTCTCCCTTCCTGTCCTTAAGAGTCTTCCTTGTGATTACTGCCTCCCTCAGTATTCCCTTCTTATCAGCCCCCCTCCTTTTTCCTACACTTCTTGTCTTTTCCCCACTCCTACTGCCTGTAGGATATGATAGATTTTTAGACTTATTTTAGTGTGTTTTTTCTTCCTCAAACCGAGGTTCACAAGAATAGATCTCATGGAAATCTCCTCTCTCTCCCCTCTTTCTTTCTATTATAATAAGTTTTATGTCTCTTCTTGATAGAATGCTATACTTAACTTACTTTGTTATTCCATCCTCATACCAAAACCAATCAGAGAAAAGCTCATATAATGCTCATCTCCTTCATTTCTTTCCCTCTAATATAATGTTTTATTCCTCTTTGTGTGGCATAATTTACCCTTTCCTTCTTTATTCTTTCCTCTTCTTCCATTTCAGTCCCTTTAGCATGCCATAAAAAGATTTTTTTAATCATCATTTTGTGTAATTTATTCCCACTCCCTTTTTTATTGCTGTCTCTTTTAAATGTTGTGATAAGTATATAAATCTCAATGTTAATATGTATCAGCTTCCCATATAGGGATGTAGACAGTTTGATCTTACTAAATGACAAGTTACAGATGTGTGTTTGTGTTGGTGTGTGTGTGTGTGTGTGTGGTTTTTTTCCCTGTTTACCTTTCTAAGTGTGTCTTGGGTCTTGTTATTGGAGATTGCATTTTC
>CM053600.1:99416728-99427113 GCA_028646575.1 Pseudocheirus occidentalis
ATTCCACAATATTTGAATTGTTTCATTCTGGCTACTTGTAGTATTTTCTCCTTTACATGATAGTTTTGAAATTTGGCCACAAAATTTCACATACTTTTTAATTTGGGATCTCTTCCCGGAGGTGTCTGGTGGTTTTTCTCAATTTCTATTTTATCCTCTTTATCCAGGATCTCATGGCAGTTTTCTTTGATGAGCTCTTGGAAGATGTTGTCCAAGTTCATTTTTTCATCATGACTTTCTGGTAGACCAATACTTCTCAGATTATCTCTCCTGGATCTGTTTTCCAGGTCAATTACTTTTTTTCCATTGAGATATTTTACCTCATTTTTTTCTAATCTTTCAGTCTTGATGTTTTATTTGACTGATCCTTGGTTCCTTATAGAGTCATTAGTTTCAATTTGGTTGATTCTAATTTTTAGCAAATTATTTTCCTCAGTCTTTGAAGCTCCTTTTCCATATGTCCAGATTTCATTTTTAGTTCATATATTTTTCTTTTTAAGGAGCTGTTTTCTTCATTGAATGTTTTTCTAATTTAGCAAATTTGATTTTTAAAGAAGTATTGATTTTATCTTCTTCCTCTATAATTTGGATTTCAATGTTCTTTTTGAGCCCATTTAAGTATGCTTTCTGTTCTTGAGATCAATTCATATTCCCTGTTGAGGCTTCAGCTGTGGGTGTGGAATCAATACTGCATTCTTCTGAATTGGGTTCCTCTCTCTCACAGTAATAAGATTTTACAGTCTTTGTCTTTCTAGCCTTCTTTTTACCCATTTTGAGGAAAAAGGGTAAATTTACCCTTTTTACCCATGCTCTTCCTCTAGGGCTCCCAAGCCTTTACTGTTTAAATTTTTTCTCTGTGGTAACAATTACTGTATTTTCAGGGACAGACAGGGAAATTGGACCAGCCAAGGTTCACTCTGCCATACTGGTCCCTGGAAGTTCAGTTATCACCTTTTTAAATTTCCAGCCTGTGGACTGGTATTCCCAGGGGTAGCTGCTCCCACTGCAATGTACCCTGCATTTGTCTCTTCCTAGGCTTTATCTGATCTGTCTCTGTGGTGATAGGCCTTGGAATGGCCCTTGTGGCTGGTGGATTAACTTGCTGCCACATTGACCAGGCCTCATCTGGGCACCTGCACACCACATCATCTGGGTCTCTACATGCCATGTAGTTTGAAGTGCTGACCCCATGTCATTCTCCCAGCCTCTCCTAGATAAATAACTTTTAAGTGTGTGTGTGTGTGTGTGTGTGTGTATGCAAAATTTGTTGCTCAAAATAAGCTTGTAAATCAGGTAGTAAAAAAATTCTTACCATTTTTCAGGTTCACTGTGCGGTACAATCATTGAATATTACATTTCAGTCACTCATTGAGCCAGCATTTGTTCTAGCTCTCTTCCATGCTTCGTGTTAAATTCTGGGGTTGTAAAGAAAGGAAATAAAATAATATGTAGTCTTTGTCTTTACGGAGTTCAAATTCTAAATTGGGTTAAAACATGCAAATTTCATAAATGAGTTGAAAAATGAGATAAAGAATTGATAAATGATTTACCAAAGGTCAAGGACATAAACAATTGGTTATTATGATCCTGTGCTCTGATGTTCACCAAAAGTTCTCACTGCAGGTTTGATTTATTATTGGTTATTTATTAACAATATTATAAAAATAATAGCATACTTTTCCTTGAGGGAATCATCAATGTATCCTCACTCCTAAGTGATGTATACTCATTATCTGCCCCCTGGACCCATAAACATGTTCATATACACACACATATACGCATATATATACACACCTACATATGTATATATATATATATATATATATATATACACACACACACACACACATACATTTATACTCACATATATATATATGGATATATGGATATGATTATTTTTTTGTACAATTCATTTCACTGAATTCATTCTTTTTGTCTATTATAGTACTTGATACTTGAAATAGGTTTTCATTTGCAAAATTTTTCTGTGAAGGATTTAGGGGAAAAATATGAATAAGTCTTGCAAAGTATGAGAAGGTATGGAAGCAATGTGATATTCAACAGTGAAATAGGGAGATTGTGATTTTATCAAGAACACAATCATAACAAAGGTCTGCTTTAATAAAATGCACGTCTATGCAACTGAAATAAAACAGCACTCATAGGAATGTGTAGACGGCAGAGACACAACCAAATAACAAAATTAAGTTTATCAATTTTGGAAATTCTTCTCTGAATTCTTGAGTCACTAATAGACCTCTTTAAGTTTTGGTTAATCAGAATCCTCCATGCAAATAGAATCAACCTTTTACTCATTGAATACTTTCTATTCAGCCTCAAATAAAATAAACTGACCTCAATAGAATTTTATGAACAAAGCAATGCACTTAATATTTAGATGGGAATTTCCATCTTTTTTTTTTAACCATGATTAACTATTTTTGTCTCTGGCTGTTATGTTAAAGACAGTAGCTGGTTTTTAAATAATGATCATGCTTGGTAAGATTTAGTCAATCTACACAAACATTAATGTTCTTGACCTGGGTTCCCTGACAAGATAATTTAACATATGCAAGCTGCAGTATGATACTTTTATCATAGTTCAGAAGAAACTATATTTCACATAAAATTTATGAGAATCTGTGTCCAGGTGAGTCATCTCTGATATAAGGATGAATGTCTTCTTTAGGCCAGCAGGAATATCTGAGTGAGATATAATTTATGATATGTTATAAATAAGAAAATTAATTTACTTTTTATGATTTGCAATATTGCTATAAAATATTTTAATTACTCCAACTGCTGAAAGAAGTTTGTGTTCCAGGACAGTGAAGGGTGGTTGGGGAGGAACCAAATGACAAAGTCTTTGATTGTGGAAAATGAGCAAAGTCTCATTATTCACACTTGTTTAAACCTACAGATCCAAGGTATATCATCTTTGGGATTAAGACTGTAACTCATGTAACTAGGTGACTCAGTGACATACAATGCTGAGGCACTTCTCTAGACAACCAAATTTTAACATAATTTTCCATAAGCCCTCATGAATTACAGTATCAAAGGCCTTGATCAGATCTACAAACATTTTATACAGACTTCTGTTTTGCTCCTGGCATTTCTCCTGGAGTTGTTGGGCAGCAAGCACCAAATTGGCTATTCCTTTAAACTTTCTGAAGCCACACTGGCTCTCAGGTAGATGATCATCTTGAAATCAGAAAGATCTCAGTTCATAATGAGGCACAGACATTTAACCTTGTGAACTCTGGTAAGTCATAGACTGTCTACCTATTTCTTTAACCAAAAAAGAAAAATATTTTAATAGCTACAACAACAAAATGTACCTCTAAGGATTCTTATGAAAATCAAATGAATTGATATTTATAAAGTACTTAGTACAGTGCTTGGAATGTAGCAGGTACAGGAAAAAAATGTTATTTCTCTTCCCACCTCACTGCTTCAACAATTAACTGGTGCTGTGATAACATTAATGTTCTTGTTCTTTACAATGCAGAAGTTTAGAAGGCATTCATGCTATCTCATTCTGGTTCATAGTTATCTTTTTTTTGTAAAACCTCCAAAGACAATTCTCCCTCTATTGGTCCTGAAAGTGCACCCAGTGGAGCTCAGTGATGATATTCTGACTACGTTAAGGCCTTACTTGTTGTTCCCATATGATATCCCATTTACTTGACATTTTTAAAGCTATTCTCTTGTGTACTTGTAATTGCTAATATGCTGCTGCCTTTTTTGCTCATTAGAAATTTCTCTTTTACATTTCAGGTGTTCTAAAATGTGCTTTTATAAAGACTGTGGCATACTTATTGTTTATTTTTTACATCATTCTTCAACCAACCTGAAGAATATTATTGTTAATAAAGTTGTTCTTTCATTAGAGGAAAAGGTAAGTCATTTTTAATATATAGACAATCAAAACAGACACAAACACACACACATACACACATGCATGCACATTTATGCATCTTCTTTAGAAAGGTTACTTTTTGGGGGGCTTAATGAAATCAGTGTGTCATTCACATAAAGTAACATCCAGAGGATGTATTTCCATTTGAACTCCATTGGATATACTACAAGACAGGAACAAGCAACTTTTGTCACATAATATTAATAACGAATGTTTCAACTTTACTTTGAAATTCTTTTTTTTCATTTTAATGTCTTCATTTGTTTTAATATTCTGTTCTTTGACACATATATGCCTTTGATCTTCTCTACCTAGAAAATCATGCCTACTGAAAATAAGAAAAAATGATAGAAGAAAAACTTCTACTTTTAAATTAGCAAAACTGACCATCCATGCACCTACATCTTCCATCACTTCAAAGAGAGGAAGTTTATTTCTTCATCTCTTCTTTGAAGTCAAGTTTGGTGATTATTATAATATAATATTCACTTTGTGATGGTTGAGGTTGTGATTATTATTATGATTTTGATTAGTTATTTTAACTGTCAGTAATTACACATGTTTTTTTTCATCTTTCATCTTTTCTTTGCTTTGAATCAATTAAATCTTTCCTTAATTCAGTCATTGATTTCCTGTTTCCCTGAACCTTTCTTTTACATAATTTCTTAAAAGTAGAAATAAAGCACTGCACTCATATACCATGGTTGTTTTTTCAACCTTCCTTCATCATCTCCTTTCTGGTTCTTTCTTGTCAGTAAAAGGGCTGCTCGGAAAAATGTAGTGGCATTTTGGGATCTTCCTTCTTTCCTTCCTTCCTTCCTTCCTTCCTTCCTTCCTTCCTTCCTTCCTTCCTTCCTTCCTTCCTTCCTTCCCTTCTTGCTTTCTTGATCCAGCTCTTTATTCTACTCAGTAAATGTTTAATGTCAAAGTGTGGCTGAAACAAAAAAGCACAATCTCATTTAAAATTATAAGAGTTACAAAAATCTAAACAGACAATGCTGCATGATTGGTGGCCAGTGTTGCTTGCACAGTTTGTATCAGAAGCAATATTCAAACTGCATGATTCAACAAGAAGGAAAACAATAAATTTTGAAGGAAGAACTAACATTAGAGATAGCTTTAAGAAAAGAAGGCACAGGATCAGCTTGGGGCAGGACTTAGTACTTCTAGAATGAAAAATTTGGCCATGGTCTTCTCTACCACTTTCTTAGCTACCCAGGGCACTGAACCCTCCAACAGACTTATCTAGAACCTGTCTGTGTCCTGAACTGCAGATGCCCTATTGTCTGAGAAAGGAAACTTCTTTTAAAATGTAGGTCTCTGCCCTTTTTTCTCCAGCGCTGCAAACTTTCACCTCTGTAAAATTTAGGGAGTTAGTACTTTCCTCATACAGTAGCTTTTAGTATAAGCCACAAGAAAAGTATAAAAGACAATTAGACATGAAGTGAAATCAGTAATGTTAGGATGCATTGTAAACAATATTCTCTAAGACTTAAGAAAGGAAAAAAAGTGGAATTTTAGCTTAAATTTGTGGAATGAGCACTCATTATATCATATGGCTTCTTACTCTGACTCTGATTCCCTGCCAGAGAACAAGAACTCTGGTTCCAACAGTCTGTATTTAGTAACACACACACATGTGCATGTGTGTGTGTGTGTTTGTGTGTGTGTGTTAGAATAAAAATAGAAATACAAAAGCATTTCTTTATGTGGAATAATTATGATAGATGATTTAAAAAATTGTGCTTTGTGAAATGTTATGATATAAATGAATATATTATGGGCATTAAAAAAAGAAAACTATATGAACAACATTCACAGTGCTATGAAGTTTTTACCTTCACGGTTGATTCTTAAGACTAGAATGAAATATTGATAATGCCCCTTTGTTCACTGGGGAAAAACCAAGACATAGTTCAAAACAGTCACAGCTTGGAAAACACTATGATCTCTTTTGGAGATATTACTGGATCACAGAATTTGCAGTTTTATAGAGCATTGGGCATAGTTGCAAATTAATCTCCAGAATGGTGGATCATTCACAACTTCACCAACAATGCATTAATTTTCCAACTTTCACACATCTCCAAAATTTATTTTCCTTTTTTTTGTCACATTAGTCACATATAAGTGTGATATGGAACTTCAAAGTTGTTTTAATTTGCATTTTTGTAGTTAATAGATATTTGGATCATTTTTATATGATTATCACTAGCTTTAATTTTTTTCATATGAAAACTACTTTTTTGTATAATTTGACATTTTTCAGTTTGGGAGTGACTTTTATTCTTATAAATTTCACTCAGTTCTCTATATACTTTAGGTATATCAGAGACATTGGCAGTTAAAACATGTTTACCAGATTTCTGATTCCCTTCTAATCTTAATTAGTTTGGCTTTTTGCAAGACCTTTTTAATTTAATGTAATAAATATTATCCATTTCGCATTTCATACTGCTCTCTATCTTTTGTTTGCTCATAAATTCTTCCTTTCTCAACAGATCTAACAGGTAAACTATCTCTTGCTCTCTTAATTTACTTATACCATGATACTTTATGTCTAAATCATGTACCTATTTTTACTTTGTCTTGGTATACAGTGTAAGATGCTGTTCCACCCATAGTTTCTGCAGTATTATTTTTCAATTTTCCAGTAGTTTTTATCAAGTAGTGAGTTCTAATCTCAGAAGTTTGAGTATTCTGGGTTTATCAAATAGTAGATAAATATACTCTTTGTCTACTGTGTCTACTATATAACCTATCCCAATTATTCCCTCTTTTTCTTAGCCAGTACCTAGTAGTTTTTATTATTGTTGCTTTATAATACAGTTTTAGATCAGGTACAGCTGAGCAACCTTTCCTTACATTTCTTCTCCTTAGGCCCCCAGGCAATCTATTTTCATTACGAGATAGCAGAAATAATTTGGTCTGGTTAACAAGGAGTCCACCACCTGCACTGGTATCTCTGAATAAATGACCTGCTTATGTCTTCATCCTGGTGCAGCAGCAGCATCTGATGGAGCATGTGGAGTCCTTTCTAGCTGATCCAGAAAGGAAGCATCTGGTAGCATGTGGTGTTAGAGAAGCTCTCCCAGGACAGTTGCCTGTTGTTCACTGCTTGGCCACCTCCCTGCCTGAGTGCATCCCTCTGCATCCTCAGGTCTCTGAAATGGAGCAAGAGACATGATGACCCTCATGCCTCACTCTCATGAGCCACTGGCTCTCAAGGCTTTGTTTTCTGAAGTTTACTTTCAGTTGGTTCTGTGACAAAAGATATGGATGCTTTATTCATCTTTTAGCATATGTCTTTAACTATTTTCCAAAGATCTTTAGTGTGTAGTTCTCTTAATATTGTGTCTCCCTGATTTTCATTATCTTTTTCTAATTTTCCTGGTGTGACATGAATCCTATAATTATTTTGCTTTGTATTTCTTTCATTAAGAGTAATTTGAAACAATTTCTTTCCTTTTTATAAAAGTTTTCATTTCCTGTGAACTTATTAAATCTCTAAATTTTATCTATTTGAGGATAGTGGTTTTATACACACACATACATTTGTGTATGTTTATACATATATGCTTATCTGTAGCTTCCTATATATCTTGCATAGTAGATACTTATCACAGATATGTTACTAAACAAAGATATTATTCAATATGCTAATTCCCCACCCATTAAAAAATCATTCAGGTGAATTCACTGCTATTTCATGCTTTTGAATTTTGTTTTCTTCTTTTTATGATCACATCTATCATTTATTTGGCTAGAAATATTTCCTCTCTTCACATATGTGAAAGTGACCCTATCAACTTGTCTTCTACTTTTGTTTTTGTTAAGTTTTTTCAAATTTCAAGAAGTTGATTTGAACTCAGGCATGATGGAAAACTTATTGGATAGACCATTTAAGTGACATTTAGGAGTAAAATAAAATGCTTTTATAATCAATCCCACAATGGGATATTATATTTGTGGTCAAATTGTGATTCTGAAGATTAGAAAATGCTGCTGTAAATCCATAGTGGTATAAAACAACAACTTTTCTGACTCAACTTGATTATCCATAATAGGATCTGACGATCTCTTATTCCATTTCTGATATTAAATCTGTTAATTGAAAGGGATCATAGGAGGATTCCTTGAAGAGGTAACTACCTTTAAAGAAATATTCTAAGAACTAGAGATAAGGAGGAAGTGTATTTCATGCATGATGGAAAGCTTGGATTAACACAGAAATGCAGAAGATAAGAATGTTGAGATCACGGAAAATTTAATAGCATTGTTTTCCAGGAATATAAAATTATTGAAGGGAAGTTATATAAAGATAACTAAAGATAGATAGAACCAAAAGATAAATAGAACCAAGAATGTGGCATTGCTACAAGCTAAACTCTTCATATTTTATCTTAGATGAAAGAGTAACTTTCAGTGACGGACAGAATCAGAATTGCACCTGAGAATGATTAATTTTTTAAATGGTGAAATTTTATTGGATATGGGAGAATTTTAAAGAATCACTTTACAAAATAAATTCCATTTCTAATAATATGATACTAAATATCATCAGCATCATGGCTGTTTTGTCTCTTCATGCCATGAGTAACAGCAGGAGGGTTAAAGACATCAGGGACTAATGTCTTTCTCAAGCTTTAATGGTTCTAAGGTGGGGATTTTAGGTGTGACTCAGCTCAACCTAATGTATACTATCTTAAGTGTAGAAATGCAAGGATATTACAGGGAATCTGACATTGCTAGAATGATTAAGAGATAGTGGAAGTTTATATTACATTTGATTTTAAGAATTTTCTGCCTGGGGGTGGCTGGGTGGCGCAATGAGTAGAGCACCAGCCCTGGAGTCAGGAGGACCTGAGTTCAAATCTGACCTCAGACACTTGACACACCAACTAGCCGTGTGACTTTGGGCAAGTCACTTAACCCCAACTGTCCTCCAAAAAGAAAAAAAAAAGAATTTTCTGCCTGGAGGGAATCAATGCCAGTCTCTGAGTGAGTTGAGCTGTAGTATATATACATCATCAGTTCTAGAACATGAATTACAACTCCTTAATGCTTCTATTCCAATTGAGTCCCACCCCCTTATTTTAAAGATGAGAAAACCAAAACTCTAGGTTTTCTTCACACACACATTTATGCATATGCATATATGTACATATATATATGCGTGTGTGTGTAAATAGGTATCTATGTATGCACACTAATGTATTTGTGTATGCATATATACATTTACATAATAATATACGTGTGTATATTCAGTGTGTGCATATATATATATGTATATATATATATATATATGTGGGTATGCATGTATTCATTAGGTAGAAGAGGAGGCATTCAAACCCTGATCAAATGACTCTAAATGTAATGATTCTTAAATTACAAAATACTACCTTTTGAGACACATTTATGAATACCTTTAAGGAGGAAAAAGTATTATCTGTGCCTGACATTCTAGTGAAGAGGTTCTCTAGGGGGCAGAGTCAAGATTGTGTCATAGAAGCAGGAGAATGTTCCGGGGGCAGAGCCAAGATGGCCGCATAGAAATGGCAAGGTCCTGCAGCTCCCACACAGCCACCCTAAACACCCATAAAAACATGATGCTGGACAAATTCTAGGACTCTCAAACTAAAAAAATACAGAAAACCCATCTCTCGTGGGAGGCAGCTTGCCAGCAGGGGATCATCGCGACATGACGCAAGCCAAGGCCAGCCCACCCTGAAACTGCAACAGTGGCCAGGCCCTGGGCCGGCAGGAAGGAGCCGAGCTGAGCTGCAGCCAATCTACAAGAGAGAAGATCTACAGCCTTCAGCACCTCCACATCTACCAAGGTGTGAAGATTAGAGAAAGGCAGCACAGAAGGAGGGGCTCATGCCCACAGGCCTGCAGGCCAGGAGCTGAGACCAGCTCAGCCTGAAACCGCCAGGGCATCCAGGAGGAGTCAAGCCTCTCAAGCTGCAGCATGAGTCTACTTTATAGAAGATCTAAAGCACCTAGAGCAATCTGCATAAGCCAGGATTAAAGGTCAGTGAAAATGAGTGAAGCTTTCAAGCTAAATTTGGGGGATAAAAAGCAGTTAGGCCAATCTATCCCTGGGGCAAGGAAGCAGTGGGGGAAGGGCAGAAACTGCTGTAACTGGTGGATGACCCCACTGGGCTGCTTCAGAGCCCCTGGCCTGTGGATACCTTAGGGGGGCTGAGTCGACTGATCAGGGCCAAGTGCTCTTGCGTTGAGTGGCCTGCATCCAGATCATGGTCTTGGGTGGTGGTCCTGGGGAGCATTTTCCGCAAGGCAAAGCTAGGGGAGGCTGCAACACGCACCCCTAACAGCTCTGGCAGCTGGGAAAACTCTGCTTTACACCCTGGAAGCGGAGTTTCACAAAGCTAAAAAAAAACAGTTAATTGACTGGCCAACATGAGGAAAAGGAAGCAAAATAAGAACAGCAATAAAACTC
>CM053600.1:99427613-99447240 GCA_028646575.1 Pseudocheirus occidentalis
ACATAAACCTTACAATCCACTTGACAAGAGTCACGATGCATCTCGGGTGCTGTGGCTTAACAGGTGGGGATCCGACTCCCACAGTTTGACTAGGTTTTTCCTGCTCCTCCAGGCTCTATCTCCACGCAGCTGTTCCTTTACTCCTCCGACGTCCACAAAATGGCCCACCCACCTGTTTTTTAAGAGTTAGATAACTTGGTTTCCAATGAATTTTAATCTTTATTCCCATTTCCCATTACTCAATGTATTTTTTAATAGAATTATCATCTTAAAAGAATGTGCTCACTATTTCTGCTTTTCTACATTTGGTTGTGGGTTTTTTTATGTCCTCATATGTGTTCTATTTTTCTGTGTGTCATGTACTGCTGGGGAAATCGTATATTTATTTCTATTCAATTCAGTTTTCTCCAGAGAGCTCTGTTCTTTTAATCAGAAATGCTCAGACTTTTCAGAATTTTATTCAACTCCTGAATTTTCTGTTTATTTTTGGCTAAATTTATCTAGTTCTGAGACGGGAAAAGGGAGGTCCCCCACGTGTATAATTTTACTATCTGTTTCTCCCTGTAACTCATCTAACTTCTTCAAATTTTTTTGATGCTATAACATTTGGTGCAAATATTTTTACTATTTATATGACGATTTTCTATGGTAGCAAGATATGCCTTCCTTCTTTATCTCTTTGAATTTGATGTATTTTTGCTTTTCCTTTATCTGAGATTATAATTGCTCCCTCTGCTTTCTTTACTTCACCTGAAGCATAAGAGATTCTGCTCCAGCCCATTACTTTTACACTGGGTGTATCTATCTGCTTCAAATGTCATACTTGAGAATAACATATTGCAGGATCCTAGTTTTTAATTCATTCTACTATCCACTTCTATTTTATAGCTGAGTTCATCCCATTCACATTGATAGCTTTGATAACTGTGTATTTTACTCCATGATATTTCCCCCTTATTCATCCACCTTTCCCTCTTACCCCCACCATATTTCCTCTTCATAAGTGTTTTCCTTCTGATCACTGCCTTCCCCAATATGCTCTCCCTTTTATCAGTCCTCTTCTCACTTCTATTATACCTGTCTTTTTTGATATTTCCTTTTATGTAAAGATAAATTTCCATGGTCAAATAAATATGTACATTATTCCCTCTTTCAATGAATTTCCCATGTTCTCCTACATTGTAATAACTTTTTCAGGCCTCTTTTAAGTGGGATAAGTTATTTCATTCAATCTCCCCACTCATTCTTTCAGTGCAATTTTCTTTTTCACTCCTTCATTTATTTTTGGGATGCAGCATCATCTTATCAAAGTCACATTATATCCACCTCCTCTGCCTACATATACATCTTCTAATTGTTCTTTTAGTAATAAAATTGTTGGGTTACAAATAATATATCACCACATACAGAAATATAAACATTTTAACCTTATTGAATTTCTTGAGTTTTTTGTTTTGTCTTGTGTTTTGTTATTGTTGTTGTTTACCTTTTTATGTTTCCTTTGAATTTTGTATTTACAGATCATTTTTTAAATTCAGCTCTAGTCTTTTAATTAGAAATGATTAAATCCCTCCATTTATTAAATGTCCATTTTTTCCTGAAATATTATATTCAGGTGTTGTAGGGAGGTGATTATTGTTTATAATCCTAACTCCTTTGCCTTCTGATATATCATGTTCTGTTCTTGAACATGGAAGCTGTCAAATCATTTATAATCCTGACTTTAGCTCCACAGTATCTGAATTGTGTCTTTTTGGCACCGTGAAATACTTTCTCCTTGATATATGAGTTCTAGAATTCAGTCATGATGTTCCTAGGAGTTTTCATTTTGTGATATCTTTCAGGTGATGAACTGTGGATTCTTTCAATTTCTATTTTGCTTCTGGTTCTAATACATCGGGATAGTTTTCTTTGATAATTTCTTGAGGATGTTGTGTAGGCTCTTTTTTTAAATTTAATTTTATTTTTTATATTTCCTCATCTAGATCTTTTTTTCTAGTTTAGTTGTTTTGCCAATGACAAATTTCACATTTTCTTCCTTTTCTAACTTTTTTTAAATTTTGTTTTATCATATCTTGTTGTCTTATAGAGTCATTGGTTTCCAAGTATTTAATTTTAATTTTTAAGCAATTATTTTCTTCACTTAGCTTTTGTACTTCCTTTTTCCATTTGGTCAGTTCTATATGTTAAGGTATTATTTTCCTTGATAATTTTTGTATTTCTTTTCTCTTGTAGTTGACTCTTTTTTCATGATTTTCTTGTATTACTCTCATTTCTTTTACCAATTTTACTTCTACTTCTCTGATTTGCTTTTTAAAAATCTCTATTAAGCTCTTCTAGGAATTAATTTTGGACCCAAGACGAAATTACCTTTTTCTTTGAGGTTTTACATGTAGCCTCGTTGACACTACTATCCTCTTCTAAATTTATGCCTTGATTTTCCCTATCACCATGGTAACTTTCTATAGTTAAAATCTTTTGTTTGTTTGGCTCGTTTATTCTGTCTTTTTTGATTTGATATTTTTATGTGAGAATTGGGCTCTACTCCTACACTGTCCCAAGCTTTTTGTGATAGGGCTCTGAGTCTCACTTAGACCTCAGGGCTTAGTTGCTTGCTTTCTCTGTAGGGAAGTCTTCCCTTCTGGCTTGTATTGGGGGTGCAGGGTGGGGATTCTCTGTTGGCATCCCTTGAGCATGGGGTTTAGCCCCTGGCCTGCTCAAGAGGTAGGACCTAGTTGCTGCATTGTATGGTAACAGAGTATTTCTTGTGGCTAGCCATGAAAGAAGGATTTTGTTTATGGCCTACCCCAAGAGTGGGGCCATGCTGCTTGATTGCTATAGAAACGGGATCTCTCTGCTGGTAGGCCTCACCAGCAGGGTCTTACTGGAATAGAGTATCACTGATTGTCAACAATGGCATCAGCTTGTGCTGTGAGTGGTGTCACTTGGTCAGGGTCTTACTGCAGTGTACAAATTGTTTACTTGCCTAGGAGGCTGCTGATTTGCAGAGTCCCACTGGTGGATTGCTCCAGATTAGAGCATTCCTGCAAGATCCTCACTGTGTGTCTGGCTGCTGTTGTTTTGTACCTATTACTCTCCCATTCTAGTGAGACAGGCTGTTCCTGTGCAGCTGAAAAGTTGCTTCCCTGCTCCTAGATCAATTTTGAGGCAGTTTTCAATTTGTTTTTAGGGAAATATGGGATGGTTTCAGAGGGTTCCTTCCTCATTCTGCAATCAGAAGTTCTGAAACCAGTATCTTAAATGTTGTACAGTTTGTTTCTGTTATGCCTGATTCTTCATGACCCCATTTGGGGTTTTCCTGGGCAAATATATTGGAGGACCTTGCTATTTCTTTCTCAAGCTCATTTTACAGGAGAGATAGCTGAGGCAAACAGGGTTAAATGTCTTGCCCAGGATTACATAGCTGATAAGTGATTGAGGCTCCATTTGAACTCATCCAGTCTTGGTACTCTATCTGCTACACCTAACTGCTCAAAGATTGTTAATTAACCTCTAATTTACACATTCCTGGCCTTTTCTCAATTTTAATAACCCTTTGTTTATCTATATTTTTAAAGATCATTCTTCTTCTACTGAATCAATTTCTTCCTTGGTTTCTGTGATTTGCTCCTCTCTTTTCTCTCCTTCCTACTTATTTTGGTCACTCCTTGGAATCTTTTACAAACTTATCTTCCTCCAGCCTGACAAATCCTAAGTGTTCCCTAAGGCTCTATGTACATAATAAATTCATTTTCTATACTCCTATCTCCATTGGTAATTTTATGTGGGTCACTCATTTCCATTATCACTGTGTATAGATGTTTATGTTTCACAAATTTCTACAAACAATCCTAATCTTCTTAATTCATCTTTAGAATTTCTATCTGATTTAATGTCATCTCTATCTGGATGTTTCATTGACAACTCAAGTTCAGTAATGACCAAAACCACCACTGTTTCCATATTCTTTCTGGCAGATAATGCTGATTCAATTTCCTTATCTCCTATGTTTTTCACGTTTTCTTCATTCAACACCACCATCCTAGCTTGAGTATTTACTTCCTATTATCTGATGAGGATTTTAATTTCTTCTTACATGATCCTTCTGCTTTACTGTCTATCTTGTTACCTTATTTATACAGATACCAAACTAATCTTCCTTTCACCTTGTAACTACCATTCTCCAAACTTTCTAGGGCCACTTTATGTCTCTCAGGTAAAATATAAACTCCTCAGCCTGGCATTTAGGGCTGTTCTTAGGTTAACTCCAGCGTACCTTTCTTTTTTCATATTATTTCTTTAATGCATTTCACATTTCTTCCAAACTCATCAGAGTCTAAACTAGTGTGTGGGCACTATAAGCAAAGAAAAGGCTAAAAATATGAGATGTAGAAATTAAATGGACATTATATGCCTATCAATTTAAATTGGTTCACTATGTCCTATAATGGCATATTGATACAATACATTACTTTTATCTAGAATGAACGCTCTCCTTGTATCTCCCTTTTAGAGTCCTCAGGTTTCAGGTCAGATTATATTTTATTCAGAGTGTATTTCCTAATCACTCCAACTAAAAATCTTCTTGTCTTCCTCAAATTTCCAATTGATTCAGTTTTTCTTTTGCCCTACTATTAAATATTTTTCTAAAAATATATTTGTCAGCATACCTCTTGTATACACTACCTACTTCCTCAGCAGAACAAAATACATTTGAGGGCTTTCTCTTAAACCTAACACTACACCTTCACATATAGGTGACAGAGAATGTCACATATGTGAGACACTTAAAAATATTTGAGGAATTGCTAACAAATGCCTTCTTGTCATGTCCCCCACTATCCTATTTCTATTCCTTGAAACTTATTTAACATGCTTGTTCAATGATACTTCTGACAGACCTCCCATTCCTCAGAATCTTTTACCAGATTTCAGATGATAGACAAACCTTGTAGCCAGTAAACAATAGGTATCTTCTATAGGTTATTCATACATTTATTATCTTCCTGCAATTGGTGAGTTATGGTTCATATCCATTCCAAGGGGAATTGTTCAACAGAACCACATTGCTGGGGGAGGGGAGGGAAGAAAAAACATAGTAATTAGTAGAAGATAACATCGCCATCCACTAATTCTGTCCTTACCACACAATCACAAAAAATATGGGCAAGGACCCTAAAACTTAGGATCTTAGTAAAATTTTCAGTCTTAAAGTGTGAGCCTTTCAACAAATTGCAAAATTTCCCCCATAAGAATATTGTTGGAAATTCCCATATAAGTTATAGTCAGTAAAACAATATAGAATAATTGCAAAGAAACTAATAAAAATACAACAAATCATAACACCAGTGCTTCCCAGTTGGGTTAAAGCAAATATTAACTGAGTATAATATATATAAATAAGGTAATTATCTGGAGGGCATCCAGGCCAGCATGACTAGAGTGGTAAAAGGTCATAAAAATATCCCATTTTAGGCCCGGATATAAGAAATTGAAATGATTTGTATTTTGATGAAAAGACTCAGTGGATACAGGACAACTTGAAAAGCATTTGTAGAATTCTCATATGAAATAGACATTAGATTTATAATGCTTTTCTCTAGAGGGAAGAATTAAGCTAAATTGCTAGAAATGATAAATTTTGAACATGCATAAAGAAAATCTTTGTGACAATTAGAAATTTTGAAAAGTGCAGTGAGTTGACAATGGAGGTAAGGGATTCCCTTTCATTAGAGGTTTTAAAAAAAGTAGATCATCAAAAATCCATTGCAGAAAATTATTGAAATGTGAATTTAATTTAATGACCTCTGACTTGATTCTGTGGTAGCACAAAAACAGAAAACTCAATTTAAAAAATCTTTCTGGCATTCAAATGGAGGTGACTGTTAATGTGTTTCCAAATAAAAATGAAAAAGGTTCCCTTTACACTGAAACTAAATTCTCACATTCCAACTGGAAATTATTAAACTATTTATAACAGCCCCTCAAATTTCTGAAAATGTAAGGCAGAAGCAAAAGGATAGCTTTTTCTCAGATCCTTTATGCCTTTGTAGTTGAAGAAACTTTATTAAAACAATAGCTAGCATTTATATAGGACTGCAATGTTTGCTAAGCAATTTAAAATATTTTAATTTAAGTCTCACATACTTTGTAATATAGATGCTATTATTACCCCAATTTTATGGGTGAAAAATGGATGCAGGCTTCATAAATAATTCACACAGGTATTTTCTCATGAGAGATTTGAATTCAAGTTTTTCCTAGTATCAGATCAAGCAAAATGTCCACTGTGCTGCCTGCATATTTTGATGACTGAAATCATGTCAGATATTTTATCTGTATTGCCTTTCTTTTCTTAAAACATAGTTGTTTCACTCTAGACTTACAACTGTTATTGACTGAAGGATATACTGATAGGAATCACAGGCAGATGATTAGAATAAAATGAGAATCAGTGAAATAAATTAGAAGAAAGAAGGAGGAATATGATATTCATGATCATACTATCTGGACAACAGTAAAAATTATGTATTTTAGTATACTACCCAACATGTTGTTGTCTTTACAAAATTAACTGTTACCAAAGTACATCTTTCCTACAATCCCAAATATCTGGGGTAATGATTATTGATTGTAAAAAAAGGATAGAAATAAATGTTTGTATCTTCAAGGTTATCATGAGTTTGGCTTTTTTGTCCATTTAATTCTTACTGTAATAAACTGCTTTAAAAGGGCTTACTTTATTATACAGTAACATGTGATGATAGAAGGGATAAGGGAGCATGGAAGAAAATATAGAAAATTAAGGAATACTTAGTAACACAAAGAAAGAGTTCAAAAGAATCAAGAAAATATAAGCCACAAAGATTTTAAAAGTTTATATAGGCATTAAACAGACAAAAAAATTCTGCTATCCTTCATATAATTTTGAAAGGTTTCTTATAAGTAGGTACTATGTATATATATAGATTCACAATATATATACATATGTAAATATATATATGTATATATACACTATGTGTTTTGTGTATTCATGCAATCATATGCAATTATATATCTAAAATTGTATTAAACTATACCAAATTATTTATATTTACACACATACATACATACATATCTATGAATATTTGCACACATATGTATACACACATATGTGGTAGATTGCAGTATTAGATATAGAAAAGAGATAGTTTCACTTGCTAATATTACCTCATTTTTCCCTGATTGCACCAAAAGAATAAAAAGGGTTTTTGTTTCTTTTTGTTGCCCTGTTGATTGTTACATAGAAGAATGATTATAGTGATTTTTTTCTTAATGGCTACAGAGGAAATGATAAGAAGCAATGAGTGGAATAAAAAGAGAAACAGATTTTGACTTGATATAAGGTACAACCTTTCATTCATATATATTGAACTGAAATGGGTTTTTATCTAATTTCATTGTGTTTTTTTCATGATTTCACTTTCTAATGAGTTCATTTAAATAATTTTGTTAATAAGTATTTTTTGGCCCTTTAATTAGAAGCTTTCTCTTATTTTTATGACCTTTTGGGGACCTGAAAACATTCATGCCTTTAAATATTTTTCATTGACATCATCCTCAAAATTTATACCTATGTTACTGGAGTTGCATTGAAGACAAAAAAAATCAATATTACCACAGGTGATAAAAGACAAATCAGTAAAATAATAAGACTTATAATAAGATTACATTTTAATTTTCCAGTCTGAACCAATGTATAAACAAGAGTTAATTATAAAAGCTGTAATAATATTTTGCTTAAATCTTTTCTTAAGTAATCTAAATTTATATAAAAATGTAACTCTAATTAGAATGACATTTCAATACCTCAAAGGATTATAGACCTTTGTGTACCATTGTGACAGGGGAAATAACACTAGATTTAGAAGTCAATGATCTGGGTTTGAATTTAGCCTCTGGTATGTACTACTGTAGCCCAACTAATACATCCTTCTGGGGTCCTTAGTCTCTTCAACCACAAAATGAGTAGGTTGAGTTGGATTATCTCTAAACATTTTTCCCAACTTAAAATCTATAAGTCTATAGGATCTAAACAAATAAAACACACACACATACACACACGCAGAGACACATACACACCACGTGCTCATACATACAGAGACATTGCATATACACATCCAAATCCTAATGTTACTTTCAAGTCCATATCGACTGGACCAAACTGATCCCTAAACTGTGGATGACTGGAGCTGAACAAAGTAGGCTAGAGACAGGAGAGTGAGAGTCAACAGAAGTTTAATTCCAAAGTGAGGGAAACAGTTTTCAAGGAAGGAAAGAGATAAGTCACATGTGCCAGGGCCCTGCTTCTACTGGGGGAAGTGCAGGAAGATCTCAATACTTACATGAATGGCTTCATAGAAGGCTGTAGCCCTCACAATGAAAGGTAACAGCAACAATGGGACAAATTTGATTCATAGCAGGGTTCCATGAACAAAACATGGGTACTCGCCTGGTGCATATCTGAGATCAGAGGACATCTGGAGTTGGTCAAAGAAATACAATAATTATGAGATTTTGCTAGCGGATGAGATCATCCAAAGGGTGAGTGCAAAGGAATGTTGTGATGACAAGTTCAGGGAACAGTTTGTGTGGGAGGCCTTAGCTTTGAAAACAGGGTATCTCCCAATATCTTGACACCAGGTTGTAGAAACCAACCGATACATATTTCTTGTCTAAATTCTAATTCTCCAGAGACAAGCAATATGATGAACTACATAAATTTGTATTTGAGCCTATTTTAACTATAGTCATATATCTTGACCTCTTTTATTTAAGAAAAATAATATATCTACACATCATAAACACATATGGAATGTTTGCATTTAATATGAATATAACATTAGAAAAAAAAAAGCTTTAGACAAAGATCTCAATCACCCAAAATCAGTTCTGGTATCTCAAGTTTACAATTTCAATACTATCTGTCAGTTTTATTGTTCCTAACTCAATGTTTATATAGTTCCCACATTTTGCCATTTCTCCATTCACAATATCTTTCACTTATGTCACCAATTCTCCTCTTACACTGCTATCACCTTAGTTCAGTTTCTCAAATAACTCTCACTTGCACCATTGTAGCAACTCAGACTTGCTTTCCATTCCTCATATCTATCACCATTATGATTGTTACCTAGGTAAGTTTCCTAATATGAGGATCTGATTATGTGACTTTCCTCTTTAATCAATTCTATCTCTGGGAAATATATATATATATACACACATAACTTTAAAAACTGTATGTATATATGTATGTACATATATGTGTGTATGAAATATATATATATACATATATAATAATGTATATATACACACGTGCATAGCTTTTAAAGCTATATAAAACCTAGACCTAGTGAATCTTACAACTTAATTGGAAATTATTTGACCTCCAGTACAGCTTTGATGGAGACAAATGAACTTTCTCTGTTTCCTACCACATTTTATCTCATGTATAAATTCCTTTTCACTGGACATCCTCAGTGCCTCAAATATCCTGTCTGTTTCCCTTCATACATTTTCTTCTTTCAAATGTAGCTTAGACCAATATTCTGTATGAAAACTTTCCTCCTCTGTTAGTGTTTTTTTCTAAAACTACCTTATATCAAATACTTTGTGCATGTAAATAAAATGTTGCTTCTAAAGTCTAAAGTGTGACTCACATATTAGCTCTTGCATATACCCATATAATACACACATACACACACATACACACACATATATACACATATGTATATGTGTGTATATATATGTATATATGTGTGTGTGTGTGTGTGTGTATATATATATATACATACATAAACTTTATGGTGCAAGTATATGTGTGTGTGTTTCAAAAATTCCATTATTTTCTCCTCAATGCTTTTGGGAGGTCAGAAAATCTATCAAAAATCTTAAAGAAAAATGAATATGTTACTGTTTGTATTATTATTTTTTTTGATGGTTAGATTCATGTAGTGTGTAGATTTTGAGGTAGAAGGATATGAGGGTGCAGTTATCATAACCTACATTTGCTAATACAGCTTCAAGAGAAAACTTTCTAACTGACCCAGGAATTATCTATGCATTAACTTTTTTTTTAATTTTTAGTTGACTTATTTTGTCATTTCTCATGAATGATGTAAGCTGTAATCCTTCATAAAATATTTGGGTGATGGTGAGATAGGGGTGTAGAAGGCTACAGGGTATAGTAAGCCAACTACTAGTCAAGTTAAATGGAATAAAATTCCAATTTATCCTGTGTAAAGATTAATTAAAAGCCATGTGGCTTAATAGATACAGCATTGGATTGACATCTGGCTTTTATGTCCTAAAGAATACTATAGTTGTGTGACACTGGACAATTCACTTAACACCTGTATTCCTCTGTCATTTCCCTAAGCTTCTACTACAAAGATGTTTTGCTATCACCACTGGTGTAGAGAAATCCCACACGGAGAGTTCCTCAAGCTGATTTAATTACAGTCTTTACATATTCACATAATTATGTATTATGTTGAGAAAGCAAAGTAAGCTAAATTAAGGGTCAACAATGTTTACTTTTCTATTCAAACCACTAGACATAATTACTTCCAAAATGAAATATTGATTTTAAAATGTTGCTTCTAAAGTCTAAAGTGTGACTCACACATTAGCTCATTTTTAAAACAAATGATTGCATCCACCTAAAGATACACCCCAGAGAAATTTGCCAATTGGCTGAGTTTTCTTGCAATTTAATTTTCAATATTAAAACCAACAAAAACAGGTTAATAATTACTCTACAGGCCTCTTTGTTTCTCTCATCATGACACTGAGGTGACCTTGCTTTCTCAAGGACCATGGTACTCTTTATATCTGTGGTAAATCAAATTAATAAATTGAAAAGCACATATTAAAGACCTACTATGTGGTAGATGCTATGAAAATCTCTGGACATATAAAGATAAAAATGCATAGTTTTTTTTTGTTCTCAAGAAATGAATAACAATTGGATATGTTTGTTAGCATCAGGAAAGGAGATTGCTATATGCAATTACCTAGTACAAAGATATGTACATATAAATTTTTATGTATATATAAAATTTTTAATAAGATTTTTTTTTACAGATAGTATACTGATTATGCAAAAGGGAGTAATGAATAATGAGCCTTGATGTATTGGTGGCAACTAGGTTGTAATGGCATTAAGTACAAAACAGACAAGTTAATATTTGACCTCATTGGAGTTTACTGAATAGTAGAAAGTTCTTTTCTGACCAAATCTATATTTTAGGGATTTTTTTGGTAGTTGTTTGTAAGACAAAATGTGTAAAGGAGAGAACTGAGGTTGGTAAACTTTAAAGAAGATCGTAGATAATATCATGGGCAGAGCTCAAAGAGGTCTTAGAGTCCATCTAATCCTATCATCTCATTTTACAAAAGCAAAATCAGTAAAATCTAAAACCTAGGGAAGCTAAATGATTTATATAAGGGCAAAGAGGAATCATGTTTCAGATGCAGGATTTTAATCCAGAGCTAGTAATGCAGGTAAGAAGTAATGATGTACTTAATGTTGGTAATCATGTGAGTGGAGAAAAAGGGTATGGATGCAAGAAATGTGGCAGAAGCAGAATCAGTAAAACTTGGCAACTGAATTAATATATATGATGAGTGAAAGTGAAAGTGAGGACTCAAAAAATATATTGAAGTTGTAAAACCAAATGACCATAAGGATGACCTTATGCTCAATAAAAACAAGGAAGTTAAGTAAAAGGGTGGGTATTTTGGAAGGAAAATGTAATAATTTTTCTTTCTGACATATTAAGCTTGATATGCCTATGAGTCTTTCACTTTGAAATGTCTAAAAAGCAGTTGACCACAAGGGATACTAAGGCAAGATATATAGGAGTGGTCACTAGCCAAAAATGCTGAGAGAGAAAGGAACTCATGACTGAGCCTTGAGAGAAGCTCATGATTAGGAATTGGGACATGGATAATGATACAGCAAATGAAAGAGAAAATGAATATTCAGGTGAACTCAGAAAGAAAAAATGTTATGAATATCAGAGAGAAACAAGAATGTAGGAGGAGATAGTGGACAAGAAGATTGAAAAGTGCTGACAGGTCAAATAAGTTAAGGATTAAGAAAATTTGACCAATGACTTGGCAATTAGGATAACACTGGTAATTTCGGGGAAGGCATTTCCATTTAAGTAATAAGAATATAAACCAGATTACAGAGTTGAGAAGTGAGTGGGAATAGAGAAAGCAGAGGTAATGAGAATAAGATGACTTTATTTTTCCCCTTAGGATTTGTCTGAGAAAAAGACAGTATAAGAGAGTTGATTATAAAAAAGTTTGGAGGCTTTTGGTAAAGACTGAATGAAAACAGGGTGTGTTTGTTAGCATCAGGAAAGGATGCTATAAAATTTGACTGTTTTAAGATTGAAGAGAGGAGGAACGATTGTGAGACAATCTCTTAGAGAAGATAGAGTAGAAAAGGATCATAGGCATATGTAGACAACTTGATTTGGGTGAGGAAGAAAACTTTCTCTTCATAAAATATTAAAGGAAGACAGAATAGGATATGATGTCAAGTACTTATGATATGTAGAGGAGAATAAGCTTCTAGTGAATAGTCTCTACTTTCTCTCTAAATTATGATGTGAAAACATCTCTTGTCAAGATATTTATATCAGGAAGCAGTTGATGTGGGGAGACTGAATAGAAAAGAGATTTACGTCTAAATTATTCTTGAGAAGAATAATTCTCTCTAGAAAATAAAGACATTTTCAGTAAGGAAAATAATAGGTGTTGCCACTATTGTGGTAAGGGCCCCATTGAGATTAGATAAAAGAGTTTTGTAGTGGATCCAGTCACCATTATTATATGATAAAAGTAGAACAGCTTAGAATGTGGGCTATGGAAAACTGTATAACAAATATATGAGATGGAGGTTTGGATGGAATATATTCCAGACATGAGAGATATGAGAGATAAAGTCCCTTGTGTGAAAAAGAGAAAAGAAGGCCATTTTCACTGTGTCACAAATTTTTAAAGTGAGATTAATGTAATGTAAAGCTGGGAAAGATTAGTTGTATGGTCCTTTGGATAGATTAGTTTATATCTTATCTTAAAAATAATAGGGAGATACACACACATACACACAAATGCATGCACGGAGCAAAACTAACTTGTAGGTCTACAGATGATTTTGGGTGGCATAATATTTTTCTCAGTCATTATTACTTAATCTTAACTTTACCATGACTCCCATAGAGAAATAAAATACTATTTCTATTCACAGTTATTACAGAAAAAAAAAATCTGACTCATCCTTGCCAACAGATTTGTAAATATTCATTTCTTAAGTATCATTTAAGGCTTTTTTTTTTACAATCTTTCTGCTCAAAATGTCATTTCAGTTTTGGAACTTGGGTATTTGGGTTCAGAGAGCTGAGATTTTGCCATTATGGATACTCATTCCCTTAATGGAACTCCTTCAAAACTTCATAGACAATGTTTGAGACTTATAGTGGCTGAAAAATTCATCATACTGCCGTCAACCTGGTGAAAAAGTTTGGTTGGTCTTTCTACCAAAGGTGTATAGCCTATTGATTGGCCTCTACTTGAATGATTTCCAGCTTGCTCATAACTATTCTACATCACAATAAGTTATCAGAGTATAAACAATCGGTATATCAAGAATCTCTTCTAACAGATGGAGGCAGAAAAAATGATTATGAGGCAATTGAAATTTGGGAAACATCAGATTGACTTTTATTTTAATTATTAATATTCACCACAGAGGTAGAAAGAATTCTTTGTGAAATATAGAAAATGCTATTAATACAGAGTAAACTATGTCATAATATAATAGAACATTAGATTTATATTTAGAGAGACTAAATTATTAGGCAGATACTTTGTTTTGTGACCTTATGCAAGTCCCATAACTCTATATGGTTTTTTTTCTCCATAAGATGGAGAAAAAGTGGAGCATTCACAGCAATATAACGTAAAAACTTGTTACTAAATTGGCTGTACTTACACACAGGATTATAATGAATTTAAAGCATTTTCCTAATCTTAAAGCAGTATATGCATTCCATTTATTGCTATGTCTTTAGCCAGTGGAGAACATAAATAATCTATTTTTTAAAAGTTCGAAAATCATGTATTAATATAAAGTATTTATTATGTAAATCTAGGCATGTGATATCTTAATCCAATTATAATCATGACAATTTTTTATATTCAGTTAAACAGCATAATATTACTATACAGTTAGTCAATATGCATTTATTGTGTACCTATTATATTTCAGGAATGTTATTGCAGCAATATTGGTGTTATTTTTACTGTAAGAAACTTGACAACTGTTTCAGAGAGAAGAATTTTACAATATTTGATACATCAAAAACATTCCAGGTAACTATTTTTTCTACTCTTAACATGTCTTAGTAATTACTGGAAACATTAGTGTCATTCAAACAAGTATATTGTCCCTAAAAAAGATTGAAAAATCATTTTTTCCCATTTTCAAATCAGTTTTTATTCAGGTTCTTTATTGTAACTTGCAAATCTGAACCATGCCCACTGTGTTCTGGGAAAGAATCATGATCTTATTAAAAGGTCATTTTGTTATGTGAAGAAAATAAATTAAGTAGACCTAGTTACCTGTTTCTATTTTCAGAAGCAGTTCAACTTTTAAAACATACTGGACATATAATTGAATGTTCTACCTTTCATGACAGATGCTATTAATGTCCCCAACATTCTAATAATAACCGTTCTTAAAAACTATGTACTTCACCTATGACAATGCAAAAGTTGTAGTGTTTGCTTGAGTCTAATGCCCTGTGTTAGTGTAATTAGCAGACATATTTGTCTTGAATAAAAGCTCTTTAGAAATTAAAGAAAAATGTTTCTATTAAAATGTCTATAATTTTCCTACTATTTTTACTTCTTTTCAGTTTCACCTCACCTCATGTAGTATCATTTCCTGTCCTAAGACACTGTGGAAGCCATAGGAGACAGCAACCTTTAGCCAGACCTTTTGTTCTATAAAGATAAGTGGCAAGTCAGAATGAGAAAATATTCCTATCAAGATGAAGAAAAAAAATATTTTGACTATTTTCCAGTGATTTGATCATTTCAATTCAAATTAATTTCAGGTAAAATCCATCTAACTAATTAGGAATTCTAGCACTGTGATTTAATTCCTGAAACCTGAGGAAAGCAGTGTCAAAGATGATTGCAATGTTGCATGGTGCATAGGTCTCCCTGAATATTAACTAGAAAAGACAAAATGAAGTGTCCTCTGTCAGATTTCACATTGAAAATATGTACAAATCAAAATCTTACTCTCAATCAGAGAAAAATATCCACAAAGAGAAAGCTAATTATTTTGGAATGAATTATACCAGACCAAGTAAATGCCAAACAAAACCAAATAAACTGCTCAAAATTCTGTATATTAACTTAATGCTTCTCTCTATATTAACATATATACATTCTATCTGTTTTATAACAATGAAAAATTAAGGAGATAGAATATTTAAAATACTTCTTTTAATTTGTTATGTTGCATGGTTTTGTACTTTTTGAAAATTCTTCTAATTTCAGCCTCTTCTAAATGTGACTGATAAACACAATATAAGTTGTTTGCCCTTTGAAAGGCTTACATGCTTTTGAATATTTAAAATCCAGACTTTCCCAAAAATCTTTGTAAGGATTTATCTTAACCCTTTAATGAAACTTTGGGGATTCTGTCTATACAACTTTCTTAATGTGATTTCTTATTTGAATCATTTTCATCCTTTGCAAAACACCTCCACAGAAGTCATAGCTCTGTGTCACCTTGGCACCTGAATTCTGTCACCTGGATTCTAAGAGGCTGTACTACTGAAATATAAGTGACTGTATCTGTTTCCATGGAACTTTAAAGGCTTTGAGTTTGAATCCTGTGCTTTTAATGTACTGTTGTAAGTAAGTACAATGAGGTTCATCATTAATTAATTGAGGCTCTGCTCATGAAAATGACAAACAATAAGAAAAATTGCTTGAGTCCTATACAAACCCCTTCTGTTACTTCAATGTTTGCAGTAGAGTAATAAAAAAGTCAATACAAGCCTTCAAACATTTATATTAAGAAACTATTATGTGTCATGTATCATACTAAGTGCTGGGAAAAGACTCAGATTATGCTACGAATCCTGCAGATTTTAGATGATGAATAAACATCAGTTTTGCTGTTGGTATTCTATGAGCAGTATGTTAGGTCAATGAACCCTTTCAGTATTAGCTTCTCATAAATAAAATCAGGTTAAGAAATAAAATTTCAGCCAAAAGAAAAGAAGATGCAATGTTAAGGGAATTTGAAGGTCTTCCCTGCCCATTAATAGGCCTCTGTGACCTGCTTTGAGCTCTGGTCCATCCCACAGTTGAGTCACATGGAGCTCTGAGTTGGAGGAGTTTATTCAACAGAGCATGAGTTGAGTACAGGAAGCATGAAGCAGGAAGTGGGAGTGTGGTGTGGAAATGAGAGAGAGGATGCATAAAGAGGTAGAGCAGTTAGCTTGGATAAGAGAGAAGCATTTTGTCTAAGGGAGCTTGTTTTGTAGGGAGGCCTGACAGAGGGAAGATTTGGGCATGGCAGTGTTCCCTCCATTGTTAATGTGTATCTTTTTATTTTTATTTTTATTTTGTTTTATTTTTTTAGCTTTTTGGGGGGTAGTTGGGATTAAATGACTTGCCCAAGGTCACATGTCTAGTTTTTTGTGTTAAGTGTCTGAGGCCGGATTTGAACTCAGGTACTCCTGACTCCAGGGCCGGTGCTCTATTCAACCCCTTTTTATTTTATTTTATTTTATTTTTTAGCTTGGTAATGTGTATCAATCTCTTTATTTCCGTGGTAGATTTGGCTTTCTGGAATATGAATAAAATATCTTGGTTTTCTCTTTCAAGAAGAAAGTCTGGCACATCTTGTGGTTCAAACCTGGAAATATGTCAACATGTTTATAGCAGCCGTTATGCATATCCCATCAACGATATAGAACTATAACTAGTTATTGTCTTCAACCAAACTAATTTTGAACTTTCAGGGACACTCCCCCTTATTGATCTCCAAAAACCCAGGAAATACCTCTCCAAGAAAAATCTTGGAACCTTGGAGACAGCAGAAAAATGGGGTGCAGTGGTATTTCAGCCTTAGATGCTTGGGGGATTAATGGGAAAGATCCCTCTCACTCTGGTGAAAGGGAAGCTGTACAGGAAGAGAAGTATCACAGCAAATCAGGGGCAAACCCCACCACAGAAAAACAGGGGGAAATCCTGAGCTCCAGGGTGGTGGAGGAGGCAATTGCCAATTCCAGGAAACCCATGCCCTTGGCATAGCCAGGGAAACTGGCAGACACCAGCTCAGAGGACCACAATGTGTGCTGGCAAGCAGGTATAGTCCAGCAGCTGAACCTCCTTGTGCTTCAGTGCAGCACCAGTTAGTAAACATCACACAGTGGCCAGACATCAACCTACACAGAGAGAGCTTCAATGTAGCTCCATGAAAATGCGGAAACACCCTACCTGATCTCAGGACATGCCATCCACCACCACTAGGATCCCAGCTCAGCACCAAGTAAGCTTGCCAAACCCCTATGGATTCCAGCTGCAGCAACTGTGGTCCCAGTATACAAAGATAGTGACTAAGCCCCTGGCCCCCAGCAGAAGAAGCTTGGCATAGTGCCTCCTGTGCTCCAGTAGGAGAGCTCAAATTTAAAAACCTGGAAATATGTAAATCTCATGAGCAAAAAGAAAAAATGTACACTGACAGTAGATTCTTTCTATGGGGACAGGGAAGATCAAAACACAAATTGAAAAGAAGACACTTTCAATATACCCACATGTGATGGTGTCTGGCATGTGCTGAGGCTAGGTGGGGTTTTTCTGCATTTCCTCATGACTACACTGGACCATTTCAGGGTTTGGCCACTGGAAAATGCCTACCTGCCCAGAGTTGTATTGCTGCATGTGGTGGTTCTCCAAAATTCAGTCTGCATGTCCCCTTGGCTATGTCAAGGCTATTGGAGAAGGGAGGAGAGGAATTTTGTTCTCATACTGGTATTTGACTGCTCTACCACCCTGAGACACAGTATCTCCCTCTGTTTTGCTGAGGTGGAACTCGTTGCTGGCTTCTTGGGACACTCTATTTTGGAATACACTCCCCCTTTACCCAAGTGAGATAGAACTTTTTTCTATTTTACCAATCCTCCAACTTACCTGGGTTAAAATATTACTTCACCTTGTCTTTCTGTTGGTTCTGCTACTCCTGGATTTTTGCTAGGTCTCTATTTTCTGTTTCTGTTGTTATTGTTATTGCTTTTGCTTTTCTTGTTTTTTGGTTTTTGTTTGCATGTTTTCCCAGAGGTCAATATGAGAGTGATAAAGACTTACTACTTATGCTGCCATCTTGGCTCCTGAAAGTCATACCAAGCTTCAGATTTTCTTGTGTTGCTATTTTCAGAACGAGTAGAGGGTTTGTGTGTAAGTCTGATGTGTTTTAAAGGAATGTGATCTGAGAAAAGGTTTAGTCATTGCTTTCCTATTGTGTGCTCTTGTCCAAGAAGGACCCTTAGTACCCTGAATCCACAAACTCTAGTGGTCCTCTCTGTTCTGGAACAGTGGCCAAGAAGTGTCTATGGGCAAAAAAGTGGTCAAAGAGTATCAGATGCTGCAGTCAGTTACAGCACAGGTTCCCCCATAATTTCTTTCTGACCAGTTGCCCAATTCCTTCTCATTATGTAGGCTGTGAGCTCCAGAAGCTGGTACTGCTGCTGTTAGAAATACCTCGGAGGTATTTCTACTGTTATTGCTAACACATGCATAAAATATTAGCACCCATCAATTTGTCAAAGACCTTTCCTTCTGACCTCCTATGTTGTGTTGGGATGCAAAATGTCTTAATGTTACCTTTTATTTGAAATTCAGCAATTTCTAGCATTTAATTACCCCATTTGGGGTTTTCTTGGCAAAGATACTGAAGTGATTTTCTATTTCCTTCTCCAGTTCGTTTAACAGATGAGGAAACTGAGACAAACAGGGTGAAGGTACTTGCCTAGCATCACACAAGTAAGCTAAGCGTCTAAGACCAAATTTGACCTCAGGAAGGTGAATCTTTTTGACTCCAGGCCTTTCACACTACCCACTGCACCACCTAGCTGCCATTTGTTGGCTACTACACTCCAGAATTCTATTCAGAGTGATAATTTAAAATTTTTTGGAGAGAATATTGGGGGAATTGGTCTGGGTTGCTGTTCCACCTTTTCAATGTTGCTTCCACATCTTTCTCACTAATTCTTCACGCAAAGGGAATTATTTGCTAAACATATTTTGCGGGATTTTCTAACCCTAGATTATCAAACAATACTAGATTTATTTTTTTAAATTTAGTTTTTATTTGTTTTCTTGTTTACATTATTCATTTTCATTACATTTTTTAATTACACATTTTCTCCCCGTCTTGCTCCTGCCCCAACCCCATAACAGCAATCTCACTGTAAAGCCCCTCCCCTACACTGCTCTCCTATTTTCTGGTAGGGCAGGAGGGGTCTCCCTATCCCAGCCCCTGTGTATC
>CM053600.1:99447740-99464479 GCA_028646575.1 Pseudocheirus occidentalis
CAAAAGTCCTGGGCAGCTCCAATGGGCTCTCAACAGCAACTCAGGCTTCATGATGCTGGACACTGCTCTCCAAAAAGTACTTCTTCCTCTGGCCTTCTCTGGGCTTGACCCTTTCTTTCCATTCATGGCTCTTCCCAGGTCAGCCCCCTCTCTTCATGTCAACAAGTCCATCCCACAAGTGGGATTCACAAGCTCTGGGTCTTAATGCTCAACCCAAAAGCCAAGTCAATTCAGTGGCAAGTCCAAATTACATTGCCATTACACTGGGTTTGGATGTAAAAAGTTTAACCTTATTGTAGTAGTTCTCAAGCTGTGGGTTGTGATCCCTTTGGGTCCTTGGGATCACAGAGATTGCCTAAGACCATCGGAAAACATATATTTCCTATGGTTTTAGGAACCAAGACACTGCTCCTCTATCCATCTCCAGGCAGGTCCACCCACATGCAAGTACCCAGTGTGATGCCATCATTGTGCCAGCCCACATACAAGTACCCAGTGTGATGCCATCATTGTGCCAGCTCAATCGCATGCACCCTGTACAAATACAGGTATATGTGACAGGGTTGGCTACATAATGTACTTATGTGGACCAGTCACACATGTGTAGAGAGCAGCTACTGTGTTAAAGAGTAGCTGCTATGTTGAAAGAAACTACTCTGTTAAAAGCAGCTACTGTTTTAAAAGTAGCAGTATTGGAGGTAAAAGAACACTTCCTGAGTTACAACTATTGGGGAAATGTAAAATCATGTACTGTAAAATCTTCAACTACTGCAAAAAAATATATGTACCATGGGAACTTAGTCTGGATGCTGGCCAGTCTTTTTATATTCAGCTGTGGTTGATGGGAATACCGCCCCTTTTGTTAGTAACAGGTATGTAAAAAACAACACAGAGAATGGTAAACCATGGGAAACTTTAATGAACTGTATTGACTGAACTATGCCATGTGTCATGTTTTGTATTATTAAAACTTTTGTTATATAATATTTTAATTAACAAACCATCCCATGACAATGGATCTTGTAGAGAAGAACTTTAAGGAAAGAAAATATAGTGAGGATTTTGTACAGTATGGTTTTACCTCAACAATTACAGCAGGAATTGAGAAACCACAAGGTGAAGTTCTATCAGCTGAATCTATGAAGCCAAACAAACTAAAATGCCATTTTGATAGCAAGCATCTGAGCTTTGCCAGCAAGGATACCAACTATTTTAGAAGCAAAGCTAATGGACTCAAGAAAGCCAGACTTGACACTGGTAGCAAATACCACAAACAAAACATAGCAGCCATTGAAGGTTCATATTTGTTGGTGCTCAGAATCAGCAGAGCAATGAAACCTCACAACATTGCTGAGGATTTACTGTTGCCAACTGCCAAAGACATTGTTTGAGTGATGATTGGAGACAAATTTGTTATGAAATTGAGTGCAATTTCCTTATCTAACAACACTGTCCACAGAAGAATAGATAACCTGTCTACTGATATTCTTGATCAGTCAATGTAGGACATTAAATCTGCTCTACTTCTGATATTTAGAATCCAGCTTAATGAATCTACAGACATTGCAAACTGTTCAGTTGCTGGTTTACATGAGGTATATTAATGATAGCCACTTTAAAGATGAGTTTTTTTTTTGCAAACCTCTTGAAATGACAACTACTTCACATGATGTATTTGACACAGGTGATTCATTTCAGGAAGAGCATAAGATCTCTTGGGAAAAAGTGTACAGTGTTTGCACAGATAGTGCTCCAGCTATGCTAGGATGTTTATATGGATTTCAACATTTGTTACTGAATGAGTCACCAAAAGTCATCAGAACTCACTATGTGATTCATTGGCAAATATTAGCAATGAAGATGCTGCCACAAGAGTTGCAAGAAGTAATGAAAAGTGTCATAAGTTCTGTCAGTTTTGTAAAGGCAAGCACTTTAAACAGTTGACTGTTTTCACAAGTGTGCAATGAGTTGGATGCAACAAACAATTCTATATTTCACAAAGTAGTGAGATGGTTGTGGAAAGGAAAAGATTTTATTAATTTATTTTCTTGTTTAGATCATTCATTTCCACAAGATTTGGGGTTATAATTTTTCTCCCCATCTTTCCTCCACCTACCAGTCCCAAACAGTTATCCCACTGTATATCCACTCCCCAAATCTGCTCTCTCCTATGTCCTCCACCATCCACCCTCTGACTTTCTGGTAGGGCAAGATGGATCTCCCTACCCCAGTGCCTGTGTATCTTAATTCCCAGTTGCATGTAGTTAATAATAATAATTATAATATATATATATATATATACATATATATGTATGTATATATATTTAAACACACACACACACACACACACACACACACACACATATATATATATATATATATATATATATATATACATACATACATATTTTCAACATCTTATTATAGAACTTTAAATTCTGGATTCTTTCCCTTCTTCCCTCATCACCAACCCTTACTAGAAAGACAAATTCAATATAGGCTGTACATGAATAGTTATGCAGAAAATCTCCACAATGGACATATTGTGAGAGACTGATTATATGTCCCTCCTTCCTATCCTGCCCTCCCTCATTCTATTCTCTAGCCTGTCCCTTTAAGAAGTGTGTGCTTCCAAAAACCTTCCCTCCTCACCCTACCCTATCTTCCATCATCCCACCTTTCATCCCCATCACCCCCTACTCTCCTGTGTGGCAAGATACCCAGTTTAGAATTTATATCATTCCTTTCCTAAGACAAATTTAATGACAGTAAGGCTGACCCTTTCCCTTTCATTTTCCTATTCTTCCCCTCCATTGTAACAGTTTCCCCTTGCCTCTTCTATATGAAATGGTTATTCCCATTCTGTCTCCTCTTATTCTATTTGAGAGGAAAAGTTTTAAAACATGTTTTTGAGCTTCATGATGAACTCAAAATGTTTTAAATCAGAAAACAAGACCACATTTTGAAGAGCTTTTCAGCGATAAAAGTGAACTGCACAAAATAGCTTACTTGGTAGACATCTTTGCCATCTTGAATGAGTTAAATTTATCACTGCAAGGACCAAATGCAACATGCCTCTATTTGTCTGAAAAGATCCGATCATTCCAAATGAAACTTCAGCTTTGACAAAAAAATGGATGAAAATAATATTTACATGTGGCCTACCTTGTCTGATTCCTTTGAGGAACATGTCATTGAACCAGACAAAACGATTATGATGAGAATATCTGTGAAAGAACACTTGCACATGCTTGCAGAGAAAATTTCATCATACTTTCCAAATCTACCTGACACCCCATTTGAACTTTCTAGAAGCCTATTCATAGTTAAAATTGAAGATGTTCCTGAGACAGCACAAGAGGAGTTCATTGAACTTATTAACAGCGATGCAGCAAGAATTGATTTCTCTACAATGCAAGCTACAAAATTGTGGATCAAGCGTTTGCAGTCATATCCTGTTCTGTCTGAGATTTTGTTGTGCCTTCGTCTTCCTTTTCCAAAAACATATCTTTGTGAAACAGGGTTTTCCAGCTTGTTGGTTATCAAGTCTAAATACAGAAGTAGACTTGTTGTGCAAGATGACCTTTGTTTTGCTTTTGCAAAGACTGCCCAGAGAATTTCTGATCTGGTGAGGAAAAAGAAATCTCAGCCTTCACACTGACAGAGTTTTACACATACTGTCACAAAATGTAGCAATGTAGTTTACTGTTGTTATATTAAGACTGTAACCCATGCTACACCATGCTTCAAGACAAAATTTCATTTATTTGTTATTAGAAATAAATATTTCGGGGGCAGCTAGGTGGTGCAGTGAATAGAGCACCGGCCCTGGAGTCAGGAGGACCTGAGTTCAAATCCGGCCTCAGACACTTAACACACACAAAAAACTAGCCGTGTGATCTTGGGCAAGTCACTTAACCTCAACTGCCCTCCAAAAAAAAAGCAAAAAAAAAAGAAAGAAAGAAATATTTCACAATATATAATTACATATTGCTTTTGTAATTAATCACTATGCTTTAATTATATTCAATTTGTAACAATGAAAATACATCCTGAATATCAGATATTTACATTATAATTCATAGCACTATCAAAAGTACAGTTATCAAGTAGCAACAAAAATATTTTTATGTTTGGTGGTCACCACAACATGAAGAACTGTATTAAAGGGTCATGGCAATAGAAAGGTTGAGCACTGCCTTATTAAATATATATATATATATATATATATATTTAATAGCAATGAGATGTGAAGTTCCTTTTATATTGCTAAACAAAGAGGTACTTAACACCCTGTCAGGATTGAGCCTCTGTTAAAGAAACAGAAGTTATGAACACTTGCCTTCTGTTACTGATGTAACAGGAAGGGGCTGAACAGCGAGGGGAAATGTTGTATATAAGGAAAAACCCAGAGAGGGATGGTCAGATATTCTTGCAGTAACCTTCATGGAGGCAGAAGCAGCTGAAGAAGAAAGGCCCAGGTTGGAGAGAACGATTTTGATTTTGAAAACATGGATTGTGTGATTTTGATTCTGGGAACCCGATGAAACTTCTGATTAGTCTTAGGGCCAGCCAGAGCAGCTAAGGATTTTTAAGGGCCAGCCAGAGCTGCTGAGGCTGTTTAGGATTTCTAAGGACCAGCCGGAGCTGCCAAAGAGTGAAGAAGCATGACTGTGATGCTGGTACCTTGTATGAATCTGTTTGTGGCTTTTTTTAGCCCTGAATTCATGGGAACAGAGACAGTAAAGGATTTGAGATGGACTCAACACTGAGTTCCAATGTGGAGCAGGAACTGCATGGAGACAAGGACCAGGAAGCTATTTGTCTTTGAGCTCAGGTGACAGTTTGGTGAATCGAGGTAGGATTTGGGACCATGGAAGGGGATCCAGGAAATCTGAGAAACCACCCTGAGTCAAGCTGAAAGAATGCTTTACTTGGACACTGTGTACTGACTGAGAAATTGTAAGCTTACTAGTGAAGGATGGGTGCAGGGTGTGTGTATTTTCTGATGACTGGCTTGTGAATGATGAAGGATGATTGAATGATTGAGTTGACTGAATGATTGATTGACTAAATGATAGTGTTTAATGACTGAATAAGTAACTGACTGAGCTAACTTAGTGTGCCCTATGAGTGAAGAACTTTGACTATTGTACTTTGTGTTTCTTGAGGAGGCAAACCTCCTTAAAGATGATTAAATGATTGAGTTACTAAATGATTGTTCTTTGTTGAAAACTTTGTGAACTCTGTGATGGAGAATATGGGGCCGTTATCTGTGATAAGTTGTTGCAAATGATGTATTTTGATTATCTGTGATAAGTTGTAACACTGTGAATGACGTACCTTGATATGCAAATATTTTGCTCTGATTTGTTATGGGATATAGTGTACCCTATACTGTGCAATCAGAACTATAAAAGCTGTTCACAGTAGCATTTTTCTGGAAAACTGCTTGTGCATGGCATTACATCCCCCCCCCCCACACACACCAGTTTAGCTTTTTATGTTTCTTTGAATCTTGTATTTGAAGATTCAATTTTCTTTCCAGCTCTTTTTTTTTAATCAGTAAAGATTTAAAGTCTCCTATTTCATGAAATATTCATATGGTTTCCTAAAATATTATATTCAATTTCACTGGATAGGTGATTCTTGGCTCTAATACAAGCTCCTTTGCTTCCAGAATATCATATTCCAGGACCTCCAATACTTTAATGCAGAAACTGTTGATTCTTGTGTGATTCTGATTGTGGCTCTCTGATTTTTAAATGATTTGTTTCTGGTTACTTGCAGTATTTTCTCCTTGACCTGTCAATTCTGGAATTTGACTGCAATATTCCTTGGAGTTTTCATGTTGGGTTCCCTTTCAGGAGGTGTTGGTGGATCTAGGACTTTAGGGCAGATTTCCTTGATATTTTCTTGAAAAATGCTGTCCAGGATCTTTTCCTGTTCAGGATTTTCAGGGAGTTCAATAATATTTTGTTTTACATTTATTTTCAAGACTTTGATTTCCAGATCTTTCCCTTCTTCACTCCTCCCCACCCCACTGGAAAGATAAGCAATTCAATATAGGTTGCGTATGTGTAGTTACACAAAATGTTTCTATAGTCCTTATGTTGTGAAAGACTATATTTCCCCCATCCTATCCCACCCCACACTTCTGCTATTTTCTTCTTTTACCTTTCCTTTTTTAAAAGTGTGTGCTTCTAATTACCCTCTCCTCTAATCTTCCATCCCTTCTATCATGCCTCCTCTTATGCCTTTTCCTGATGTTTTCCTGTAGGGTAAGATACCTAATTGAGCATGTATGTTATTCCCTCCTTAAGCCAAATTCAATGAGAGTAAATTTGACCCATTTCCTTTCACCTTCCTGCTCTTTGCCTTGTATCAGCAATGCAGCATTCATAATGCCTACAGTAACTATAAGTATGCTGATATGGTTATTAATCACAAAATGTAACAGGCTCTCTACATGAGAAATACAGCCAGAGCATTGATTCAAATATCAGAAAACTGAGTCACAAAACCAGAAAATCAAACCAACACAGTAGTTATGAAGTTGGCACATGTAGTTAAAGTAGTAAACACCCACATTCTCAAGCCTTCAAAACAGGCCACGCTACCTCAGGCAATGATCCTCCTCTCCTCACTCACGACAACTGCTCAGTGTCCAGGCAGCTTGCTCCCAGCAGCTCTGGCCCCTCCACAGTCCTCATCCCTGGCAATCCTCAGCAGGAGTCCTTAGCAGAGGTTCTGGCTGGCTCAAAGTGCCACAACCACTGCTGTCACCCCTGCTTCCAGTCACCAGCGCACGGAAACTCGCTTGGTTCCAGCTTTCTCTTGCTCCACCCCTTACTGCTACATCAGCAAGTTCAAGGGGCAGGCAAGATCTGCAAATCTCAGTATCATTACACCCCCCCCAGTGTAACAGTTTTCTCTTTCATCTTTATACAAGATGATTTGCCCTAGTCTATCTCTCACTTTTTCATTCTCTCATTACATTCCTCTCTCAACTCTTAATTTTATTTTTTAAATAACATCCCTTCACATTCAACTGATCCGGTGGTTTCTATCTACGTATACATGTACACACATGTGCACACATACAGCCTCTCATATAAACATACACATGCGTGTAATGCCAACATATGTGTATGTAAATATATGTGTGTGAACATTGTATGTATGTAAGCACATATTTGTATGTAAACACATATATATTACCTTCAACTATCCTCATACAAAGAAAAGTCTCATGAGTTACAATTATCATTTGTCCATGTAATAATGTAAATAGTTGAACTTTAATAAGTTCTGTATGATTTCTTTTTCCTGTTTACCTTGTCATGTTTGTCTTGCTCTTTGTATTTGAAAGTCAAATTTTCTGTTCAGTTTTGATTATTTTCATCAAGAATGCTTGAAAGTCCTCTGTTTCATTGAATGACCATACTTTGCCCTGATGCAATGTACTGAGTTTTGCTGGGTAGGTGATTTTTCATTTTAATCCTGGCTCCTTTGAGCTCCAGAATATATTATTCAAAGCCCTTTGTTCCTTTAATGTAGAAAGCTGCTAGGTGTTATGTTATCCTGGTTGTGTTGCCACAATAGTCAAGTTGTTTCTTCTGGCTGCTTGTAATATTTTCTCCTTGATCTGGGAACTCCAGAACCTGGCTATAATATTCTTAGTAGTTCTCTTTTTGGTATCTTTTTCAAGAGATGATTAGTGAATTTTTTTCATTTTTTTTCACCTTCTGGTTATAGAATATCAGGGCAATTTTTCTTCAGAATTTCTTGAAGGATGATTTCTTGGTAATTTTTTTTATCATGGCTTTCAGGAAGTCCAGTAATTTTTTAATTATTTCCCCACGATCCATTTTCCAGGTCAATGGTTTTTCCATTGAGATATTTCACTTTGTCTTCTTTTTTTTTTTTCATTTTGTGGGTGCCTCTTTAATATTATCTTGATTTCTCATAAAGTCATTACCTTCCATTTGCTTCAGTCTAATTTTGAAGGAATTATTGTCTATAATGAGTTTTTAAATAACCTATTCCATCCGGGCAGTTTGACTTTTTAGGACATTCTTCTCCTCATTGACTTTTTGGACCTCTTTTGCCATTTAAGTTAGTCTATTTTAAGGTGTTACTGTCTTTATTATTTTTGGGTGTCTTTTAGCAGGCTGTTGACTTGCTTTTCATGATTTTCTTGCATTACTCTCATTTTTCTTCCCATTTTTTCCTTCACTCCTCTTACTTAATTTTCAAAATCCTTCTTGAGTTCCTCCATGGCCTGTAACCAATTCATATTTTCCTTGGAAGGTTTTGATGCAGGATTTTTGCCTTGGTTGACTTCTTCTGGTTCCACCTTTTAATAATTTTGTCCCCCAAAAGGATTCTGTTATCTGCTTTCCCTTCCACTGTTTGCTCTTCTGGCCATGGTAGAACTCTGACTCTAGAGCTGGAGAGTTTTGTCCCAAATTGCTGGGGTTTTTGTAAATATTGTCTGAGGTCTTAGAAGACCACCCTCTCTACAGCCATAAGAAGCTCTGGTGCACTGACATTTCTCAGCCCAGGACTAGTACCCAAGATAACAATCAAGTACCAAGGAGGTCAAAGCAACAGGGATTACCCTCTGAATGGTTGCTTGTTCTGCCTATGATCAACATGCCAGGAGCTCCTGAGGCAGCCAGACAGCAGCAGCTACCACCACAGCACCTCCACCTTCTCTCTCCCCAGGGACAGGGGCCAGACTCCACTCTTCTATCACCTAGTTCCAACTGTTTCCCACTGAACTTTTCCTTTCTCTTTGTGTTTATGGTTTGAGAAGTCTGGAAACCGCCACAGTTGCTGGTGATTCACTCTCCTGAAGTCTACTCTGGTCAGTCTGTGCCACTGATCAGGGCCACCCCAGATAGACTGTTCAGATCACATGGGACTAACTGCAGCTCCCGTCTTCGTGCAATAGACCCTTCCTGTTGGCCTGCCATGCTGTATTTAGTAGGAGATTAGTTTCTCTCAGTCACTTTGGGGGTTCTCTAGCTCTAAATTTTGTTTAGAGTCATATTTAACTGGTATTGGAGGTGTTTGTTGCAGGAGCTCATGGAATTTCCTGCTTCTACTCTATCATCTTTGCTCCTCCACTCCAATAATTCTTAAATTAGGTTTCCTACACCTATTTTCCAGGTCCATTGTTTTTCCAATGAGATATTTTACATTTTTTCCTATTTTTCATTCTATTTATTTTGTTTGATTGATTCTTTGTGTCTTATAAAGTCATTAGCTTCCAGTCTCCAAATTCTAATTTTTAAGAAACTATTTTCTTTGGTTAACTTTTGTATGTTATTTTACATTTGGCTAATTTTACTTTTCAATAATTTGTTTTCTTCAATATTTTCTCCTTCCTTTTCCACAGTATGGACTCTTTCCTGCATGCCTCTCATTTCTTTTCCTAATTTTTCTCCCACCTCTCTTATTTGACTTTTAAAACCCTTCTTGAAGTCATTGAAGCTATAATGAATTATAGTGAAACTGAGGGAAAAAGTGAGTAACAGGAGAAAAATCATAGAACTTGAATTGAGCCTTTGGAGTTGAAATAGGGATTGTAAGAAGAAGCAGGGAAAGAGTGCTTTCCAGAAATTTAATACAAACAAACAAACAATTCAAAGTCATTGTCTTGGAAAACTGAATACCATGTATGAGAAAGATTAAGGAGGTCTGTTTTTCTGGACTATTGATTATTTGGGGTGGTGTAATGGAACATCAAATTTATTTTTGAGAATCAGCGTGACAAAGAGAATAGAAAGTCTGCATCTGTTTCAAGAAGACCTTTACTTTCATGCTTCTCATATAATGGCAACTTGCTAAATCAACCAACTATGTATTTTCCTAGGCAGTTCCCAATACCTATGAAAGCAGTTCTTGCTAAAAGCAATAATAAAAATAGTTACAATCTAAAATTAAAAGTTTTGGAAGATGCAGTAGAAAATGACTATAATATTCTTTCAGTTTTTAAAAAAGTATAAATTTATCATATTTTAATGTTTTTATATTATCAGAATGAAAATAATTTCTAATTCTTTTTGTTTCAGATTTATTAAGTATGGTTTCTAAATATTTATCAAGAGGAATACTACTACAAGTAGCAGCAACAAAATAAACAAAAATTCCAAGTATTAATTTTGAAAGTCACACATGATCTCAGTTTCAAATTATTTGTTTCCCCAATTAATTTTTGATAACCTGTATTTTTAAAAGTTATCATTGCAATCATGCCCAAAGTTAGAAAAAATATCATGTAAGCCTTGTATACGGTATCAACTATTTTGTTTTAAAAAGCTTATGAGTAATATTCCATTAATGAATTATATGTCTGGATTGCCATTCAAATGTCACTTCAAAAATATATTAGTTTAAAAATAACAACATTTCAGGCTGAGGGTGTGAATCTTTGGACTCAAATTCAAGTTTATATGATATATAAGAGCATTACATACAGGAATAAAAGGGGGAAAAAGCTGTTACTGCTTCTAATTAGCTTCATGATCTTCAGCAGATCACTTCACACTTCTGGGGCACAGTTTTCTCATCTGTAAGGTTGAGATTATGAGGTTGACCATAATGATCTTGAATTTCAAAGTTGTGTTTTTCCACTTAGAATGTAATGCATTACTTATGAAGATGGCATTTTAATTTGTGAAACATTATGATTATTTAAAAGCATTTAATTTGATGGTAAGCACATAAATTTCTGATGTAGGCTTTAAAGCACATTCTTTTTTTGGTATACACAAGTAATCTAGTTTACACGATAAAATATGATTTTTTTAATTTCTATGATACACATTATATTTATGCCTTGTGGACACTATTAAATGTTGTCTGTCTTAAGTTCCAAATTTTTGAAGATATAAAAATACATTACATAAGTTCGCTGATATGTGTGTGTATTCCTGCCTCTGTGTGTGTGTGAGTGTGTGTGTGTGTGTGTGAATTTTTGGAGAACCAGGTGCAATTTTCCTAGATAATATTAAAATTAATAGATTAAACACTTTAAATAAGCTTGAAACATTATAGAAATATTTACTATGATTGATAATAATAATTAATACTCAGTTATGTAAGTGATCTATTTTAGCATAACATTGCATTTGAATCAATTATTAATCATCCATTATTTGTTGTTATTAATAATGATCATCTAAGTTTGTGGACAAACTTCAAAAGGGTTGTTTGCATTAGGTACTTCCATTTTCTACCTTCTCATTCATTTTTTAATACCTTAAAATCTCTGAATCTCATCATTACACCAAAACTGCTCTCAGCAAAGCTGCTGAATTCATATTTGCCAAAACTAGTTGCCTTTTCTCAGTACTTATTCTTTATGATCTTCTTTTTGAGCCTTTGACATTGTTGGCCACCATGGTCTCCTTGATATTGTTTCCTCAAAAATAGCACTGTTTCCTGGTTCTCCTCTTAGTCCTACAACTCTCTCCATTCTGGATCCTTATCTAGGTCATGCCTTCTAACCATAGGTATCTCCACAATGTTCTGTCCTGGCACCTTCTCTCTTCTTCTTCTATACTACTTCACCTTGTGATCTCATTGACTCCCATCAATTTAATTAAGATATATATGTTAATGACTGTGAGATTTACGTATTCTGCCACAACCTTTCTTCTGCCTTCAAATTTCCCATCTCCAGCTACCTTTGAGACATTTCTAACTTGATGTCCAGTAAACATGTTAAACACAATATATCCAAAACTGCTCATAATTTCCTCCCAAACTCTATCTTCCCCACCCACAACTGCCATAATACTGTCAAAGACGACACAGTCCTCCTTGTTCCTCAAGTAATTAACTCTGTGTCATTGTCAACTCTTCAATCTTTTTCGTTCCTTTCCTATCTAGTATGTAAAAAAGCCCTGTCAAATTCACCCTTGCAAGATCTCAATTTGCTGCTTTCTCTCCTCTAACACTCTTAATACCATAGTGCAGTCCCACATCATCTCCTCTTGGTTATGACAGCCTAAAGTCTTTTCCTACTTCAGTCCAATCTCAATTCAACTTCCAAATTGATTTTCCAAAAGCACAAATACATAAGTATCACCCTTTGGTTCAAAGAATGGCAGTGACTTCCATGTTTCAAATAAAAAATCCTCTGACAAAGTCATTTATAGCCTATTCTCCATCTTTCAAGCACACACACACACACACACACACACACACACACACACACACACCACCACCACCACCACCACCACCACCTTTCTAGTCTTCTTACACCTTACTACCCACTACTTCAATCCTGTAACAGTAGTCTATTTTTCCACAAACAAGACAGCTATCTCTCAGCTGCAGGAATTTTCTTTGTCTCCTAAGCCTTGAATGCTCTTTCCCCTCATCTCCCGCTAATGGCTTCAGTGGGTTCCCAAATACTCCAACTACAATTCAGTCTTCTATAGGAAGTTTTCCCAACCCTTCTTAATACGAGTGCCTTCCCTCTATTATGCCGTATTTGTCCTGTACATAGTTTATTTTCAGGTTGTCTTCTTCATTATATTGTGAGCAACTTTAGAGCTATCTTTTGACTCTTTATGCATCTCTAGTGCTTAGGGACAGTTACCTGACACATAATTGCTCTTTAATGGATGTTTAGTGTTGATTCAGAAGTCTAATAGCACCTCTTAATGCCACTAAGTTGAAGAATGAATTTTTTCCTATCCCCAATTTATCTGTCTTACTGCTCATTTTCCATCCAGAGGTCAATGAGGTGCAAAATACTGCGTTTCGAACTGCTACATTTGTTGGAAGAAATCTATACACCTATCCACTCTGACCAATGATCCACTACCTTCTTGGTAGGTGACCTGCCTAGCCATTGTTGAACATATTTCCCATCATCATTCAATTTGCTTTGTTAGCTTCCCTGTGTAGCACTTCCTGGACTTGTCATCTTTATTGAAATGAATGTCAACGTAGATCCTCAATTTTCTGTTATCTCCTACAATTGAACCATGTGCTCTAAGAGGTGGGAAGTGGCAGGAATAGTAATAAACATTTATTATCTACTATGTGCCAGGAAATGTGTTAAAAACTTCAGAAATATTAATATTGAGAGACACATACGTGGAGACAGAGAGAGACAGAGAGAGACAGAGAGAGACAGAGACAGAGAGACAGAGACAGAGACAGAAAGACAGAGAGACAGAGACAGACAGACAGAGACAGACAGACAGGGACAGAGATGGAAAGGAAGGGAGGAAGGGAGAGAGAGAGAGAAAGAGAGGGAGAGAGACAGAGAGACAGAGAGAAACAGAGACAGGGAGACAGAGATGGACTGCATTAGTAGTTCCCCCAACTAATCATGTTCCTGGGGTTTACTATGAAGTTATCAATTCAAATGATCTCTGACTACACCTGAAATCTGAAATTATCTGCATTCATGATAAATGAGAGGCTCAGTTATGCCTATTGTAATCCTTAGTGAGATAATCTGTGTATATGATGTTACCCTCCAGTAGAATGTAAGCTCTTTGGAGGCAGTAATTGATTTAATATATCTCCAGTGTATAACATATAAATGACACTTAGCATATAACATAAGCATGTTGAATAACCTAAATTAAATAGTGAGATTATTTTAATACATAAATTATTATCAATGTTTTTTATTCATAGTATTGTTCTTACAAATCTCCATCTTAATTAATGTATAAATATAAAAAAAAACTTATCAGGGTGTATATTCCTTAAAATAATGTAGGAATAAACCAAAAGTATTATGTTTAAAAAAAAAGAAAGAAGCAATAGTTGCATAAAGGAAAGAATGCCTAAATAAAGAACAGAAGTATTTTTCACTTGGCTTATCAAACAAAGCTCAGCAAAACAGAAAATAGTTTTATCAGTTTTTGATTGTTGCACAATTGTTTTTAAAGCACCACAAATATTCTAGTAATGTTGCAAAAACATATCCTGTCACTTTAATTCTTTAAATCAAATATGGCTCACTTAGCATTGTTGTGCACTCTATTATTAAATTGTAATTATATTATAATTGTACATTGTAATTGAAGGAAACAAATGAGGTCACTCAATTTAATACTTCTTTACATAAAAGCAATTCTTCTTATTGCTGATTGTTTGCCTCTCCGTTATTATAAAAATTTTCTCTTTAAATGAAAGGAAAGAAAAAATGTTGAACTGGACATAGGTTTTTTTGTTTGTTTGTCTGTTTGTTTTGAATCTGAACATGTTTGCCATTTTGAAGAACTTGCACATGAGGATGATTTCCCCATAAATGATTAAAAATTAATTCTGATTGAAATAGTTTACATCATTTAAAAAAGTAACAGCTAGGTGCAATAGTATTAAATAATGTTTTAAATGTTTTAAATGGAAAATGTTTTAAATAAATGTTTTAAACTCATGTGAGGATCTAGAAATCATTTATTCCAAGAAGTAGTAGGGGGGGAAATGATACTGATTTTTGCAGCTACATAAAGAATAAAGGCAATAGCCTATACCTGATATCACTAGATACCCAACTAAAGAGCATATGTTATTTCTATTTTCTTTGTAGTGTTAATTTTTTGGGAACATTAATGTTGGAGAAAAGATAATGAAACTTAACTGCGTAAAATTAATATGAATTGTCAATTTAAGAAATAAGGGGAGAAACTAGTAATCAAATTTAACTTTTTTCAGTCAATTACCATGACTAAAATATTAGAATCTTCCAGGAGAGGAATCAGACTTGTCCAGGGGAACTAGTATAGAAATTGTAATTGGTGCACTTTATGCAAAGGCATCTTTCAGTTGAGTTGTAGGTAAATAGGAATATGGAATGTTGAATTTATTATTAAAGCTAGTTATTTTGTCATTCAGGGTTTTTAATTTAAAAAAAATTCATACAGGAAAGGTGAAATTGTAAATGGTACAATAAAATTTTTTGAAAGTAGTGGGAATTGACTTGATTCCATCTAATTTCAAAACAAAATTTCCACTTCCATGTATTGATTGATACTCTTTCCCTTATCTGAACAATTCTGCTTTTTTTTCTTAAACTACTCAAATATTACTGATACTTTCTGCCCAACTCAAGTATCATGGCAGCAAATGGTACCTCAAGGAAAAGGAAAAAAAATAATAGTAATGATAGCCTGACTACAACTCATGTTGGTCTTTCTAGTCATTGAAATAGACACAAGTACACTTCTTTCTATATTCAGAGTTTATCAATTCTCTCTCTGGAGTTTGATGACATCTTTCTTCATCTGACTTTCAAATTGTCTGGGATTATTGTCATAAACACAACAACTAAATCTTTCATAGTAGACATTCTTACAATATTGCTATTAATGTGCAAAATATTTTCCTGGTTTTGGTCACTTCATTCTACATAACTTTATATGTGTCTATCCAGATTGTTCTGAAACCATCCTGTATGTTGTTTTCTATAGCATTATAATATTTTATCACAATCACATACCATAACTTGTTCAGCCATTCTCCAATTCATGGACATCTACTCAGTTCCCAATCCTTTGTCACCCCCCAAAAAAAGAGCTTCTGTAAATATATTTCTACAAATAGATAATTTTGCCTATTTTATGATCTCTTTGACACACAGACCTAGTGGTGGTATTGCTTGGTTAAAGGGTGTGCAAAGTTTTATAGCCCTTTGTGCATAGTTACAAACTGCTCTCCAGAATGGTTGAATGAGTTCATAACTCTGTTGATATTACTTTAATGTCCAAATTTTCCTACATCCCCTCCAACATATATATATATACATATATGTATATATATATATACACACACATATAATTTCTTGTCATGTTAGTCCATCTAATAGGTGGGAGGTAGTACATTAGGGTTATTTCAATTTATACTTCTCTAATGAATAGAGATTTACAACATTTTTCATATAACTATTGATAACTGATTTCTTTGTCTGGAAACTGTTCATACCATCTGACCATTTATTAATTGGGGGATGACTCTTTTTAAAAATAATTTTGGTTCAATTCTCTATATATTCAAGAAATGTAGCTATTATCAGAGTTCATTTTGCCCCTAGATTACTCTTTTCTATCTATATTTGTGAATTAGTTTTGTTTGTACAAATCAAAATCATGCATTTTGTTTCTTCTAATCTTCTTTATCTCTTATCTGGTCATAAACTCTTCATTATTCCATAGATCTGACAGGGACATTTTTCCATACTCCCCTAATTTACTTTTTTAAAAAATTTATTTCATTGACTTGTTTCTTTATTTTTAGTTTTCAAGATTCAGTTCCAGAGTCACTTGAGTTTCAGATTTCTCTCCCCTTTCTCCCCACCCCGACCCCTGCCATGGTGTCATACAATCATGTATAGGATCTGCAAACTCTTTCACATTGTACAATAGTCTGGTTGTATAGGTGTTATAGCCAATGGAATGGACAGTGAGAAAAGTGAAACAAAAGCCAAACATACAAAAGAATGATAGCATGTATTGCTTCAGTTTCCATTTAAACTCTGGTCTTTCTGGATCTTTCTCTGAATGTAGACATCTCCTTCCATCTTGAGACTTGTAGAGTTGTCTTTTAACTGTGTGTTGCTGAGAAGAATCCAGTTTTTCAAAGCTGAATATCACACATATTATGTATCTGTAACTGTGTACAAATTTTTCCTGGATTTTGCTCTTCTCACTCAGCATAAATTCGTATAAATCTCTCCAGGTAATTATGAAGTCCATCTC
>CM053600.1:99470414-99482712 GCA_028646575.1 Pseudocheirus occidentalis
TGCTGTTAAGTTTACATCTTTGTAATGGTCCTGCTCCATGAAGTCAAACAAGTAATTCTAAAATACATTATAATCCTTCAAAAATCTGAATATAACTCCTCTTCTGGAGTTTCTTCTTAGCATGAACAAACCCAGTTACATACAGGTATTCAAACATAATACAGAGTTAAAACTCTTTACTTTGAATATTACCTTAATGTGGAACCTCTGCAATGTCCTTCGTGAATTATATCAAGAACTGAATAAAATGCTCCAAATATGGGCTAAACAGGAAAGAAAGCAAAGGGACTATAATCTCCTGCTTCCTAGAAGCTGTTTCTCTCTTAACATATTCCCAAGCATGCTTTAACTTCTTTTGGTTGCCTCATCAAACTGCTTCCTTACTTTGAGCTTTCTAATTTCTAAAATCCACTGTATCTTGCTCAAATATAGTCCCCTATCTTCAGGTCTCTCCCATGTCCCACTTGAAATAATGATCTTTGAACTCAAACAATTTTTTTTATTTAACCCTATCCTGTCAAGTTACATTATTATCCTGACTCATGTCATTCAGAAAAGGATTTACTCCTCCCAGTTTTTTCATTTATAAGTTCGTTTTTAACTGGATAGAATACCTACTTCCTCTTCTATGAAAAGAAATCCTAAAATATAATACTAGGCTATTTATTAGAGCAATGAAAAACACTTCTTTATATAATTACTCTACAAAGTAAGCTCTTTGAGGAGAAGTATCATGTCTTAGTAATCTTTTTGGCTATCCAGTGTCCCAACTCCATGTTTTGCACATTAGACACTACAAGTGATTTTTTAAAAACTTTCTATTTCTCAGTATTATGTATTAAGTCTATTCATTCTTATTTCTTTTCATTTTGGGAGGAAGCAATTGGTTTTAAGTGAATAGTTCAAGGTCATTCAACTAATGTCTAAGGTCATATTTGAATTCAGGTCCTCCTGAATTTTGGGCCCAGTACTGTATCCACTTTAACACATAGTTGCCCCATGAATTTTTTGATTGCATAAACAAAAAGTATCATATTTTAAAACAGTACCCCAAGACTGTCCAGGAAAGTCAATTCAGATCTAAGCAATTTAATTCTGTCTTTGGTAGTAAAAATCACCTTGGCTTGGAGAAGTTAGCCTTTGCAAAATTAAGAAAATAATACCTGGCCATAATTAAATCATTTTCTTAGCAACTGCAACATTAAAGGATCAAGGGTGATGTAATATTATATTCAGGAAGGCCAAGTGGCTAGGACTACAGTGACAAAACTCATACTAGGACAAATAAGGCAAAATGCTTCAAGAGAAAAAGAGGATCATTCAATTAAAAAGAAAAAAAATTCAGTTTACAAAAAAGGAACACAATTAAGAGGAAAAACATCTCCAATATCAAGATTTAAGAGAAGTACAAACAGGCAAAAAGGGAAAAGAAAACAAGGAATTCAAGAGAGCTAAATGAAAAAAAAATATGAAAACATGGGACCAGAAGAAGTCACCAAAAAAAAATCTTACATCAAAACCTTCCAAGAAAATATGAATTGGTTGCAGACCATGGAGGAACTCAAGAAGGATTTTCAAGAAAGTGAGAAAAGTGGGAAAAATAGGGAAGAAAAATGATAATGATGCAACAAAATCATAACAGACTAGTCAGCATCCTGACTGAAGAAAATAACACCTTAAAAAATAAACTGACTCAACTGGCAAAAGAGGCCCAAAAAGGCAATGAGGAGAAGAATGCCTTAAAAAGGCCAATTTACCAGATGGAAATTTGTTTTTCAAAAGCTCACTGAAGAGAATAATTCCTTTAGAATTAGATTGCAGCAAATGGAAGCTAAAAGCTTTACGAGAAATCAAGATACTGTAAAACAGATACAAACAAATGAAAAAAATAGAAAGAAAGGAATGTGAAATATATCATTGGAAAAACCACTGACATGGAAAATAGATCCAGGATAAATAACTTAAAAAAATTATTTAGCGACCTGAAAGCCATGATAAAAATAGACCCTAGAAATCATCCTTCAAGAAATTCTCAAGCAAAATCTCCCTGATATACTATAACCCAAGGACAAAACAGACATTGGAAGAATTGAATCACCTCTTACAAAAAATCCCAAAAAGAAAATTCAGAGGAATATTGTAGGCAATTTCCAGATTTCCCAGGTCAAGGAAAAATATTATAAACTATCAGGAAGAAACAATTTGAGTATTGTGGAAACACAATCAGGACAACACAAGATCTGTCACCTTCTACACTAAGGGATCAAAGGCTTAGAACATGATATTCAAGGGTTCAAAGGAATTAGTATTAAAACCAAGAATCAACCACCCAGAAAAATTGAGAATAATGCTTCAGGTAAAAAATACGGTCACTCAATGAAATACAGGATTTTCAAGTATTCTTGATGAAAAACCAGAGCTGAACAGAAAATTTGACTTTCAAATACAAGAAGCAGGACAAGCATGAGAACGTAAACAGGAAAAAGGAACCATAAGGAACTTATTAAGTAGAGCTATTTACATTCCTAAAGGGAAAAGGATAATTACAACTCATGACGCTACGTAGATAGATACATAGAGATATAGACATAGATATAGATATATAGATACATATATACATATACATGTATATATGTATATGTATGTATATATGTATGCATGTGTGTATGTATACATACTTATATATGAATTTATAGGAGGGTGCATGTGTAAATAAATATCTGTGAGTGGGGGCATATGTATGTACATGTGTGTATATATAGACGAAGGGCAGAGGATGAGTTGAATATGAAGTGATGATATATAAAAAATTAAAGTAAGAGGTAAGAGAGGAATTTATTGGGAGAAAAACAAAGGGAGATCACAGTAAACTATCTCATGTGAAAGAGGCAAGAGAAAACTGTTACAATGGAGGGAAGTGCAGGAAGGTGAAAGGGAATGGGACAACCTTACTCTCATTTAGTTTAGCTTAGTGAGGGAATAACATATACACTCATTTGGGTATTTTGCCCTACAGCAAAGTAGCAGGCAAGGGGATGAGTGGGGGGTGTAACAGAATAGATGGCAGACTGGGAGAGAGAATAGTTAGAAGCACATACTTTTGAAATGCAACAGAGGCAAAGATGAAAATATAGTAAGTGGGGGGCAGGATAGGATGGAGGGAAATAGTCTTTCACAATATAACTACTATGGAAATTTTTTTTTGCATAACGACCCATTTACAACCTGTACTGATTTGCTTATCTTCCCACTAGGGTGGGTAAAGAGGGAAGAAGGGAAAGAATCTGGAAATCAAAGTTGTAAAAAACAAATGTAAAAAATGTTTTTACGTGAAACTGGAAAATATGATATATAGGCATTGACTGACTGGTGGATTCAGGCAGGAGCTGGGACCATGGAAGGGGATCCAGGGAATGTGAGAGACCAACCCCAAATCAAGATGAAATAAACACCTCTCTTTGGATATTGAATGCAGTTATGAAGTTGAAGTTTACTAGAGACTGAGGGGTGGACAGTTTGTGTAATTTTCTAATGCTTGTACTTAGTGATTAACAATATAAATATTCTAAGAGGTAATATGAATTCCAAGTATCACATGGCTTATTTTAATGGCTAAAGCATTACTTAAATGTAAGACATTTGAATCTATGTTCAATATCTTTCCCAGTACTTTCTTTGACTTTTCTGGACATTAATTACTAATTGATGTTTATCATCATATTCTTAACATGACTAATAAAGTGGAAAGGTTAATTTTTCCTTGCTTATGAAATTATTCTCCTTGCTTTTGAAGCAAAAATCATCCTTTCTTCCTCCCTCTTAGCCCACAAAAATTTAAAAAGACTTCAATGATCTCTTCATATGCTTTGATGTTACTACACTGTAAGTGAAATTCTAACAGAAGTCATTGTTCATTACATTTAAAGCTAACTCTCTGTCTGAATATTTAGAATTTGTAGTCTTCATAATGGACTTTTGGCTGTCTTCCTTTTCCTTCCCTGCAGCACATTTTGGTACCATTGAAATGAACGATTGAATTAATTTTCAGGTCACTGCTCCTTTTGTAAATTCCACATAGTGAAAAACTACAGGGTGTTTTCTGTTGGTGGTATTGCTTCTGATTTTCTGTATGATATGAATGAGATTTGGCATGCTGTGATGTTAGGATAAACATGACCCAGGCTATATAGTTTTCTCTACAGTTCCTTTCTCAGAAAGTGTTGCACTCTTTTAAGCTACAGTGTAGTAGGGGTTTACACTAGAGAGCCTTTTCATGTAAGTGTGAAATATTGAAATCCATAGAAATATAGAGATTTCTCTTACTATGTTGGCTGGAATGCAATTTAACTCTTGCTGATTACAACAGAACACTGTGTAGTAGACCTTTGCACATATGATTTAGGACTATGGTGTGATAAAGCAGTATAAAAAATCTCCAATGTTGCTAATGGATCGTTTACTTCCCTGTGAATAATTCAGCACCAAGATAATGTGGATTGTTTAGATCCTAAGATTCACTGTAGATTGTATGGGGCTGCATTGCCCATACCCGGCCTGCTATTTTCCCTCACTTTTAAAAATACTATATTGGCATTATATAGGGCACTCCCAAATATAACATTTTGAGGGCACTTTTCAGTTCACAAACCACATTCTGAACAATGATCCTGTGAGCTATGTAGATAGTCTAAGATCCTTTTTAAAGATCAATAATTGATGCTCAGAATAGTCAAATAATTTTTCCCATAGTCATATACACTTTCAATATCCGAGTTGGTTTAAAGCCTGGTCTTCTGATCCTTTGACTAGAATTACTCCCTGATATTCAACATGATTTTCTATTACCTATTGAGATCCTCTTTGGGAAAAATATGCATGTATTTGCACACTGAAAAGTAATCATGTTTTTTGGAGGGAGGGAGTAATTTCATTGTTGTAGAGAATGCATAATCAGGAGACTCCATTTGCTAATGGAAACCTACAGCTGCTCTACACCTTATATTATTAGAAAGTTACCTGGAACACTGAGACATTAAATGATTTGGTCAAGGTCACCAGCTATTATGCCTCAGAAAGACCTGTTCTCTATTTACTACATCAAAAAGCCTCATAACTGAAATGACTGTAGTAAAAACATTGTTTCTTTCTAATTTAAATTGATAGAAAATTTCAGTTAAAATAAATGCGTTTCATTCATTTAAAAATACTATATTCTATTCAACTTTGTGATTTGTATTGCTTTTGGCTTAGGAAGAACAGTAAATAGGCCACATGTTGTTGAGTTGTTTCAGTGATGTCCAACTCTCCATAACCCCATTTGGTGTTTTTGTGGCAAAGATACCGAAATGGTTTGCCATTTCCTTCTTCAAGTCATTTTATAGGTGAGGAACTGAGGAACTCAGGGTTAAACAACTTGACCATGATCATATAGTGAGTATCTGTGGTTGGAATTAAACTCAGATCCTGCTGACTCCACAGGTGGCAATCTATCCATTGTGTCACCTAACTGCCCCTAATAATGCACATAAAGAATTTGTATTAAATAGTTCTTTGGGCAGGAGGAACACAGACTGTATTTGGATTAATCAGGGACTTTTTACTGAGAAGACTTTATTTTGTGTGTGACTAAAAGGCCTCGCAAATCTCCTGCTTGTTTACAAATTTGATAACTATACAATCTTATTGTCTAGGAAAGGAATCTTACATTTGATGGTGATAGAAACCACAAGCCTTGATCATTGTCTACATGTTAAGGAAAAGAAACATACCCAGCTGAAAACAATACTTGAATTCTTCACCATTGATTCTTTTGTAATAAGGATTTCTAATAATCTAATTTAAGTGTGGATGAGGAAGGAATTTAGTCAGACACCAGGAGAAGGAAGGAAAAACATATATATGTAAGCATATAGAATCCCTTAAAGCCTGATGTTTTCATATCTTGCTCCTCAAGATTTCTGGCCTTTAGTTTCAGGACATAGAGGAGAAAAAAATAAGAGCCAAAGTCACAATTCCTAACACTGAATGCCCGCCACAGAAAGCATGTACTGTATTCAATCTAATGGCATGTTGTCCAAAATGAAATGAATAGAGACCCTTCCCATTGTCTTCAGGAAATATTCTCCTGCAAACTACCTGGGTAGCTTAGTTCCTAAATAGGAAAACAAAATGAAAAAAAAATTGGAACAATGACTGTTACTAGGTTGAAATTTTAAGGAGAATATTTCCTGGAGGTAGTAGAAAAATAATTTTATATTTGTTCTTGATATGATATTGAAACAAATATCCCTATGTGAAAGCTACATTATATTAAATGGTTAATTTAAGTGGCAGCATTATTCACTGAACTTTAAAAATTGAGTGGAATATAGACAATGGGAAATAGACAGTAGAAGCTCAAGCTAGTGTCAGTAGAGAGAACAGACATTCACAAAACTCCTAAAATGTAAGGATCTCATTATGAGATTGCTACTCTTCCACATGATTATTAATAGTCTGAAATTCTTTGGATAACTGTTTGTAATGGGTAGTAACTCTCATATTCAGAACATGTATGTATTTTGAATTAATTGGGTTATATGGTAAAAGATCTTTGTTTAGACTTAATTTCTGCCAAATTTCTATCCAAGTTTTCTCATCAATACTTCTGAAGATAAAATTTTCTTCCCCAAGAAACTTGCAGTCTTAGATTCAACAAACAATATCACATAGGGCAGTTTGATTTATTACCAGAGGTTGAAGGAAGGAGTTGTAATAGTTCTCAAGTCCTAATCCTTTATACAAAAGCCATTGTTACCTTAGCTTATCATGTTGACCCAAATTTCAGTTCTGATGAGCAAGAAGCTGGATTTGTTTCATTTTTTTCCTTTATCCTCCACTCTCCCTCCCACCCCTCAGCCATTTTTGATTGCTTGTTTTATTTTAACTTGACTCAGAACTCATCTTCAGTGTTGGGACAAAACAACACAATTGCAAATAACTGAACATTTTTAAAAGTAGGTTTACTTTGCCTTAAAGAATTCTAAGGGTGGAGTCAAGATGGTGGTGTAGAAACAGGAAAACTCCATGAGCTCCCCACCAAAACACCGCAAATATTTATAAAATATGACTCTAAACAAATTTTAAAGTTTCAGACTTCACAAAAATGCCAGAGTAACAAAGCACCCACTGAAAGCAGTGAGGCAAGTGGTCACCACAGTGCACTGGAGGCAGATTCTAGCCCCAAGAGGTTTCAGCCCCAGGGGATCCAGAAGGAGCCATGGCTGTAGCATTCAGGAGAGTGGATCATCAGCAGGTATGGTGATTTCCAGAATCACCAACCCACAAGAGCAAAGAAAAAAGTGAATACGTAAGTGGAACTTGGCTAAATTTGGGGGAGAGCGTCTGGCCAAACTGCCTCCAGAACTAGAAGCAGTCTGAAGTGGTGGCCCTTCAACCGCCTCCATGTGGCTGTTTCAGAAGCTCCTGGCTTGCAGATTTCAGTTGGGGCAAGCAATCATTCTGAGGCTAAGTGCTCTTGCCTTCAGCTGCAAGGATTGGATCACAGTTGAGGGTGGTGGTCCTGAGATGCATTTTCAGTGAGCCAAAGCTGGTGAGGGCTGCAAGAAATGCCAGCCTCATATCAGCTCAGGCAGTTGCAAAATCCCTAGCAATTTGGGACAGAGCTCTCCCCTCTGAAAATGGAGTTTTACCACTGATCCTAAAAGTCAAGTAATTGACTGGAAAAATGAGCAGGCCAAGGAAGCAAAGGAATCTTAGCAATCCAACTTTAGATTTCTTTTTTGGGGACAGAAAGGACCAAAGCACAGAAAGGGAAGAAGACAACACAGTCAGAACTCCTGCACCAAAAGCTTCCAAGAAAAATACAAACTGGATAGAGGCCATAGAGAAGTTTAAAGAGGATTTTGAAAACCAAGTAAGAGAACTGGAGAAAAAATTGGGGAGAGAAATGAGAATGATGCAGGAAAATCATGATAAGAAAGTCAACAACCAGACTGAAGAAAATAAAACTTTAAAAAATATACTAACTCAAATGACAAAGGAGCCCAAAAGGCCTATGAGGAGAAGAATGCCTTAAAAAGCTGAATTTTCTGGATGGAAAAATAGTCTCAAAAATTTGCTGAAGAGAATAAATACTTCTGAATTAGAGTAGAAAAAATGGAAGCAGATAACTTTATGAGAAATCAAGATACTATCAAACAGATCCAAACAAATGAAAAAAAATTGAAGGCAATGTGAAATATCTCATTAAAAAAACCCAGTGACCTAGAAATAGATCCGGGAGAGACAATTTAAAAATTATTGAATTAACTGAAAGCCATGATAAAAAAAGAATCTAGAAATCATCCTTAAAGAACTTCTCAAGGAAAATTGCTCTGATATTTTAGAACCAGAGGGCAAAATAGAAATTGGAAGAATTTATCAATCACCTCTTGAAAAAGATCCCAAAAAGGAAACTTCTAGGAATGTCATAGCCATGTTCTGTAGTTCCCAGATCAAGGAGTAAATATTATAAGCTGCCAAGAAGAAACACTTTCAATATTGTGGAAACACTACCAGAAACACAGGATCTAGCAGCTTCTACATTAAGAGACCAAAGGGCCTGAAATATGATATTGTGGAAAACAAGGGAGCTAGGATTAAAACCAAGCATTACCTACATGGCAAAACTGAGTATAATGTTTCAGGGGAAAATATGGTCATTCAATGAGGTGGAGGACTGTCAAGCATTCTTTCAGAAAAGGAAGGGATGTTATTTCAAAAGGTGTAATTAAGAGGTGGGAGAGGAATAAAATGAGACCAGACAGGAAAAGACAGAATGGATGTAATCATCCCATATAGAAGAGGCAAGGGATAACAGTTACAATGGAGAAGAAAAGGAAGGCAAAAAGGGAATGGGTAAACCTTACTCTGATTGAATTTAGCTTGGGGAGGGAATGACATACACTCCAATTTGGGCACCTTACCCCACAGGAGAGTAGGGGGAACAGGCATGAAAGGGAGGATGATGGAGGGGAGGGCAGGTTGGGGGGAGGATTGTTATAATCACACTTTTGTAAAAGGATAGGTGCAAGGTAGAGAATAGAACAAGTGGAGGGTGGAATAGACAGGAGGAAAATACAGCCAGTGTTATACTATATATCCATTGTGGAGATGTTCTGTGTAACTAAACATATATGGCCTGTATTGAATTGCTTGTCTTTCCAGTGGGAGTGGGTAACAATGGAGGAATGGAAACAATCTAGAATTTAAAGTTCTAAAATCAAATGATAAAAGTATGTATGTATGTATGTATATATGTATGTATTATTGTTATTATTGTTAGCATTATTATTTACATGCAACTGGTAAATAAGATATACAGGCACTGGGATATGGAGATCCATCTTGTTCTAGCAGAAAGTCAAAGAGATGATGAGGGAGGATATAGGACAGAGCAGATTGAGGGAGAGGGTATATAGTGGATTCACTATTTTGAGGTGGTGGGTAGGGGAAAGATGGGGAGAAATTTTGTAACTCAAAATCTTGTAGAAATCAATGATGTAAACCAAAAAAATTAACAAAGGTTAATTAAAAAATAAAAATAAATGGCTAAAAAAAATTCTAGGCCTACACTCAAAAAGATTTGAGTTCAGATTTGTTTTCAGACGTTTACTGGTTGTGTGACACTGAGTAAATTACTAAGCCTCTATTTGCCTGTGATTCCTCATTTGAAAATTAGATTAATAACAATACTTACCACTCAGTATTGTCATGAGGATTGAATGAGATAATATTTGTAATAGCACTTATCACAGTTCCTGGCACATAGTAGATGCTGTGTAAATAATTACTCTATCCCAGGCTTAGTGCAGTAAGAATATGCAATAACAATCATTTTGTTTCACTGGATGTGTCTTCCCTTGCCTCCATCTAGAAATTTGTTTGATCAGGAAGTGAACAGGTTGCAGTGATTTATAGTCTTTGGCACCCTCCAAGTCTGAGAAACCCAGATTCTATATAACTTGATTTCTAAAATGTCCCCAGACCTTTAAGCTGTGTCAATGAAATTGGGGCAAAAAGAAAACATGTCAGGAAAATGTTGATCATTTTACATCAATGTTTTAAATGAAATCAATAGAAAGATGCATCTTAGTATAGAAAATTGGCTGTGAAATCACACTAGCCTCCTTTTCATAGTTAGTCATCTATGCTCTCAAAATATTTTTGATATCACTTTCAAAAGAATTTTATATGGATGAGATGGTAGGTGTGACAACTAAAAGTTAATAGTGGCAGGTAAGTGAGTAGTTAAAGTGCTGTATTTGAAAACAGGAGCACCTCAATTCGAATCTTTTATCAGACTCTGATTATGTGATTTGAGCAAGTCTCTTTCTTTTCCAGTTTCCTCACCTGTAAAATTAGTATATTTATAAAATTTAGCTTATGAGGTTTTCATCCAGATCAAATGAGATAATATAAACATTCTGTAAATTTCTAAACACTACATGAATTTTAGCTGTTATTATACCTTCTTGGTCACATTTATGGGTGAGGATAATGTAATATATTATTTCCTTTCCTATCAAAACATATTTCCACCTTTTAGATATCTTGTAGTGAGCCATTATTTGATCAGTCTGGATTTTGGGAAAACTGAATATTACTTTGAAGAATCTTTATATGCAAACTGTTATGGAACCCAATGTGGTTCTACATGATAAGTACTTATTGGTAGAAATTAATCATATTTTTCTAGAAATTTTGTATGATCAGATATATAATAAAATTAATTTGAACTTAAAATTCTGCCATGAACAGTAAAAGTATTGCTGCTTTTATATAGGGGAGTGGTATTTTTCTCTCATAACTTTACTTAAATTTCACTTAAACTGAAGAGTTCTTCTAATACCAACCCCATGGCTGTAAAGGAAAATAAGACACATGGATATTGTAGAGTACTAGGCTTCACCTCACAAAACCATGCCTATATCTCTGGCTCTACTATTCTTGATCAGTTTGCCTTGGCATTTCATTTGGCCTCATGTGTGAAAGTAACTTAATAATTATAATTTCTCAAGGAGAGCTATGAAAAACAATTGAAATACCCAATCAATCAATAAGCACTATTTTAAAATCTACTCTATGCCAAGAGTTTTGCTAGGTGTTGGGGATACAAAAGGAAAAATATGAACGTTTGGGCATAAAGTCTACAGACATCCAACATGGATAGATAGATTAGATAGGTAGATAGTAGATAGATAGATAGATAGATAGATAGAGTATATTTTTATCCTGTGTCATTACTAGCTGTTTCCATGAAGTGAATCTTCAAAGAATGGAAAGATTCTATGAGGAGGGACAAAAGGATGGGGACAGAGTAAGTTTCACATATTTGAATAAGCGTGAGTAAACAATGTTATATACGAGGAATAGAAGAAAGCTAGGTTGTACTGTATGTAATAAAGCAGGAAAGCTCGATCTGGGTCAGTGTCGTCAAGAGCTTCAAATATCAAGCAAATGAGTGATAGTCACTAATTTGCAGAGTGGATGTGTGCCAGACTTGGAATTAGGAAGACTTGAATTCATAGTAGGCCTCAAATGCTAGTTATATGGCCCTAGGAAAGCACTCTCAGTCTTATTTCCTTATTGGTAAAATGAGAATAGTACCACCTACCTACTTTGTCATGAATATTAAATTATAATATTTCAAAGAGTTTGCAAAAATTAAAATATTATATAGTTATTATTATTATTTCTAAATATAATAGGAAGCTGCCAGAGTTTAGCAAGTACAAAAATAACATGGTTAGAATTGAGTATTAGGAAAATTAGTTTGGCAGTTATGTAAAGAAAAGATTAGAATTTAAACTAACCTTAACATCTTGGATAAATATTAAATCCTACTATTATTATTTGACATTATTAATTAAAACTTTATAACTAAATTATAAGTTATTTATTACATAAACATAAAATTATGTCAGGAGAGTATTAAACAAATGTGAATAAATAAGAAATGATTCATCATCAAAGAATGGGCAATTTCAAAAGCTGCATCAGTAGAGTTTAAGCTGGAGACAAGTCCAACCAAAATAGAAAATTTGTGAGTGCTTGCTCAGTAAAGGAGTTTGGGATAATTCTATTACCATTCTAAACAAATACAGAAAAAACTAATTGCAATAAATTTTGTCCATAGATTATAATTTATTTAGCTCTTCAACCAAGGTATTAATAATGACCATTTATGGTTTGTCAAAAATATACTTGCAAAATTTAATGAAGTCTTCTGAACAATCAAGTAAAAATAATATCAATA
>CM053600.1:99483212-99500201 GCA_028646575.1 Pseudocheirus occidentalis
GGGAGGTGGGATTAAAACCAAGAATAACTACCCAGCAAAATTGAGCATATTATTCCAGGGGAAAATATGGTCATTCAATGAGGTGGAGGACTTTCAAGCATTCTTGCTGAAAAAACCAGAACTGAACAGAAAATTTAACAATCAAATGCAAGAAGCATGAGAAGGTAAACATGGGAAAGAAATCATAAGGAACTTATCAAGTTTGAATTATTTACATGCCAATATGGAAAAATGATAATATATATACATACATACATATATGTGTATATGTATGTATGTATGTATACTTACACACATAGTTCCATATAGGAGGCTATATATGCATATGAATACATATCTGAGCATGTGTGTATATGTGTATAAAGAAGGTATAGGATGAATTGAATGTGAAGGGAAGATACTTTAAAAGGCAAAATTCTGAGGTGGGAGAGGACTAGAATGAGAGGAGACAGAGAGACAAAATGGGGTTAATTATCCCATATAGAAGAGGCAAGGGATAACTGTTACAACTTTACTTTCAATTACTCTCACTGAATTTGGCTTAGGGAAGAAATGACATAAACGCTAAACTGGGCATCATGCCACACAAGAGGGTAGGGGGCATGGGGATGAGAGCGGGGATGACGGAGGGGAAGGCAGGATCTGGGGGAGGGATACTGGAAGCACACACTTCAGTAAAGGGACAGGGACAGGGTAGAGAACAGAACAAGGGGGAGAGGGATAGGAAGGAGGGACATATGATCACTCTCACAATATGTCCACTATGAAGATGTCCTGTATAATCACCCATACACAGCCTGTATTGAATTGCTTGTCCTTCCAGTGGGGGTGGGTGACAAGGGAAGAATTGAAAGAATCTAGAATTGAAAGCTCTGCAATACCTGCAACTAAGAATTAAGATATACAGGGGCTAGGGTAGGGATACCCTCCCTGCCCTACCTGAATGTAAGAGAGCAGATCAGGGGAGGGGCTTTACGGTGGGATCACTGTTTTGGTGTTGGGGTAGGGGAAAGACGGGGAGAAAATTTGTAATTCAGAAATCTCATGAAAATGTATGATGTAAACAAGAAAACAAATAAAAAATTTTAAAAAAATAAAGTGTAATACATTTATCTGGTAATCTTTACTTCAGACAACTTTGATTTATTCTAGCTTTTCTTTGCAGAGCACAGAAGAAAGAAAACCATTTTCTCATAGGTCAAAAAAAAGAGGAGAAAACAGAAGAAAAATTTTAAATTGTCAAGATATTAGGAGACATCCTATTTTCCAAAGCTAAGGCCCAGCAAGCAAGCTGTGCTCTGAGTTTGGCATAACAACAATCCTTTTTGCTTGCCCTCTGCCAGGGGTGGGGAAACTGCACCCTAGAAACCACACATGGCCCTCTAGGTCCTCAAGTGTACCCCTTTGACTGAATTCAAACTTCACAGAATACATCCCCTTAATAAAAATTTGTTCTTTAAAACTTCAACTCAGTCAAAAGGCCACATGTGGCCTCAATGTCACAGGTTCCCCATCCCTGCTTGTTAATCTCACCTTCTGGCAAAATCACATAATTATTATTTTGCTTTGACCAGGACCGCGCATTATCTGAATCTGAACAAGTTCTGGTCATGACACCCTACTGTAAATTGAACTTGTCACATTATTGCTGTTATCCCTCATTGCACAGCTGCTGGAAGTAAGTATGGGTCTAGAAAATGTCTGCTTCTGAAAATTAGTATGTCATCAAATCTCTTTCACTTGAGTTACCATATTGGTATCACATTCAGAACATGGACTTTAACTATGCTTCAGTCTTAAAAGTTTGTTTGACTTAGACATCACATGAAATTTATGCCACTGACAGAAGACAAGTCTTATATTTCTTCTTTAGAAGCATAGGTTTCTATAGGTAATCACCATTAGATACACTAGTCATGGGGAAACAACAGATTCCTTTTTTACAGAGCATCTTTTCTAAGTAATAGCATAAATAGAAAGGACAGGGTATGAGGAGGGCAATGGCAACCTCTACACTTCATACCAAAGATGGTGCCCACATAAGCCAGTTAGCATCAAACCTTCACTCTACCCATGAGTTTCAAGGCTTTCAATATCAATGGCATCCCAACAAAGGTGGTCAACATATGCTCCCTCATTCAATCCTTTACTTGGTTGCTAGGACATATTTCCACCAGGTTTTTGGAGAGTGGATAGCTAGTATCAATCAATAAACCAAAAATTATTTATTAGTGGGGAAATCAGATAAAAACAAAATAGCCTCTGCCTTCAAGGAGAAAAAAATAGCATATACACATATAAAGATATACTAAATATATAAAAATTTAATTCCAAAATGGAAGCACTGGCATATGGGGGAGGGGGAGCAGGCGGGGAGGAAGGCAAGAAAGGTCTCTTTAAAGTCTCTTTAAGCTGTGGCAATTGAACTGAGTTTTGAAGTAGTCTGGGATTCTAAGGGGCACGAGTTAAGAAAGAATGCATTTTAGGCTTTAGGGACAACCTATGCAAAGTCATGGAGTTGAGAAACGGAATGGCCCATGTGAGGAACAGCAAGAAGACCAGTTTACCTGGATAATAAAGTGCATGAAGATAAGTAACATGCTATAGACTTGGGGAGGGTATATCAGAACCAATTTAAGGAGTGCTTTACATGCCAAACCAGGAAGTCTGCATTTTATCCTGGAAACAAGAAGAAGCCACTAGAGTTTAATACACAAGGGAATGGTGTAGTCAGACCTTTAGTTATTTTACTTTGGTAACTATGTGAATGAATGATTGGAGAACATGACCATTGTCTTCCTAGTATCAGTCAACTAACCAGTATTTATTAAATACTTGTGTACAATGCTAGATGTCAAGTCAATGTAAGATATATGGCCCTGAAAATTAGTGTCATCAAATCTCTCTTGTTGGATTTACTATGTTGATGACACATTCAGTACACTACCTCTGGTCAAAGGAGGATAGAAGAGGGGATACGTGCTATTCCAGCACTGCCAGCCCACTGACCTTGTCCTCCACCTCACCTCCAGCCACCTGGAGGAGCTTAAGTTGACTCAGACTCAACCAGTTTTATGAGACCCAATCATAGCAGGACTATCATCACTAACCCCACACAAGACTAACTATACTCATGACCCTTGACCAGAAACAACATCTCTTGGAGACTGTGAGATGAATTTTTCATCTGCTACCTACTAATACACTCTATGGCTAACAATTTCCCACCATCTTTTCACTCCCTGTCCTTGTATTAATCAATCACTGGAAACATAGGAGAAATATATTCCCAAGTCCCACTTCCTATTCTCTCATGTTCCATAGCCCTATTGTGCCCATATTCCACTCTAACCCTAACAACCCCTTCTACCATGCCGTTGGAAATTTCTTTTCCATACTGAATCAGCTTCCCTTTATTCCAGAATTCACTTCATTTCTCTATTTGTAGTTTCCCTCACTTGTAAGTTTATAATTATCTCCAGCTCTGCACTCTCCATAATCCCACATATCTAATCAAATGTTATCCATTTATACCCCTACAACATCTTTTGCATCTGGTTCCTTTTCTGTACTCAAAGTAACTCTCTTAGTTCAGGCTGTCATCATCTCTTGCCTAATTATTGCAACATCCTCCTACTCACTCTTCTTGCCTCAAGTCGCTCCACATTTCAGTTAGCCCATATTTTCCTAAGGATAAATATGACCATATCACTCCTCTACTCAATATATTCTGGTAGGTGACTATTGCATTTTGAATCAAATATAAATCCTTCCATTTAGCTTTGAAAGCCTTCACCGCCTGTCCCTGACAGCTCATTTTAGCCTCATTGTATTCTGCTACTTCTCATATGATCCAGTTAAACTGACCTCAGTCCTTCTCATACACAGCACTATATGTTGCATCTTCATGACTTTTGACCTTTGCATTGAATGTTCCTTATTCCTGGAATGTACTCTTTCCTCACCTCTATCTCACAGAATCTCTCTCTTCATTCAAGACAGCTCAAACACCATGAAGCTTTCCTTGATGCCTTCAACTGCTAGTACCTCCCTATCCAATAATCTTTCCTGTAAATACTTTGTATTTATTCTCATTTTTTAATTCTGTATGCAATAATACATCCTTGTTGGAGTGTTTTAGCTTTTCATGAGCAGAGATTGGTTTGTTAATTGTATGTATATATCCAGACATAGTAGGTATTTCATAAATATTTACAGATTGATTCGTCACTCATATTCTTGACCTTTTAGGGAAAACTCCTTAGCAATGGCAAGAAGAATGTGGTCAGAACCTTTTTCAAATACCAAAAAGATCCTAGTGTAATATATTAACAGGCACAGCTTTGAATGGGCAGCCACTGAGTGGGAAGCTGCCAATGCATAAGGGGGAAGAGGAATAGGAACGGCAAGAGAAAAGGGAAGGAGAAAGGAGTAAGTGTTCATTAAGTTTCTACTACGTATCAGACACTGTGTTAAACACTTTGCAAATAATTAGCCCATTTGATCCCAACAACAGCTCTATGAGGTAAGTGGCTAAGTAACTTGCCCACAATCACACAGCTAGTGTGAGGTCAAATCAGAACTTAGGATTTTCTGCTAGAACCCAGCACTCTATCCACTCCAGCATCTAGCTACAGTGGGAATCAGGAATCTGAATCCTGACGAGCTCTCCTGCACCTATTTTATTCCCCAAGGAACCCAACAGAAGTGAAATAATTTATTTTTATGCTGAAAGAAAAACTTCATTTTCACAACTATGTGATCATGAATAAAATACATATATAAGGATCATTGCTTACATGAATAAGACACATATGTAATAGTCCACAATTTTTCAAGAGAAAATGGCTCCACTGCCAACAGTAAGATGATTTACTTTATCACTTGCTTTCAAGGAAAGAAACCTAGAGCAGGTTCTGGCCAGATTAAAAAATGACTGCTCTACTATATGCACTAACAGGTAGCAAAATGACCAACTACTGGCAAAATCAAGCACCAAGCACCAGGGACATACTTCTATGGACCAATATACCTGTATTGCACTTATGCAGTATAGCTAAAAGCTGGCAAAGTTGTGTATTTGCTTAATTTTTAAGAAGAAACTTAAATATCAGGAGAGGAGAGAGTGGGCCCATGTGTGGTGAGGGTCTATCCTTGTGTAACTTGAAGGGAGGCAGAATGGACGTCTCTAGCCTCTTTGCCCTCTACCCATTTCCAGAAATTTTCATTCCTGCCAAGAAAGGAAACAGGAGGTTGGGGCCAATGGCTACCATTTTGCTCTCCTCAAAAAAAGGAGGTACTGAACTAGGAGCTTATTTATGTGTTTCCTTAAATATTTTTAGTCTAAAGGATATGACTGCGTTCCATTTAACTTTTTATCACTTTGTCATTTTGGAGGGAAAAGAAATCTCTCCCACCTAATGCTAATTCTTTAATGCAAAAACATAGTGAATAGCAAAGAAGCTGATTTATTTGAATTTCAACAAAACAGAGGTTGGAGAAGGTATTTATAGGAGGACATATATATATACACCAGAAAATACACAGTAAAAGAGCTCTCCCACTGGAAGCAAGGTAACTCAGTACAACCAAGAGAATGTCCTAGTTCTCAGCCAAAGGAAATGATCACTGAAGGTTCTAAGGTAACAAACTGGGAATGGGGGCATGATGAAAACCAATTGCTGCTCTCAGTTCTTCTCAGAGTCTTTTCCTTCAGCAACCTGAAGTGGGGTTGGCTTCTTCAATATTCTCTCTCAAAGCTAGAAGCCAGGAGTGCCCAAAATTATGTCACTTAAAGAAGACTAGAAGCTTGATCAGTCAACGAGCTAACCTCTTGTCAACTCTGCCATGCCTCTCGTGCAGGGTAGGACCTTTATCTCAATCAAAAAGGAGAAAGTCCCATAACAATGGACTTTGGGACAGGGGTTATATTCCCTGGGTTGAAATTCTTTGCAAAGACAGCTGGGGCAGATCCAAAACAAATAAAAATAGAGTATAAATACAAATATCCGCATTTTAAAATAAGAATGATTTTCCTAGTGTTGCAGGCAACCAACCTTTGGTATCATTGAAAGTGAAATAAAACAAATGCCAATTTCTGCATATATATTAGACACAGCATAATACAGAGTATCATCTGTGAGAATACTATAGTGACAACATGCCTAATTACATATAGGATATATAACAGACACACATTTTGGAAGTATAGTCAATCTTCAACTTTAGCAGGAGTAATGTTCCTAGAAAATGGCATGAAAATCAAAAACAAGAATGTTGATACATTATACCTATAGGAATTAGTGAGTTAGATTCTGGTAACTACCAAAAAAAATGTTCCTAGACATTGCTTAAAATACACTTTTCTATATACAATTCTTTATAACAAAACATTAATTCTGATAACGTGTATTTTTCCTAGCACAGTAACCATACATAGCCCATATAATTCAATATACAAAATAAAATTGGTTACATGGAAAACATTTTTCTCACTAGTAATTCTCTAGTATTCTGTGACCTTTTAAACTGCTAACAACCCAATTTTTAAAAATTAATTTTAGACAATATCTACTTTTTATAATACATGAAATCTACAGTACTAGAAATACTTTACAGCAAATAAAATTCTTAATACTAAAACATTTTTAACCTGAATCTTACCTTCCACTACGTCAGATGGTGGTGCAAGGGCATTGTACTGTATGTTATCGGGGAAACTTGCTGGGACTTTAGTTACTTCTGTCAAGACCTCTGGCACTCTGTCCTTCATGGCTTGTGGATGGCAGAGAAGGCTGTGTAGGACATACCAGCTTAAAATAATCTGTTGGTCCTATGTCATTTGAGTTCCTTGAGAGTCGAGTATGGGAGCATATCAGAGGCAAATTGACATTTAACCTTGAGACTACAATGGATGACAAGGTTGGCAGATGCCTCTAGTCAGCTGGTCAATTAGGCCAGCAGTGGATTGTAGACATTTCAGCTTGAAGTTTATCTAACACCTTTATTTTTCTCACTAAGCCACATCACTTACTTGATACTTGCTTGGGCTCAAAAGACTTACACTATATTTTGGGAAGCACAATTGCAGCATGAAACATGAGTTTTAAAGACTAACAATGAAAGTATGCAATGAATACACAGAAAGCTTTTTATAATAGTAGTGTGAACAAGACCAGGGAAGCATCTCTCATTTTTTTTCTCCACTCTGCATTGCCATTACCTACTCAAAAGTGAAAGTTGGTAATAAAATCATGCGAATGCTTGAAGTCATGAAAGTTGAAATGGGAAGGCTAAAAATTAGCTATACATGCACATGCACAGTACCCAGCAGTCAATCAAAAGCAGTAGGCATAGCTAACCAACAAAGCAAAGCTATCTAGCTACAACACTAACAATAGGTTTATATGTAAAATACGAGTCAATAAGCAATATTGTACACTCAAAACAACCAGCAAATACACACCTCTACAACATGAACAGAACAAAAAGCAGTCAAATGAATGTAACAACAAAATAAAACAAGCATTCTAAATACTCAGCAATTCACAGTATGCCAGTAGACATATGCATTATATACAAGGCACTTTTCACCTGAGTAATCTCTAGAATTGCTGCCTAGAGACTACATCTTCAGAATTACCTAAAATGTAATTTAGCCTAGTGACTGGGTCTAACAGGCCTAGTTCTCTTCTCACTGCTCTCTCTGTTCCTGTACCAGAGTTAATATGGGCTAAGCATCAGATTCATTATAGAGTTGTGTGTCTGTACCTAGGCTGGCACTCAGTCCCGGATGGCTATAAATATTTTTAAGCTCTATCAGTTGAATACATACCCTTGAAGTCTCTAGCATGAAAATAGCTACCTCTGGATTCAGTTCTCCTGTCCTGGAATAAATATAGACATTTACTGGATACATCATTCTCAGTATCTGTCTGGGTCTTTGTACAGCTGGAGGACAGTCTTTTTTTCTCAGCCTTTCCCCAGTCAAGTGCCCATCAGTTTTCTCCACCTGCTCATTAGAAAGTCCATCTGGGACTATTTTGTCAACAGGCAGTTTGCCAACTCTCTCCAGTATCTTGTATGGGTTAGCTTTCCATTGGTCAGCTAATTTGTGTTTCTTAAATCGTGAAAGCAGGCTTATTATCCTCTTTTTCCACAGATACAGGAATCTGGTAGTATCCAGTACATAAGGCTAAAAATGAAAACCACTGACTGCCTAGTAGACAATCCAGGGAATTTAGCACTCAGGGAATAATGTATTGGTCCACTACAGTCCTTTTCTTCAAAGTTTGGAAATCAACACACATCTGTATCTTTCCAGTCTTCTTAGGCACCACAGTACAGATGAGACATAAGGGCTGTTAAATTCTGTATTGATGCCACTAAACTGCATTTCATTGAGATGGTCTCTAAGATCCTCCATTATATACAAAAGAAGCCTCCTAAATCTGAATGGTCTAGAATTAGTGAGCTGTATTCTGTCTTGCTCTTCAAGCACAACGTACATCCCATTCATGTAAATGAGAACACGCCTATCCTCTTGCTGCATTCCAACCTCAACCTACCCTTCTACTCTTGTGGTACCAGGGAGTCCACAAAGTCAGATACCTCAGGATCTAGCACAGAAGGTAAACAGTGAGGGCTCTGGTGACATTCACTGGAATCTCTTGCCTCTAATTGCTTGTAAATCTCTGCATGGATGGTCAAAGCATGTAAATATGGAATCCCAGTTTGTCACTTGCAGTATCCTGCTAGAATTTAGAAAAGATTAAAATTAGTTCAACCGGTGCTGACACTACAGTGAATGTTGGAAGATCTGGACATATTGGAGCCAAAGTGTCTACTTTCCTATTAACAAAAACAACTTCCTTGAGGAATTTCAAACTTACCCGGATGTGTCACACATATGGATAGTCTTTATCACTCAAACCAAGTGCAAATCATAGGCTTTACATATACTTTATCCAAATATTTGTCATAAGATTAGAAAATAATAGCACTTTGAGATCCACTGTTCAGGACAGCATTGGAGTCCTCATTCTTGACTTTTACCATCACCTCTGCACAAAGTCCAATGAGTCCAGATGGAATAGAGACATAGGGAAGTGACAATGAGGTCAATGTAATTGTTCTTAGGGACCCATAATAACATACTTCCCTGGTCCTGCTTCAGTTTCCCGAAGTTGGATCAAATACTAAAGTATATCGATCTAATTTACAATTATAACAAAAAGTGGATCTGTTACTCTGATGATTACCTGATGGAAGTGGTCTTATGTCAGTCCTGTGTGCCCTTCCTTCCCTTGGCCCTCTACCTCTCCAAGGAGAATGAGATTGGTTATATACTGTCTCTTACCTGATAGTCTGAGGTTCTGTGACTAAAGCTCAGACTTGTAGAGCTATTGTCCTGCATCACTCCTGTGGCCCACTGTAAGAAGGCCTGGAGTTTGCTGAAACTATGCCCTGTCAATTATATTGAACTTAAAGCTCAGGAGTGTCTGTCTCATCTCAGCCGTTTTTGGTAATGATTTCTGTGTCTGCATAGACCTGATTGCAATCAGCTGTATATGGGCCATGTACCAATCCCTGGAACAGTCTCTCTGCTGTAATTTTTCTTGCATTCTCAAGATCCACACCCTCTATCGGTATTAGTCTTTTCATATGTTGCTCCACTCTAAGGAGGAATTCAATAGGCTTTTCTCCTTGCCTAACAGTATTAGAGAAAAGTTAGCATAGGGGTCTTCTGATCCTTCCTCTCTAATATCTGAGCTAAAGTTCATATATGCTCTAGCCAGGTAACATTCAGCATCATCTCTATGAGGGCATCTGCTCCCTTGGCAGCTATCCTCCTTAGGCTATATGACAAGTCCCATCAGTTTGTCAGCCTTAGGGGCATTCCAGAGTCTCAGGCACAGTCTTGCCCACCACACCTAAGTTTCTCAGAATTGTTCTTCTGGGGCACTGTGGGATCCCTACTGGTGAAAAGTCATAAAACATAGCAAGAAGTGAAAACCATACCTTTAAACTCTGAAAGGTGGAAGCTCGACCATGGTGACCTGTTCAAATCTTAATTCAGACACTAAATTATATCTTAGATAATGTCACCAGGCAATAACCATAACATGAACACAGTGACCAGTTCATTACCAGTACGTGACCAGTACACTATCTTGTGTTTGGGCATCTACCCTGACTTAATGCTCAAACTTGGATATTAGCTCGTTACTAAGCAGAAAATCAAAAACATCCACCTATCACTAATAATGTACTCTATAGCCCCTCCTCCCTTTGCTTGACTTCTATAATTCTATAACAGATCCTGGGTTATCCTGGGGTCTTTGTCGGGATCCAACCTGTAGTGTGGCCACCATCCCAAATGATAACTATTAAACTCTTGGCAGGGGTCCATCATACTGCCCAAATCTAAATATTCGATTGATTAAACTGCTACCTACAATCAATCTGGAACTCTTTAGCAACTTACCTCACTATTTGGGAGGGAGGAATTACCCTAAGTGGGGGAATTCTGGATCCTACAGAGACCAAGGTTCATGTCCACAGAAAATGACAACTTGGGGACTAAAGTAAAGGTATACCACAGAGGGTAAGGCCTCCACCTAACTCAGAGATGGATTAGAGTTCTTGAGTATAATTAAAACTTGAAGTCTCTGTAGGAATGCTACCTTGATTAACAGAACTTCTATTTCTTTAAGTTCTAAGCCTCAGAGAATGAACAAGTCTGAAATTCATGTAAATAATTTCCTGTTAATTCTTAGGTATATATCTCTCTGGTCAAACTCCTCAGTCAAGATTAGAAAAATTCTCTGAATTATCTTTTCTGAATTAACATGAGTGGCCTTAATTGTACATTCTTCCAATCCTTTTACTTTGCAGTCCAATATCCCTAAGATGTCCTAATTCTTGAAGTCTGGGTTGTGAAAATGAATACTTTGATTTTCTTGAACACCACTCCCTCTCCCTCAAATTATCAAGGTAACCAGAAGAACTGTATGAGGACAGGCTATACTGGCTAGGATACAGAGTGGCATGATGTACCAGCAATCCTTTGCAGAGAATGAGAGTAAACCTAACTGGACATGCAGGAAATCAATAACTAAAGTCAAAGGAAGCAGACCCTGAGCCATTTGGTGGTTTATGGACCTACAGGACATGCTCTTATCTTCAAAGACTCACTTAATTGTTGAATATGGGACACTCAGACAAAAATCCTGTTTTATGGTTTTTGGAAACATCTCCTAATCTTGTTGTCTGTGCACAAATTTTGGAATGCCGCCTCTTTTGTGTATCAAAGGGTCACAACTCTGACACCTGGAATTTCTCATTTACTTTTTTTCCTGGGGATTCCTGCCTAAGAGGTGTCCAAATTCCGACCTTTTCTCCTTTCTTTATTTCAAAAAAGTATAAATATTTCACTCTTTTCAACTAGACTTTCAACTGTTCCGGCTTGCAAGCTTTTTCTTCTCAGGCAATAAATGCATTTATTATCAGTATAAACTGTGATTAGATTCTAGCAAATTCCAGGTTCCCCTTTTGGGGCCTAAGATTTCTTCCATTTAATAGTTCAAAAGGGTTTTTCTTTGACAGGGTTCTGTTCCTAATATTAGGAAACCTCTATGCTTTTCAGCTAAGAAAGCAAGAGAGTATTCCTCAAATACCTTAGCTCTCATCTTTTCTAGAGATTTCTCCATGGGAACCCACATTAATACGCAAATGTTAATGCTAACAAATGTATGATATTACATCAGTACTGGCCTATTGGATTAATAAACTGTATTTAACAATACAATAATGATGGGGTGGTGGGACCTGGACGCCAAAAAGCCCTAAGATCACATCTCTGGAAGCTTTCTAATCTTTCAGCAGGCCCCTGTCCTTCACCCTGTTGCAGAACACATTCTCTTATCAGAACAGAGAGTTCTGATAAAACTCAGTGCCTGGTCCAAGGAGTTTTGGCCCTGATTGGCCCAAGGACTCTCCCTTGTGCAGATCCCCAAGATCCATGCCTCTGACAACTAAACAAAAAAATATCTTTTCTCCCTCAGTGTCTGGTATCAACAAAGTCATCTCTGCAAAACTCCATATGTTTTCCCATTCATAGATTACTGACACCTGCTCCCAAGACAACTGGACCCCTTATGCTATCTAATTATTCCTTTCCCTGCCCCTTTCCTGTATAAGTTTTAGATTCACCCCCACTAAGCTGCATGTTCCCCAAAGGAATTTCACCCTGTATTATTGGCATTATAATAAACCACCTCTTGATTTAAAGACAGCTTGAGTGTGTGGATTAGTTCCAGGCAACTCTGTCTTGGCATTCTCAAGGTCCCAGCACCCCAAACCGTGTCAATAACCCTAACCTCTTCAATATCACAGCAAAAGACATGAATTCAAATCATGAAAATAGTACCAATGATTTTCCCAAGTATCAACATATAGCAAGTAATTATACTTTAGGTGCCGTGGTCATTGTCATTTCAGGCTGGGTGAGTATGTCCATTATGGATGAAATGAGTGGAGATTTCAGAGTTATCTTCTTAGTCAATGATGAAATTAGGTCTACTTCATCTGCAGTGAAGTCAACATCACCAGGGAGGATTAGAAAGTCGTTGTAAATGAGTTGTGGAATCAGGAGCCAATCAATGGAACTTAACAAGTGCTTTGGCTACCATGGTGGGGCCAGGTGGGAGGACTTTCAAGAAATCCATGTTATCAATAAATGCAGCACTTGCTAAACAACAGGATGTAGCAAAGTCAGAATAAGCTTGTCACACTTCAAAAAAAATTTTTAATAATAAAATTGCATTGAAAAAGAATTCCAGGATATAACCAGGAAAAGACAAAATTATGGCTCTAAAAATTAGTCCACTTCCTATGAAAAGAAAAATAAAATAAAATGCAAACAAAAGTGTTTTCCAGAATGGAAAAACAAAATCCCACTTCAGAAACAAACCTAATCACAGGGAAATCATAAAAAAATGTAAAAAAAAATGTAAAAAACCACCTTCCTAGATTAAGGTCTTTTCCCAGACCTCAGTGTGAGAAGTAATCAACTTACCAAGAATTCCAGCTGGCCATTAGTGAATTTAGGGGGAAAAGATTGTTATCTTACATCATTTCAGACAAGTAAAGTCAAAGATAAAGGCACACCCAGCACTGGGAACAGCCAGCTTTTTAATTCCCCTTCTCAACTGCCAGGTTTCTTCCCTGTTCCCCATTGGGTAGATATAACTTCCTGAACACTTTCTTGTTCTTCTCCTAGATGGGTTCTCCTCTCCCTTGTCATGCATTGTATGTAGATTTAAATTAGCTTGCTCCTCCCTGAGGGTGTGTAGGTTAATATTAAACAGTTTGTGAAGCATGTGTACAGGCTTCTGACCTTTTACTCGATCAGCTGGTTCTGCCAGGTCACAGCTCTAGCTGGAACTGGTTATTTCTTACTTATAACCTGTTATCTTTCCTGCAAAGCTGGGAGTGTGTGTAGTTGTCATTTTTTATCTTTGCCAAGAAAACCCCAAATGGGGTCATGAAGAATTGGACACAACTGAAAAACAACTGAACAACAAAGCTCTATATCCAAGGTTTGAACCCTTTCCCACCTAATGCCAATTCTACAATGAACATACATAGCAAATAACAAAGAAGCCCATTTATCTAAATCTTAGCAAAACAGAAATGAGAAAAGGCATTCATAGAAGAATGAGTATTGCTGTTCAAATACAGCCTCAGACATTTACTAGCTGTGTGACCCTGGGCAAATCACTTTACCCTGTTTACCTCAGTTTCCTCATCTGTAAAACGAGCTGAAGAAGGAAATGGCAAACCACTCCAGTATCTCTGCCAAGAAAACCCCAAATGGTGTCACAAAGACTCAGATGTGACAACAACCTATATGGAAAATCAATGAAGCTGGGAGGAGTTAGACTGTAGAAATGTGATAGATGATTTAATAAGAACAACACACATTTAAACAGTACTTTATAGCATACAAAATGCTTTTTTTATTATTATTATTAATACCATAGAGGTAAGTAGTAAGTTTTATCATCCTCTATTTGCAGATAAGAAAATTTCAAAAAAGTAAAGCAACTTGCCCAAGGTCACATAAGTAAGTGGTCACAGAACCTAATATTTGAACTCAGTCCTTTTTCCTGTGTGAATCCCATGTATCAAGTATTTGTATTCCCCATCTTCATTCCTAGGTATTTGGAATATAATAGATCCTTTGACAGAAGACCTACACAATCAACAAAAGACCAGAGACAGAAGAAACAAATGATCCATACAAAAGTATTCCTTCACACCCTTCTAACAAGGTAGCCTAAATAAATCTATACATTTTGAAAGAAGCTAGGGATTGTGAGAAGCAGAGATTAGGAGAAAATATATTCCAGGAAATCCTTGTGTAAATGTGCAGAGGTAAGAGATGAGATATACACAGGGAAATCTCAGTGTTCATGCCATACACAACCCAAATGGGAAAAAAAATAATTCTAAAGTATATGATTAATTATGGGGTTGAGGGAGCTAACAAAGCTGAAAATAAGTTCACAGTTAAATATCTTCTTCTCTTCCCCACCCCAAAAAAGTTGTATTGTTATTAATTTAAAGGTCTAGTCACTCAAAAATGATCAATGTATTACACAATGAACTTTTTCACAATGTTAAAAAAGCTCTTCCTTAAACAAAAAATTCACTCCATGAAGATAACAGTCCTATAAATAATAAAGATATATTTCATTATAATCATGCAAACATTCTGAGAGTCAGGTGGTTGGTATGCCTGGTTAAGAGATATGGTGAGTGTTTAGTTCAATGCCAAGTTTGAGTATCAGTTTTCAGTTCTAGCATCTCCTGTATTGACACTCCAAATCTGGTTTTGGGGACCCATATACTTATCTTGAACATATCTTGAACATCAATAAACTCCCATGACATTCTCATACGATAGAATACAGGAAAATTCATTCTGCTTAATTGTAAGAACTTAGCTAACAGATTAAGAAATTTAAGAGACTTGGGGCAGCTAGGTGGTGCAGTGAATAGAGCACCGGCCCTGAAGTCAGGAGTACCTGAGTTCAAATCCGGCCTCAGACACTTAACACAAAAAACTAGCTGCGTGACCTTGGGCAAGTCACTTAACCCCAACTGCCCTCCAAAAAAAAAAGGCAAAAGAAAAAACCCAAAACAAGAAATTTAAGAGACTCAATGTCTTGAATTAAATAATGTGAATCACCAGATGCTTCAGGCATTAAGCCATAGAATGAAATCCATGGGTACCTGGACAGATGCAGGAGCCAGACCTTTGTGAAGAGAACTAGTACGGAACAAAACCATTCCTCCTAATCACCAGAAGATGGCAGTAGAAGACAAATAGTTCTGGAACTTCTTGTTATTTGCTTTATCATAGTGACAACTACATAATTGCCCTACTAAATATGAAACATGTGAGTCAGGACTCTCACAGTTAAAGTCAAAGGTACTAAGGAATCTGCCCTGGAGTGTTTCCTGCAATTAAGGGCTAAGGGAAGGCTATGTGGATTAGATAGATACCTTCAGATGACTGGGACTTGCTGAAAGGGTCTAGAACAGAGGGAAGGGGATAATCAGCTGCTGCCTACTAAGAGTATGATTGGCACATAAATGTCGTTTCAGGGACACCACAATCCCATGGGCAGATTTAGCAGTGGGGAGGATATATACAATTGTGTACATGGGAGGAAGGGGAGGGAGGAAGAGACGGAGGAAGAGAGAGGGGAACAGAGAGACAGAGACAGAGAGACAGAGAGAAATAAGAGAGAACTGCTACTTCATATATGTCTGTCTCTCTTTTTTCTTCCTCTTCATAGTACAATGAACAGAGAATTAAAGTAAGAGGACCTAGATTCAAATTCTGACTCAGTAACTTACTATCTTTGGGATCGTAGACAAGTCACTTGACCTATCTCTACCTTAGTTCTTTATCTTCTGAATTAGAGAGGTAAACAAGATGGCCTATAGGGTCCTTTCTAACTCTGACACCATGGTCCTATATTCCTTCAGTAAAGTACTATTTTCCTAACTCATCAGGACATAGACATTATCTTGGGTTCTCAAAAGCACTAATAGGACACAAACTCTAGTTGGTACTACCAAGATGGCATGGTTTTAAGCATAGTCCTAGTAACTACTAAGTCTTTCAACAGTCAGTTTAACAAAATGTGGAGATTCTGATCACCATATATTTGGCCAGCAGGTACTGACTTTAAAAAGTAACTCAAAGATAATTCATCTAAGGCATGAAGGAGTAGTGATGGGCAAAACTGTAAAAAGCTTAGGGCACGTTATGAACATTATCCAATACAGTTACTGACATCAAACTTAGGAGTGATTAATTGCAGCAATAATATGCATAGCTCGATTTAATATTGATGAGTAAGTCTTTGGGCTTCATCCTAATGAGGATAAAAATAAATTTTATAGGAATTCTGTAATAAGGATGATTTGTAAAGGCATAAATGCAGTTTAGCTCTTCAGTAAGCCACTAAAGAATTCAGGGAAGGTGATTTCTTCTGTCAGCTATGAAGGCTGTACCATCATCCAATAGATCAGTGGTTCTCAACCTTCCTAATGCCTCTACCCTTTAATACAGTTCCTCATGTTGTAGTGACCCCCAACCATAAAATTATTTTTGTTGCTACTTCATAACTGTAATTTTGCTACTGTTGTGAATCTATCTGATATGCAGGATGTATTTTCATTGTTACAAATTGAACACAACCCACAGGTTGAGAATCACTGCAATAGACCATGGAGATTTACTTTGGGGGTGGCTAGGTGGCGCAGTGAATAGAGCACCGGCCCTGGAGTCAGGAGTACCTGAGTTCAAATCCGGCCTCAGACACTTAACACAAAAAAAAGCTAGCCATGTGACCTTGGGCAAGTCACTTAACCCCAACTGCCCTCCAAAAAGCAAAAAAAAAAAAAAAA
>CM053600.1:99500701-99515437 GCA_028646575.1 Pseudocheirus occidentalis
CAATGTGAAGGAGTTTGCAGATCCTATACATGATTGTATGCCACCATGGGGGGGGTGGGAGGTGGGGAGGAAGGGGAGAAAAATCTGAAACTCAAGTGACTCTGGAACAGAATCTTGTAACCTAAAAGTAAACAAACAAGTCAATAAAATTAAAAAAAAATTAAACATTAAACATAAATATATCAATTAAAAAAAAGAAAATTCAATAATCAATCCAGTGTTCTCTTCCCCCTTCTTCTTCTTTGTAACTTTTGCAGAATATGGAACTATGGAATAGTTTTTCCTTTCACTGAGCTATTTCCTTATTACTTTCTTCCCATTTCTAAAAGTTACTTCTTGGACTTATTTGCTGATTGATATTCTTCCTTATGTGTGCATCTATCTTCCAGTTTGATCTCAGACCTGTTTTCTTCTTTCTAGACTAACTCAATTATTAATATTGTATATTATTATGAGTATCAGAATACATATGTGTCTATATTCTATTAATATATATTTAAAAACAGAAACATATGCATTCAAGTACATATATAGCCAGACATTGGTTTTGAATTAGATCAAACAAAAGCTACTGGTGATAAATTAAAATATCATATTTTAATTTTATAAAGTAACTTCAAAAGAGAAAATTCTGGGAAGATTTTTGAGTTGGTCAAAAAATTCAAAGCTCTTAAGATTTTCTCTCACAAAAGAGATAAAACAGTATCTAAAGTCGAACAAAATGAGGATAAAAATAAATAAGAATAAGGACACAACAGGGCTTTTCTTGGGACTATTTGATAAGACCAGAAGAAAAATGCCTGGACTAGGTTTGGTCCCTGTGAAGAGTAAAAACCTCCAGGCTAGGGTCTGCTTTGACAACAATCAGCAAACCAGTTAAACAATCAGCAAACCAGTTAAACAATAAGTGGCAATCCCTGGGGTAAGTTGGTTTCAGAAGATATGTTTGCCCTTGCCACAAGAAACTTTAGCCCTAGGGATAATGAGGGGAAATAGGAATCTGAACTCAGAAAATTTAGGGAACCTCTAATTAAAAGCAACCCCAGACCCAGCTGTGCCATGGAGAGTGAGGGGAATGGAAGGAACCAAGACACACCCAGTGAGTACAGAAGCAGTGGTGCAGAAAGCCCCTGGCTATGGGCGGTTGCAGGAGGTTAGAGATTCAGTTTTAGTCTAAAGGAAAAAATTGAAGATTTTAGGCAAGAGGCCATTGTCCATGCTTAGGACTTGGAGTTATATAAAAAAAATTAAACTATGATCATAAAGAATGCACAGGAAAAGTAGAAAGAATACAACCATAGAAAGCTATTATGGGAATAGAGGAGGATATTGAAATAAAGAAACCCACCAAAAGTAAGGTCAAATGGTCAACTGCACCAAAAACATTTCATAGAAGATGAATTTCATAAAAGACTTTAAAATTTAAATAACAGAGATGGAGGAAAAAAAGAATAAAAAGAATAATCCAACAAAACCAACAAGCTTATGAAAGGAAAGTCCACCAGTTGGAAAAGGAGATCTGGAATCTAGAAGAAAATAACACTTTAAAAATTAGTATTGTTCAAGGTGAAGCCAAAGAAATAATAAGAGTTCAAGAACTAATTAAAATATTAATACTGAAAAATAGAAGAGAAAGTGAAATACCTTATAAGAAAAACAAGTTTGGAGAATAGAACAAGAAGAGAAACATAAAAATAATTGAATTAACTGAAAGTCATGATAAAAAGTATCTAGATAAAATAATGCACAAAGCAACTCAAGAAAATTGTCCTGAAACATTAGAACAAGAGGGGAAAGTATAAACAGAAAAAAAAAATCCATTGATCACCACTTAAAGAGATCCTATGGGGAAAACTCATAGGTATATCAGTCAACTTCCAAAACCCCTAGCTCAAGGATAAAATATTAAATGCAACAACTACAAAACAATTTAAATATGATGGTGCTACAGCAAAATCACAGAAGACTTAGTAGTGGAGACATTAAAGAACTGCAGGCTTTATAACATTAAATAGTGAAGAGCAAAGTAACTGACTAGGATACTGCTGGAAAATATAATACCCACCAAAGTTAAGTGTAATCCTGAAAGATTAAAAAAATAAAGGACTTTTGAGCAACTCTCACAATTTCAAGTCTTTGTTTAAAAAAAGAATTGCCCTTAATAGAAGATTTGACAGACAAGAGCCAAGAGAAACATAAGGTGTATATCAAAGACTGATTATAAGGAATTCAATATGGACAGAGTATTTACTTTTTATATATGTAAAATATAAAACATATTTCTAAGGTTCTTATTAATAATGGGTAGCTTTTAACAAAGATTGGGGTAAATCTGAGTATGATATGAATTTAAAAAGTAAAAACATCTAGGAACTGCTAAAAAGAGTAATTATTTTAAGCAAATGAGGTGCCAGAGGAAGAATCAATTAAAGGAATTAGGTGTGGGGAGGAGACCTGCTAGTCCTGGTAAACTACTTTCATAGGAAGTAGATTTAATAGGGAACAATACATTTATTGCTACATATTTTGAATCCTCTCTTATGTTCTGCTGTGCGCATAATGTGGTTTTACCCTTTTTTACTTTGTATTTAAGTTCAAATAATTAAGTTTATGTTCTTCTTTCTTTCTTTTCTCTATTTGGTATTTGTGTTCTGGTGTTTCAGTTTAAAATAAAGCCTTCTAAATTTAGAAGAAGTACAATAGTAACAGCATAGGGAGGGGGGAGAGGACCAGGGAGAGATCTTTAGAACGTTGTCTGAGGGAACAGGTAAAGGAGAGATATAGAAGGGTATTTAGATTTATGAGAATGGGGGGATAGCAGAGGGATCCTTGGAGAGGGGTAGGCAAGTAAAAGGAGGGAAAGGTAGTGGATAGAAGTAAAGTAGAGGAGGCAGGAGAGATAGGAAACGAGATATGCACAAACATAAAGGCAAAGATCAGGAATAGAATTTGTTTGGGAAAGTATATGTCTACATGTGTATGTATATATGTATATGTGTATGTATATATCTGTAGCTATAGAGAAACATATTCAAACTTAATCATAGCCTTCTGGAGGTGTTGAGGGGAGGAAAAAAAGAACAAAGCAAAAAGTACACAGCAGAAAACAAAAGAACACTTGCAAAGAAGCAAAGATTCATTGTTCTCAATACAATGTGTATTATTTATCATATGTGTTTTATTAAAAAGGAAATTTTATTGCTACATATTTTGAATCCTCTCATGTTCTGCTATGCATATGATTTTACCCTTTTTTACTTTGTATTTAAGTTCAAATAATTAAGTTTATGGGTTTTTTGGTTTCTTTTCTCTCTTTGGTATTTGTGTTCTGGTGTTTGAGTTTAAAATAAAATAAAATAAATAAAATGTAGCTTCAAAAGAAAATGGCTAGTCAAGAGATAATCTGAAAATAGAGCTAAGAGTTTTAAGAGATCAAAAGCTGAATATGAGAAAACAGTGAGGTTAGCTAAAATAGTTAATGCCATTTTATTTCACAATAAGAAAGAAATAAAAGGGTTCAATACTAAGGAGATAATCCTTTTGTATTCTGTCAGTTAGAATATATGTTTCTGAGAATCTCATTTTGAAAAAAAATAATAAGCTAAGCAGATTCCAGAAAAGGTTACCTCTGATTTACCTATCCCTTTGGGCAAATAGAGAAGAAAATAGAGATAAATGATAATGTTATTAATTAACTTTTCAGATTATCATATGTATATGTGACACTTAAAATTAGGGTTAGAACATCAAGATCGTACTATAATTGGGTTGTTTAAAGGAGCTTGGATTTTTTAAAATCTGGATAAAAGAAGACTTGGGAGGTGGCCATATTGAGTCTCTTTAAGTATTTGAAAGGTACACATGTGGAAAAAGATATTGCCTTTTTTTCCCCTTTAACCCCAGATGGGAGAATTAGGACAATGGGTGATTTAAGTTTCATATAAGAATTGTTAACCACAATTAATGACTCCCCAAAGCAGATTGGGTTATCTTGGGAGATACTGTATTCTCTGTCAATAACATTTCTCAAGGACAGACCAGATGACAATGTCATGCATGTCGGAAAAGAGTTCAGGGGGTAGGATATAAGCAGTATTTTCCTGGTACAGTTTCTCTGACTTCCCTGACATAACTTCCTCCTCTTTCATCAACTCAATTTTTCCCAGTTACCATGACGCACCATCTTGGCCTGCAAACAAAATACGTCCAGTCCTATGTAGTTTGTGCTGCTCTATTTTGTGTCTGAGGTCACATGAATAGCCATAATTTGATGCTATATTTATCAAACACGTTTCCAGATAAAAACAACTGGGCCTGCATCTAAGAAAAGCTAAGAGATATTCCCCTTCCTATTTTGGAGCTAAGTGAAACTCCTTTATTTAATGTTTAGTGACTTGAGAATACTTCACTTCGTCCCAATATAGAATGTGAACCAAGTGTGGGCTATAGAGACTTAAGAGTCAAACCTTCAGGAAAGTAGAATATATGGAATCACAAAATCAATCAGTCTATCAGAGAGTAAGAACAGCCATAGTTTGTGGTTGTCATTGTGGAACTTGTTGAAGTTGTAAAAAAAAAGAGGAAGAATGTACCAGCTCTTGAGGAAACTTTATTCCAAAGTGAAATATTTTCCCCAAATCAAGTCTAAATTCACTTTAAAATGTCACCCCTTGTTTTAGTTCTGTCTTCTAGGGTCCAAAAGAATGTCAATCCCTCCTCCCCATAACACTCATTCATAAACTCAAAGTATACTTTGTAGCCCCCACAGTCATTTTTTTTAGTTCTTTTAACTGATCCTCAAATGTCAGGTACTCAAGGATCTTCATCATCTAGGTTACCCTGCTCTGAGCACTCTCTAGTGTATCAACATCTTTTTAAAACTGTGGCACCTTGGAGGAAATACTATACTTCAGACATGGTCTAACTCAAGTCAGATTACTTTGGGATTGTGATTGTCTTATTCTTGGAAGCCATGTTACTCTTAATGAAGAATAAGATCATGTTAGTTTTTTTAAAATTTATTTTGTTTTTGCTTCATTATCATAATCCTGCTTCACATTGAATTAGTAGTTGCTATAACCAACACATTTATATTTGTGATTAGTCCAAAATTTTCTTGGGTGTTTATATTTAATACTGAATTTAAAATTTCCTCTCATAATCCATGAAACTGATAATTATCACTGAATATCTTTCTGGGAAAATGTTGTCTTTAAGTATTAAAGTTTGTTATTATTGTTGTTCTTTTGTTACTCTCCTTACTAGTACCAAAAGATGACCAGACACATGAAAAGGAATAGTGTCAATATTTTAATAAATATCTTCCTGCTTTTTCAGTCACTATGATAAAACCAAACAAAAACCTTGTTTTTCTGAGTCCATGCTTAAAGCATTGTTAGAGTTTGTTCCCAGTAGAACCTTATAATTTCACATTACTCTTAGTGATTAAAAAATTTTTTTGAGGGGTGGCTAGGTGGCACAGTGAGTAGAGCAACGGCCCTGGAGTCAAGAAGACCTGAGTTCAAATCCAGCCTCAGACACTTGACACACTAGCCGTGTGACTTTGGGCAAGTCACTTCACCCCAATTGCCCTGCAAAAAAAAAGAGCAACTACACTTGTAAGTGAAATTGAAAAGAAAAGAAAAATAAACCTAGGAAAATACCCATAATATAAAAAAATTATTTTTAGAGGGGTAGCAATGTAAAACAGTAATATTGGATAATAAAATGTACTTGAAAATTTCTTTCTGACCATGTTTATTGAAATAGTCACTGAATCAGAAATTAAAATACCTGAATCTTTTTTTTTTCCATTTGCTGATGGAATGTTCTAGGGCAAGTGACTTCATCTTTCTAAGACTCAGTTTCTGTATCTGTGAAATGTGAGTAATAATATTTTTACTAATTATTTTGCAGGATTCTTGTCAGGCAAGTCTTTTGCATACTGCAAAATGATATATAAATATGCACAAGTATTGCTATATACAACTACACACATTGCATTAATCATATGAGACATATAAGGAAGAGGTAAGGAAAGTGGAACATATATTGTACTTACTATATGCCAGGAATTATGTCATTATTTTATTTTGTCCTTACAATAATCCTCACAGGTAGATGCTGTTACTATCTTCATTTTATAGTTGAAGAAACTGAAGTAGGTGGAGGTTTATTGATTTCCATGGGTCACATTACAAGTAAGCATCTGAGGCCCCATTTGAACTCAGCTCTTCCAGACTCTAGGTCTATCATTCTATCCACCTCACTACCCAGTTGCTTCAATATACTGACCTTACTAATTTCAGTACAATATTGTAACACTTCAAACCATACTTTCCCTCCTATATGAAGGGTTTATTTCTAACTTTAATATTTGTGTATTTTCTCTGAACTTCCACTTACTTAGGCTCTTCTACTTGGACAATGTTCTCTTCTCTGACTTTCCAAGTTATTTTACTTCCTCACTAGCCATTGTTCAAAACAATACCTTCCCAGATACATGTCCTTGGTTACCAACTCTTGTTGTCAAGTTTTTTTTTCTTTTGATTAACATCTGAATTACTCAACCATTCCAAGACATTGAAGTTATTCTTGATAGTGTTATATTCCAACAAGAAATACCAAAAATGTCTCTAGGGCCTTATTCAAGGTCATTAGATAGGATTACTGCTACTCTAATCAATAGATCTTCTTCCTGAATGAACTTAGCATCATGTATGTTCAAAGATAAGTCTCAGAAGTAAGATAAAAAATAATGTAATGAGGTCTTTAAGGACAGGAACACTTTTCCTTCAAGTAAAACACCAGTTTTAGTGCAACATCTGACAGATTAAATGAAATAAGGTTAATGGGGTTTTAATGGCTCTTCCTTCCAATTATATGCTTCAGTATTTTTTGAAGAGCCTTTTAAAATAATAATAATTTTATAATTTGAGTTTATCAATATGTAACGACTCAGAAAAGGATTATATGTCTGTTCTTTGATGATCAGCCTAACATTGGAGAGCCTTGAGTTAGTTGCATGATTTAGGCTTATTTGTTCATAATCATTCTTGAAGACTGTTTAGCAAATCACAGAAAGGTTCAGCTGTATCAGAAGGCAAGTCACTTAGGTCTCAGTATACTACGTAACTCTATAAGAGTACAGGATGTTCAGAAATTGCCAATTTATATTAATGGAGGGAGTTTTCGTACAAGAAGCTCTCCACATTCTTGATTACTATTGCAATTACTGTTATATAACTTACTATGATATTTGAAGTGTTTGTGAATCATTGTGTGCATTAAAATGATGAGGTATATCGACAGAAAAATGTATTATGATTTTATTTTGAAATAAAACTTCCATCCTTTCCCTATTTTCTTTGCCTTATAAAAAAACACAGCATCATTTGGTATTTTTGGTCCTTTAAGTTTTTCTGAAATCCTGATCCTTCTAGCTAATAGCGTGTATAAATAACACACTGAATTCTCTATTTTATTTTTTTGTTTGTTTTGTGTTGTTGTTGTTTTTTATTTCTTCTTTAATTTCTTTGTGCCAAGGATAGTGCTAGCTAAATTTTCTCTAGGATTTAAAGAAGAGAATATAATTCCTGTTTCTCACCTGTTTGAAATTTAATTAACTTTTAATGCTACTGGTGTATCCTTTACTTCGACGTGTTAACTGAATCCTACCCTTACTGAAAGTCTGTTCCACTATAAATTTTGATAGCAATGAACTTTTAGTGTTTTGCAAATGTCAGAAAACAAAACATGAGGTTTCATGGACCAGACATGTTTTGACTGAGGATGAAGACAAATTTTACAAAAACAACAGGTTATGTGAATTGAAGATATGTTTTTTGCCCTTATTTTCTTGAGAAATGAATTCTTGGAAGAGACAACTTGAGTTCCTTAAGAACTAGGAATTTCTCATTCATCTTTGTGTCACTGGTTTAATAGAACATAGTTTTAGATTTATAAAAGACATTAAAAGATATCAAGTCAAATCTTTTACTTTACATATGGGGGAAATGAGGCTTAAAACCCACCAGTCCGAGGTTACACAAGCAGCAAATTTTTAAGACAGGATTGAGACAGTAATTGCTAATTTCAAGACTAGTGCCCCATTCATTGCACCACCTTACTGTGTCCCTTACAGTTCATTGTCTTTTACATAGTATAGGAAGTACCCAATAATTAGCTGCCAAATTGGATTAACTTAAATAATATAATATTAGCAAGCACCAGAGAATATGGAAACTTTAATAGACCAGTAGATGTGAAGGATTAGCTATGTTAGTCAATGCTGGTTGAAAAATCTGTTGAAGAAATAATTTTGATAGGAATTGGGATAGAGATTACATTGCACCAGGACATTTCTCCAGAGGAATCTGTGGGGAACAGTATCTGAGTTTCTAATAAGGAAATTCTGAAATAAACTTAATTTTAAAAATCCAGATATAAGGAACATTTCACCCAATTTGACTGGAGCTACTTAATCCCTACAAGGAAATGATTGAAAATAAAAATGAAAAAGAATTTTATTTTCCAAAGTGCCTAATTCCTCAGCACTACATTGATTCATTGCATTGTTATTGTCTAAAACAAGTTATTTTTAAGATTTGAATAGTCAAATATTAAAAAAAATACAACACAGATTAATTTCTTAATCTATCCAGAAGTTTTGTCACTTCATTTTACTTTAGTACATTTATTTAGGTTAATTCAGTTAAAAAAATATGTCCCTACTACTACTAGGGAAAAAAGATATCACTATTGGGAACTTTCTTTCATAGATTGTAATGCTTATTAAATTTGAAGATCCCTTTGTATTGCTAAGTAGAAAGGTACTTACCACCTTGTTTCAAATTAAGCCTCTGTTAAAGAAACAGAAGGCCTGAACTCTTCTTGCTGACATAACAGGAAGGGGCTGAACTTGGAGGAGCAATACTGTATATAAGGAAAAAATCTAAGCTGGGAAAGTCAGAACTTCTTGGGATGAGCACCTGAATGCTGGTCTGAGGCAGCTGGACTGGAATTTCCAGGGACAAAGGGATTTTATTTTGATAATGAGAGAAAGTGATTTTGATTTTGAGAACAAAACTGCTGAAGACTTCTGAGGGTCAGTTGGAGCTGCTGAGGATTTCTGAGGGCCAGGCAGAGCTTCAAAAGACTGAGGAAGGAAGACTGTGATGCTGCTATTTTATATGAATCTATTTGTGCCTTTGTTAAGCCTTGACTTCCTGTGAATAGAGTCTGCAAAGAATTTAAGGTGGGCTGGATATTGTGAGCTTCAGAGTGGCACAGGAACTGCATGAAGAGATGGACAAGGAGCTGGGAGCTGTCTGCCTTTGAACCCAGTTGACAGTTTGGTGAATTCAGATAGGATCTGGTACCATGGAAGGGGAACCAGGAAATCTGAGAGCCTACCTCAGGTCAAGATGAAAAGACCTCTACATGGATACTGAGAGTGACTAATAAAACTGTAACTTACTTGTGACTGAGGCATGGATAGCCTGTGTATCTTCCACTACCCCTTAAGAGAGTACTGAGTAATGACTGATATTGTAACTTAATTTCACCCTATTGGTAGAGACCTTTTACTATTGTACTTTGTGTCTCTTAAGGAGGCTTTGCCTTCATAATGATGAGTTAAGGATTAAGGGGTCTCTCCTCCTTTTTGTTTTGACGGCATGATGGATGTTTATTCAAGAATTTGATTTGTAAATTACAGAGTTAAAGTCTCAAGTAAACACCTGAATCTTAGAGTTTATTGGGACATGAATAAATCAGAGAAATAAAAAAGGAATAAAAAAGAAATCTCAGACCTGAACTTGTAACAAACTTGCACAGGTATATCCATACCCACTTAACACTTTTTTCCTCATTTTTTTTGTTGTTGATTTGTTTGTTTACTTTTAATTTACATGATATAGTACCACAATCTATTGAGTTTTGTTTTTTTCCCTTAACCCCCCAACCACCCCAGTGTGGCATGCAATCACTTATGGAATCTGCAAATACTTTCACATTAGACATTAGTCTGGTGTTAAAGAAGGGTTGTAACCACTGGAATGAACAATGGGAAAGAAGAAACAAAACCAAACATGAAAAAGAGAGCAGGTAGTTTACTTCAGTCTGCGTTAAACTCAGTTCTTTCTAGATTTTTCTCTGAATATAGATGTCTCCTTCTACCATGAATCTTTTGGAGTTGTCTTAAAACTTTGAATGGGTGAGAAAAATCCAGTCTATCAAAGTCTGTCAAAGTTGGTCATCACACATTCTTTGAGTCTGTAATTGTGTACAAATTTCTCCTTGTTCTGCTCTTTTCACATTGCATCAGTTTGTATAAGTCTCTCCAGGTAAACATGAAGTCCATCTGGTACTCCTTTCTTATAGCACCATTGTATTCCATGACATTCATATATCACAACTTGTTTAGACATTCCACAATTGTTGGACATCCCCTTAATTTACAGATTTTTGCCATCACAAAAAGAGCTGCAATTAATATTTTTGTTCATACTAGTCTTCCTTCAACTTCTGTGATCTCTTTGGGATACAACACTAGAAGTGGTATTATAGGGCTGAAGTATATGCAAATATTTATAGCCTTTTGGGCATAGTTCAAGATTGCTCTTCAGAGTGGTTGAATCAGTTCACAACTCCAGTAACAATGCATTAGGGTTCCAATTTTTCCACATCCTCTCCATCATTAGTCCTGAGGCGTAGATAGCCTGTGTATCTTCTACTACCCCTTAAGAGAGTACTGAGCAATCTCTCCATTATTTTTCTGTTTTGTCATCTTAGCCGATATGACTGGTGAGATGTTGTCCCACAGAGTTGTTTTCATTTGCATTTATCAAATGGATAGTGATTTAGAACATTTTTAATATGCTTGTAGATATCATTTGTTTCTTCCTCTGAAAATTGCCTGTTCATATCTTTTAACCATTTATCAATTGGGGAATGACTTTATTCTTATAGATTTGACTTGATTCTCTGTATATTTTAGAAATGAGGTCTTTATCAGAGCCAGTGGTTTTAAAAATTCTTTCCAAGTTTCCCACTTCCCTCTTAATCTTGGATACATTGAACTTTTTTTGTGCAGAAACTTTTCAATGCAATGTAATCAAGATTGTTTTGCTATCTGCCTCTATTTTACAGGAGAGTTCGACCCATCCATCCATATTCACAGTTATGATTACTATCTGTGACTTTCCCTCCATCCTTTTCCCTCCCTTGTTTATATTTTTGTATCCTCCTTTCCCCTACCTCTCCTTAAAAAGTTTTCCTTTTGAAATCTTCCTCCCTCAGTATTCCCTCCCTCTCTTCCCCCCTCTTTACTTACCATTGCCCCTTGTTACTCTTGTCCTCCCTTCCAACCATTCTTCCCCTCTTACCCCTGCTACTGCCTATTGAAACAATGGATTTTTACACTTAACAGAGTATGTTATTCCCGTCTTGAACCCAAACCAAGGAGAGTAAATTTCATACAGTGCTCCTCTCCCTCCCTCTTTTCCTTCTATTACAATGAATTTTTGTGTCTTTTCATGTTATGATCCTAAACTTAACTGGTTATATTGATCCCTCTTTTCATCAGAACCAATGAGAATAATACTCATATGATGCTCATCTCCCCCCTTCCTTCCTCTCTACTTTAGTATGTTTTGCGCTTCTTTGTGTGACATAATTTACCATTTTTCCACCTCATTCTTTCCTTTTATCCCATTGCAATTTATTTGTTCCCCTTAATATGGTTTTTTTGGACTTCAGATTAAATCATTTATACCCACACCCCCTATCTATGTACATCCTTTTAAAGTGTCACAATAATTATACATATTTCAATATTTAGAGGAATCAGCATCTCATATAGAGGTATAAACAGTTTACTTTTATTGAGTCCCAAGCTGTGTGCATGTGTATGTGTGCATGAATGTGTGTGTGTGTTTCTTGTGTGAGATTTCCTCTAATTTTTTATTGAATAAACAGAGAGTTTGCTACATTATGTAATCAGAACCTTGAAAGTTGTTCACAGCAGCATTCCTCTGGAAAGCTGCTTGTGCATGACTTCACATTGACAGGTTATAAATTCAGAATGATGATGATACAGTAATGACCAGCAGTGTTATAGCAAAATAACTACAATGCAATGCCTATAGCCACCATGCTGTTTGTAATAGGATTGAGGAATCCTTTTATCCAGTACCTCATGTAACTTCAGCCAGATGTCCTTTCTGAATTTATGCAGAATATGTGCTTTTTTCAGCTAAGGATATTCTGTCACATTCCAAAGGATATACAGATCACATTCAATTCCTTTCCATAGCCAGAAGAAGCAAATTACCCACTACTCCAATGTTCCAGTGGTCAATATTCTCTCAAAACTGGATTGTATGACAGGCTCTATAGAACATTAGGCCTTTTGGTCTCTAATGTTCAAGTTGACTTTTATTTCACAAAATTGCAGAACTTCAGACTCAAAAGATACTTTTAATGATATCTTATTTAGACTGTCTTAATGTGTCTAGAAAAATACTTGACAAATAGTTCCTAAGACTTTATTTGAGGATATCAAGGGAGAGGGAGCCCATTATTTCCCTGGGCATTAGAACTTCACTTTTTTGAATAGTTTGTAGAATGCCTTTAATCTGTTGTTGGGCCAAATGATCATTATAAGTTAGACAATCAGCTTGCAATAATCCTCTTTGAAATTAGATTGGTTGGTCTTTGGATAACAGAAACACAGTCTATACTGCTTCATACTGGAAGCTTTTCATGATAGGATCTATGATAGACTTAAAAAAAAAGTAGGTTAACCTCAATATTGAAAGACAGTAAAATAGTGCCTAAATGGAAAATAAGTGGCAAATTTTACTACAGTACTATTGGAAGTACTTTAAGAAAATTTAATTTTCAGGTTTTAACATTTATTTTTTAAATAAGATTTTGAGTTATAAATTTCCCCTCTATCTCTCCTCCCCCGTACCCAAGATGAACTGGTTTCTTTAGTCAATTTGTGTCCTTCCTTTTCCTAGCTGTTGACTCTTTTTTGCATACCTCTCATTTCTTTCCCCAATTTTTATTTTACCCCTCTTATTTGACTTTTAAAATACTTTTTGTACTCTTCCAAAAAGACTTTTGTGGTTTGTGACCAATTCATATCACCCTTTGAGTTTTCAGATGTAGGTATATTGGCAATGTTGTCTTCTTCTGAGTTTTTTTTAACTTCTCTGTCACCATAGTAATTATCTATGGTCAATATTTGTGGGATTTTTCTTTCTTTTTTATCATCTTGATTGCCTACTTCCTGGCTTTTAGAGTTGAGTTCTCCTCTTGGAACACAGGAAAATCTACCTCAACCTTTTTGTGCTAGGGGCCAGGAGTCTGGTCATTGGCTTCCTGTCCTTGAGCCTCAGGTACTGGTAACTGGAGTTGTAGGTGTCTGGCAGCTTGCCTGAGGCTGAGTTGTGGTCCTAGAAGCAGGGTCTGGCATGTCCGGAGGTCACATGGGATTTTTTTTTTGCATTTTCCTATGGATATACTGAAGCACATGGAGGTCTAGCCACTGAAAGACAACTGCCCACCTGAGGCTGTGCTAAAGCAGGTGGAGGTCTGGTCATTGGAGGACACCTGCCCAACTGGTGATACTCCTTCAGAACAGATGGTGGTTCTCTGAATCCGAGTCTACTAGCTCCACTGGCTCTGTTAAGGCATGTGGGGAGACTTGCCATGGATGTTTGCTTGTTCTGCCATAGCAGGATGTCCTGCTGGTTTGCTGAGGTGGAGTTTGTTGCTTGCTCTATGGGATATTTCTTGTCCTCGAATGCACTTCACTTTTACCCAAGTAAGACAGATCTTTCTTGCTGGTCATCCACATTTCCTGGGCTACAAGAATGCTCTACTTTATCTTTCCACTGTCTGTGCTATTCCAGGAATTTTCCTGGGATTCCTTTTTTATTTTCTTTTTGGTTTTTGTTATTGTTTTTTACTCCCAAATATAAATAACAGAGAATGAGAGCAAATTGTTGCTTACACCTTCATTTTGCCTCCTGGAAGTACTGGAAATATTTTTTGATGGGGAACTTTAAACAAAAAAAATGTTTTAAGCAAGTTTCATTATGTAAAGTTTTGAAAATTGATTTTGTTTCTTTTCAAAACAATATGTTATAACAATATCAATTAATAATAGTTATATGATAAAAACTAAATATTTTAAGTAAAAATAATATTTTGACTAACATGAACATTTATTATAAATTAAGTCATTCAATATTGTGCTTCCTAGACTATGAAGAGCATAACATGACTTAATATTTTTTGTTTTATGTTATGTTTCAACTTTAATAATTTTCAAAAATCTCCATGGAAATGTAATTTGAATTTTTCTTCTTGCCCAAATAACATTTTTTATACTTATACTTCTGCTCCCCTCAGATGACCTTTCTCATGCAATACTTATAAGACCTTTTAAAATTGTGTTTAATGAGATGTTTATAAACTTGAGTATCTTCCTAATTTAGTACTTTAAAATCTATTCACTTGAAAAAATTCTTCAAACTGGCTAAGCATGCCCATGTGGAGCAAGACAATAGTATAACCTAAGAAGTGTATCAGTAAGTGAAAGGAAAAATTACCATTGGTACAGAATTGAAAATTGGGCACTATACATGACATGACCCTTTTCCTGGAATTGTCTAAATTTGAATTTATAGCATATTCATTTTTCTTAACTCTACATTTTATAAC
>CM053600.1:99521940-99537723 GCA_028646575.1 Pseudocheirus occidentalis
ACTTACTCTTTCTGGCATAAAGCATGAATATTTGAAGCTTGTCCTTGAGACTTGCTATAGTTCCTTAAAACCAAGAATGGATATCAAAAGAAGAGAATTCCCTATCCCCTCAAATTTCTTCGGTAGTATATTGGTTCTCAAAAATAAAGAAAGAAAGAAAGAAAGAAAGAAAGAAAGAAAGAAAGAAAGAAAGAAAGAACCTACCAAAGTAACCTACCAAGGAGAGTAGCTTGTCATGAAACTCAGGTATTTGTAAATCAGCCCATTACTTCCAGTGCACAAGAGAAGGATTTACACACTCTGCAGCTTCCCAAAGCAAAATCAGAACATTTTTTTTAAGATTGAATTTCTTATTCACCCGAAATGGATCTTAAGATAGCCAATATAGAGATTATTAATGAAAAGTCAAGAAGTTGTTAGAATTAATTGAAAAAAACTAGTTCAAGGAATTATGATAGCAAATCAGTGGGGGAAACATTAAAAAGAAGAAAGAAAAGTGCTGGGTAATATATTTGTAGAATCAATAGTGAGGAAAAATGCTTTGCCATATTTTTTGGGGGGAAAAGAAGGCTCAGATCAGACTTACAGAAGAAAAAGAATGGGCTCTCTGTCTTTTATTCGGGCCAAGTGAAACAAAATACCAAGGAAATTCTTCAATCTGGGTGGTTCAGTGTTTAATTTCATTTGGCATGTGTGGGTTACTTTGTTTTTCTCTTCATTGAAAATAGTGAAAAAAAGCATTTGCCATTCATATAATGGCCTAATACTGTACTTTGAATGAAGATATAATTCTTGGAAAATCTGCCTTTAAGCATGACTGTTGTTAAATCATTCCAGAATGGAGACAAACCATTTTGCTTTAAAAACATCAAAGAATTAAAATTCTATAAGCTTCTATTCCAGTTTTCTAACAACTAACATTTTCAGTAATGCTTCTTAATGATTGCACTCAATTCCTCCTGCTATCACATACTGTATTTTTTAAATTCTATACAATAACAGTCCATGAGACAGGATGGACAAAGTAAGACCATGAATATGTTTTCCTGATTTTTCCCCTAATCTATACCTTGTTCTTATTAGAGAAAGGGAAAAAAATAATCATTGAGTGCTAGGAAAATTAATAATTTTATCCATGGTCTAATAGCCCTGCTACATATCTTTATTCTATTTAATGTAACAATCAAAATAACTGTGAAGACACTACAGTGAAGGATGCAGTTTATACCTCCTAGGATGCAGTTTTTATTCCCTATCTTCTTCTCAGAACAATTCTGATTTTATTCATTTACTGAATATTAGTGTTATAAATAACCTTAGAAATCATCTTTTTCCCCCCTCAACCAAACTCTTTAAATGAAAAAAAAATAGGGGGAAAAAACTTATCTGCTTTCATTGTCTTCACTTCACTTCTTGACATTCTCTTCTAAACTTCCTGAAATCTTGCTCCTAAATTCATTACTTAATTACAATAGCTTTCCCAAATTTGCCAATCCTTTCTTACTAGTCAAACTGAATAACATTTAGCAATCCATATCTTCTTCAACCTCTCTGTAGTATATAATATTGTTAATGACCATCTCTTGGATAGTCTCAGTTCTCTGGATTTTTATGACACTGTGTTCCTTTGGTTGTACTCCCACATATCATAATACTGCTTCTCATTCTTCTTTGATGGATTTTCATCAGTGTCAAACAGTCTTACTCTAGGTATGCCAGAAAATTCTATCATGGACCATCTTTTCTTTTCTTTCTATACTCCCACAACTGGTAGTCTTATCTGGTATATCTTCTGGATTTGATTATCATCTCTTTGCACCTGATTACATTCATTTTTTATGCATGTGTGCCTGAACTGGATATTCTAATATATTGTGTGCATGTATATGTGTGCATTTATAAGCAATTAATGTAGATTAAGTTTCTCCTCAATCTTCTATTACCAAATGCCTGATAGACTTGCATTTCAAACTAGATGCATCTTATAGTTATTTCAAACTCAACGTGTAAAAAAAAAGAGGTCTTATTTTCACAGACACCAACCCTTCTGAACATTTCTATTTCTGTTAAAAATGCTACCATGTTTTACTGTGACCCGCATTTGTAAACACAATATAATTCTTGAAAATTGACTTCTTCATTATGTATACCCAAGTAGTTTCTAAATGCTTTCACTTTTCTTATAATAATATTTCTAGCATCTATCTCCAGGTGTGATTTCCAGTCACAATCAATATTTTGGTTAAGGACCCCATAACCTCTCTTATCGATCATTACAATAACCTCCTACTTATGACTCTGTGCCCCCAAAATGATTCTCCACCAAATGGAGTTGCAAAAGTTATGAATATTGGAATAACTGCCCAGATATAGCCATTTCAGTCCCCAATTAATAACTCCAAATTACTCCTTATTTACCTAGAATTAAATATCAACCATATAAACCAAAAAATCATTAATTAAGTATGGTCTTCAGAGAAAATAGTCATTTTTCCCTCATTCTGAGAAATTAATCCACTTTCAGAATACATTAGTGTTTGATTTTAAATTTTTCTTGCTTGTCTCTTTAAAGATAAAGGATTATTTTTGTCTGATTATGCAAGGAATAGATAGACAAGTACAAAATTAAAATTGGTACAGGCTATTATTTCTTATGTATTTTAAGAACATATTTATGTAATTTTAACATTAATTTCTTTTTAAATTTTGAGTTGCAAATTCTCTCTCTCCGTCCCACATTCTCCTTACCCATCAAGAAGGAAAGCAATATGAAATCAATTATACATGTAAATTCCGACAAAACATATTTCCATGTTAGACATATATGCAGAAAAGGAAGAAAAATAGGAAATTGAGAAAATTTCCAGTCAATGTTCATCAGTTCTTGCTCTCCAAGTGGATAGCATTTTCTCAAGAGCCTTTTGAAATTCTCTTGGAACATTGTACTAGAGTAACCAAGTATTTCATAGTTGATCATCATTCCAATATATTCCATAATCATTGTGGTGCTATGCACAATAATCTCCAAGTTCTACTTATTTCACTTTGCATCAGTTCATACAGAACTTGTGTTTTTTTTTTTTCAGAAAAGGGTCCTTGTCATTTTTTCTACTACACTAGTACTCTGTCACATTCACATACCACAACAGTTTAAAACCTGTGGATCACAACACCTTTGGGGATCAAATGACCCTTTCACAGGGGTTGCCTAAGACTATAGGAAAACACGTATTTCTGACGGTCTTAGCAACCAAGATACCACTCCTCTATATGTCTCCAGGAGGGTCTGCCCATATTATAGTATTAAAGGGTTGCAGCATTAGGAAGGTTGAGAACTACTGATATACCACAATTTATCTAGTCATTACCCATTTGATGAGCATACCCTTGATTTGAAATTCTTTGTCAAAACAAAAAAGCCAGTTATACATAATTTTTCATCTCTTCTAGATACATTTCTTTTTCTTTGTGCTATTTCAGATACAGACCAATAATGATATTGTGAGGTCAAAGGATATGCATAGTTTTATAGACTTTTGGGCATAGGTCCAAATGGTTCCCTGTAATGGTTGAACAAGTTCACTGCTTCAACAGCAAGCACTTCATTTGTGTATTAATTTTGTCTCACAGCTTTCACCATTGGTCATTTCTGACAGGTACGAGCTTGTACCCTCAGAGTTGTTTTAGTTTGTCTTCCTCTCATCAATAGTGATTTAGAACATTTTTCATAAGCCTATAGATAGCATTGATTTCTTCTTTTGAAAACTACTTTTCTGTAACCTTTGATTATTGATCAGCTGGAAAATGGCACTTGTTCTTATAAATTCGGTTCAGAAGTCCTGAAGGAGGATTTTCATGTGGTGTGTTTACAGAAATCCTGGAACAGGGCCTTGCTGATGTTTTCAGGGGCTCTGGGACTGTTCTACAGGCAGAGAGTGACTTGATGACACCACTAGCTGTGGCTTTATTGAGCCTTAGCTCCCCAGGAACTGAGATTGATGAACGCTTGCTTTGAGTAAAGATGAAAGAAGGGCCTTTCCTTGGGTTTTCAATGTTGAGATGATATTTAAACATTGTAGTAACTTAAGGATGGATGGCCGTTTGTGTTCTCCTGCCCCTTTTGAGAAAGTGCTGGGTGTTAATGGATAGCATTGCAATTCAGTAGTGTCTAGGGGTGGGAAAACTTTGGACTTTTGGTGCTCTGTTATTGACTAAATGAATACACTGCCCAGGAGTGGGTTACTTTGATTGCTGATCTAGGGGTGGGATACCAGGATGTTGGTACTTTGAAATTGAATTGGGAGCTTACTTGCTAAATGAATGAGTTACACTGTATTTTTACTTTCTCTGTTCTGTGAATGGTCCCAGACCAAGGAGAAAACATTACAAGCAGTCAAGAAGGATCAGTTTGAATATTGTGGAAACATAATCAGGATGACACAGGATTTAGCAGCTTCTAAATTGAGGGATAAAAGGGCCTGGAATATGATATTCCATAGATCAAGGGAGCTAGGATTAAAACCATGAATCATTTTCCCAGTAAAATTTAATGTAATGCTTCAGGGGAAAATATGGTCATTCAATGAGGTGGAGGACTTTCAAGCATTCATGATGAAAAAAAAACAGAACTGAACAGAAAGTTTGACATTCAAATAATACAAGAAGCGTGAAAAATTAAACATGGAAAAGAAATCATAAGGAACTTATCAAAGTTGAACTATTTACATGCCAACATGGAAAAACGATAATTGTAACTTATAATACTTATTTCACTATAAGGATAGATGAAGGGAATATAAATGTGTGTATACAAACACACACACACAGACATACATCTACATAAATACATAAACACATGTATACATACACATATATCTATATAGGATGATATATATGTATATGAATACATATGTGAGTGTGTGTATATATGTGTACATAGAGAGCACAGGATAAATCGAATAGGAAGGGATGATATTTTAAAAGGTAACGCTGAGAGGTGGGAGAGGAATAGAATGAGAGGAAACAGGGAGAGACAGAATGAGCTTAATCATCTCATAAAGAAGAGGCAAGGGATAACTGTTACTATGGAGGGGAAGAAAAGAACAGGAAGGCAAAAGGGAACAGGTCAACCTTACTCTCATTGAATTTGACTCAGGGAAGGAATAACACACACTATATTGGGAATCTTGGCCTAAAGGAGAGTAGGGGGAAAGGGGATAAGAGAGGAGATGATGGAGGGGAGAACAATTTAGGGGGTAGCATTGTTAGAAGCATATACTTTTGTAAAGAAACAGGGACAAAGTAGTAAATAGAACAAGTGGGTAGTGAGATAGGAAGGAGGGAAATAAAGTCAGTCTTTCACAATATGTCCACTGTGGAGATGTTCTGTGTAACTAACTACACATGTACAGCCTCTCTTGAATTGCTTGTCTTTCCAGTGGGGTTGGGTGATGAGGGAGGAAGGGAAAGAATCTAGAATTAAAAGTTCTAAAATCAAATGTTCATGCATGTATGTATATGTGTGTATGCACACACACATATATGTATGTATGTATATGTGTATACATATGTATATGTATTTATAAAATAATTATTCCCATGCAACTGGGGAAAAGGTATACAGGCACTGGGATAGGGAGATCCATCTTGCCTTACCAAAAAGTCAGAGGACACATGTGGGAGGATGTAGGAGAGAGCAGATTGGGGGACTGTGTTTACAATGGAATTGCTGTTTTGGGGTGGTAGGTAGGGGGAAGTTGGGGAGAAATTTTATAACTCAAAATCTCATTGAAAAGAATAATGTAAACTAAAAAAATGAGCAAAATTTTCAAAAAATAAATTCTTCTTTTCTGGTTGCTTAAAATATCTTCTTTTTCACCTGGGAGCTCTATAGTTTTGCTAAAATAGTCCTGGGAACTTTCATTTTAGGATTAGTTTTAGGAAGGCATTCATGGATTCTTTTGATTTCAATTTTATCTTCTCAAAAGAAGATATCAAGAGAAGATTCCTTGAAAATTTCTTGAAATATGATGAATAGATTCTTTTTAATAGTGAGTTTAAGGTAGTCTTAATTTTTTTAAGTTATCTTTCTTCAGTCTAATTTTTATGTGAATGTTCTTCCTGTGAGACAGTTCATATTCTCTCTTTTTTTGTTGTTATATGGACATTGGCTGATTGTTTCTTCATGTTTCACTGAGTCTCATTTAGCTTCCATTTATTCAATTCTAATTTTTGAGGATTATTTTCTTCAGTTAATTTTTGTTATCTTTCCCCCCACCCCCCAGATTGGCCAATTCTGCTTTTTAGGGCTTTATTTTGTCAATGAATTTTTGTACCCCTTTTTCAATTTGAGTTTCGGGTTTTTTTCTTAATTTCCATCTGTTTTTAGGGTGTTACTTATTTTTTTAAGGATCTTTTGTGCAGTTGTTAATTTTTTTCATAATTTTGTTCCTTGGCCTTTATTTTGTCACCTAAATTTTAATTTACCATTTACATTTTCCCCATTTATGTATTTATTTTTAATTTTCAACATTCATTTAGACAAGATTTTGAGCTACAAATTTTCTCCCTGTCTTTCCCCTATCCCCTACCCCAAGATAGAGAGCTTACTGAATATCCCTTCCCCAAATTTGTTCTCACTGATATCCTGCCACTTAACCCCATAAACTTCTAGTAGGACAAGATGGATTTCTCTACCCCGGTGCCTTTATATGATATTTCCTAGCAGCATTTAAAAATCATTTTTAACATTTGTTTTTAAAACTTTGATTTCCAGACTCTTTCCCTTCTTCCCTCCTCATCTACTGCCACTAGGAAGACAAGCAATTCAATATAATTTGTGCATGTGTAGTTAAGCAAAACATTTCCATAATAGTTATATTGTGAAAATGTGACTATATTTCCCTCCATTCTATTAGCCCCCAACTTATTCTGTTTTCTACTTTGACCCAATCTCTTTTCAAATGTGTTTGTTTCTAACTATGCTCTCTCCCAATCTGCCTTCCCTTCTATCATCTTCCCCCTCATCCCCTTCCTCCCTACTTTACTGTAGGGCAAGATACCCAATTGGGTGTATGTTATTCCCTCCTTTAGCAAAATCCAATGAGAGTAACATAGACCCATTTCCTTTCACCTTCTTGCTCTTCCCCTCCATTGTAACAGTTTTCTCTTGCCTTTTTAATATAAGATAATTTACACTCTTCTTTATCTCCCTTTCTCTTTCTCCCAATATATTCCTCTCTCACTTTTTAATTTTATTTTTTAGATACCATCCCTTCATATTCAACTGGTCTTGTACCCCTACCTATGTACACATGTACACACAAACACATACACTCACATATATATTTATATACACATATATCCTCATATCCATATATAAATGTATGTCTACATGCATGCATATAAACATACATGCACATATACACTGTTAAATATTTATATTCTCTTCAACCATTCTCATTCAGAGAAAAAGGTCTCATGAGTTACAATTATCATTTCTTCACATAGGAATGCAAATATTTCAACTTTAATAAGTTCCTTATTATTTCCTTTTTCTTGTTTACCTTCTCATTCTTCTCTTGCCTCTTGTAGTTGAAAGTCAAATTTTCCGTTCAGCTCTGGTTTTTTCATCAAGATCCTTGAAAATCCTCTATTTCATTGAATTACCATATTTTCCATGAAGAATTATGCTCAGTTTTGTTGGATAGATGATTCTTGGTTTTAATCCTAGCTCCTTTGACCTCTGGAATGTCATATTCCAAGCCCTTTGATCCCTTGTTATAGAAGGTGCTAGGTCTTGTATTATCCCAATTGTGTTTCCACAGTACTCAAATTGTTTCTTCTTGACTACTTGTAACCTTTTCCTTCTCTCCTGTCACCTTGTTCCTCCTCACTAGTGTTCTGTTTCTGACCACTACTTCCCACAATTCACGCTCAATTCTGTAATTCTCTTTGGTTTTTTTTTAATTTTTTAAAATTATCTCTCCTGGATCAGTTTTACAGGTCAGTGGATTTTCCAATGAGATATTTCACAGCTTCTCCTTTCATTTTCATTCTTTTGATTTTGTTTTATTGTTTCTTGATGTGTCATGGAGTCATTAGCCTCCACTTTTCCATTTCTAATTTTAAGGAATTATTTCACAACTTCAGTGAGCTTTTGTACCTCTGTAATAGCAATGGATATTTGAAGATGTTCCCTGGCCCTTGTATTTGCAAACAAATACCTAGAACCTTCATCCAAGTTAAAGATTTTGTCAAGTATTAAGACCCAGAACTTGGAAATCTCACAGTGGTATGGACTTGTTATTGTAACAGGAAGGGGCAGAACCATATACAACAAAAAACCCAAGCTGAGAGAGGCCGGACTTCTGGGAATGATTATTGTGGAGTTAGAGCAGTTACTGCTTGATAGAAAGAGGGAGAGAAAGAGACAGAGACAGAGACAGAGACACACAGAGACACAGAGAGAGAGACAGAGAGAAAGAGAGAGAGAGAGAGAGAGAGAGAGAGAGAGGGAGAGAGAAAGAGAGAGAGAGGGAGGGAGAGAGATTTTCAGAGGTCCTGGGAGAATACTAATGATTTGTGCTGATTTCTCAGACCTTGATGGTGGTTCTCTTTTGATTTCACAGGCAGAAAGTGAATTGATGAGGATGCCAGCAATGTGTTTACATGTTATTGTGGCTTTGTTATGCTTTGTCTTCACAGGAATAGAAACTGAAGAACTTGAGGTGAACTAGACACTGTGAGCTTCAGTAGGAACAGGAACTGGAGAAGGAGTTTGACAACAAGGATCTGGGAGGAGCTAGTGAAACAGCAAGTTTTAACAGATTGACCGCAGAGTCTGAATAAAAAGTTTTAGGAGCTTTAATTTACCAGTTGGGGCTCTCTTGTGAGGAGAGCAGCCATTAGCTCAGGAGTGCTGAATCTTTTATACATTACATTATCCAACTAATATAATATGTTACTAATCAGGTGTAAACAGAAGCCATTACTAAGGCAAGGTGGGGAGGGGGGGTTGTAGCCATGTAAAAATAATTAAATATTCACAAACCCCATGGTGGTTATGAATATGCTGCCATAGTTATGAATTACAAAATGTAGCAAACTCTCCATATGGAGGGTAGAACCAAGGTCTTTATTCAGAAAACAGAACACTGAGTCCCAAAACCAGAAGGACAAGTCCTAGAACCAGAAAGCCAAAGTCATTATAGTGATCATGAAGCTGATACACATAGTTAATGCAGTGAATACCCACACTCCCGAACCTTCACAATAGAACAGTCTCCCTCAAGCAGGAATCCTTCTCAGACTCATGATAGTTCCTCAGCCTGGTCCTTGGAAGTTCTCAGTAAAATCTGCAGAAGGAGGATCTCAGCAAAAGGTGCCATCTCCAGGTGGTGACTGAGAAAATCTGATGGTCCTGCTGGTTCTCTTCCTTATGTACAGTACAGGTCCTCTCTGTTCTGCCCCTTCCTGTTAAGGTGTTAACTACTCCCAAGGAGTTACCTTGAAGTAAAGAGCTAAGTGCCTGTTTTCTAAATGTTTAAATTGAAGTAAGGTTTTAAGTGCCTGTTTACTAAGCGCCAATAGAAAGGAGCATGGAAGATCTTCTGATTTCATTAACATTACACGGTAGGAGTTGATGAATAGAAGAAGGGGCATGTGGCATGATGACCTGAGCATCTAAGGAGAAGAAAAATCAAGAAAAAGACAGATTACCCCAGACTGGCTCCCATACCCCAGGCCAGCTCTGAGCCTGGTTCAGTGACTTCTATCTCAAGTTCGTCTGGAGTTCATAAGGTTTTTACTTGGCTGATTTCTAATTTCACGGAGTATCACTTAACTGTTTCCTGGTCAGTTTCTTGACTCCTATCTTGAGTCCATGAAATTCCTACTTAACTAGTTCCTGGCCACTTCACTAGGACCATTGAAGGGGAACCATGGAAGTAGAGAGCCAGCTCCAAATTAAGATGAAAAGACTTCTTGGGTATTTAATGCAAACTGAGAAGATCATGATTTACAAGGAGTGGAGAACTTTGACTTTAACATTTAGATGATTGAGTTAAGGACTTACTAATTAAGATTAATTTGAAACTAATTTCCATATAAGAAGAAAGAATACTTTTTGATTGAGGAGATTAAGACAATGTAACCTAGGAATGGAAGACTTTGACTTTTGTATTTTGTGTCAATAAAGTAGGCTTGGTTCCTTAAAGGTGATTGAATATTAAAGACTTAGTAAATGAAGGACTTACTAAATGAATATTATATTTTGCTTAAAACTATGTGACCACTTTGTGCCCATTTTAGTGGTATGTTGTTATGCCATAACATTGTGAATGCTGTACCTTTATTTCTGTTCATATTTTGTCTTAGTTTGTTACCGAATAAATAGAGAGTTTGCTATGCTGCGTAATCAGAAACTTGAAGTTGTTCACAGCAGCAGTACTCTGGAAAGCTTCTCATGCTTGGCTTTACATTAAATGCAACACCAATGCAATATTCACAACACCCATGGTGGTTATGAATGTGCTGCTATAGTTGGGAATCACAAAATGTAACAGGCTCTCCATGTTGAAGACAAAACCAAAGCTTTTATTCAAATACCAAAAAACTGAGTCCAAAACACAGAAGATCAAATTCATTACAGTAGCCACGAAGTTTGTACACATAGTTAATGCAGTGAACACCTACATTGCCAAACCTTTAAAACAATACAGGCTCCATTGAGCAAAGATCCTCCTCTCCTCACTTACTCCCTCAAGTAAGGTTCCTCCTCCTCTCACTCATGGTAGCAACTCAGCCTCCACACTGCTTGCTCCCAACAGTTTCAGCTCACTGCAGTTCTCTGAAGAAGTTCTCCAAAGAAGTTCTGCCACCACAAATTCTGTTCTCCAATTCTCTTCCTTCTCCAGCCTGGGCTCCTCCTTATATATGGTATTAGTTTCTCCCTGCCCCATCCTTCCTGTTATATCACCAAGTTCATTCCACTGTGTGATTCACAAATTCTGTGTCTTAATACTTGACATGCTTATGAACTTGAAACTAAGTGCTAAGTACCTGTTAGCTTGCCAATTGCAAGAGCATGGAAGATCTTCAAATCCCATTACCATTACAATTTCCTTTTCTGGTTGGACAATTTTACTTTTTAATAGGTTCTTTTTTTCTAGTGAATTTTTTTTTCCATTTTCCGCCAGTTTTTGTTTTTCCTTTACCAAGTTATTGCCTTTCTTCCTGATTGTCTTGAATTACTTTCATTTCTTTTCCCATTTTTATTTTACCTCTCTTCCTTGACTTTTAAAATATTTTTCATGCTGTTACAGAATTGGGGGGAGGGGGTTGGTGCTGAGAAAAATTCTTTGAAACTTCACATATTGGCATTTTGACATTGTTGGCCCCTTCTGAGTTTTTGTTTTCATCTTCCCTGTCACCATACTAACTTTTCATGATCATATTCTTTGTTTTTCTCATTTTCCAGTCTATTTTATTACTTTTATGATGAAATTCGATTCTACACTTCTTTTGGAAAGGGGAGCAATGTTCCTAGCATGCATGGGGTCTTGCTAATGGCCTATGTCAGGTCATTACTGCTGAGCTGCTCTGGGAGCCATGGCGAACCCTCACTAAGCTGCACTGGGGTCATAGAACCTCACTGAAAGGCTACTCTGGGCCAATTTGGCTTAGCTGGAGTTTCATGCTGGCTGTTCAGGGTTTCACCACTGAGCTGTATCAGGGCCATTGGGTGTCACTAATGAGAGCCAGGGGTCATGAGGCCTTGCAGCTCTTTTGCAAAAGACACAAAATAACTCACCACTAAGCTGTACAAGTGGCACTGGACCTCATTGCTCAACTGTGGCAAGGGTTGAGAAGCTTTACTACTATGATGTTCCAGGGACCATGGGACCTTACTGCTTTCCTATTCCTGTCTGCTGGCTTGAGGGATACAATTTGATGCTTGCTTTCCTGGAAACAGCCTGGACCGAACTGCAACCCAGTGAGGCTTTCAAACTCCTAAGTTTGTCATCAGCTGAAAAACACTTTAATCTTGACCCTTTGTTGTCTCCACTACTCCAGAATTTTTTTCTTTTTTTTTTATTATTTTTGAGGGAGAGTTTGTGGGAAAGTTCTAAGGATTTCTTGCCTTATTCCAACATCTTCACTTGACTCTTGGAAATGAAATTATCTTTAAGACAATTCAAACATCTATCAGCTACTTTTATTTTAACAGTGTACTCTATCAAGCTTGCAACTAGGTGAAATAACCCATCCCAAATTTTTTTACATTTCTATGCCAGGTCTGCTATTTTTTCCAAAAGTCTTCCATTTCTTCTTTTGACTCTTTTATATGCTACATTTGCTCATAATATATCCCCTGCTTTACCTTCCTTTTGTAATTACACTAATTCCCATCACAATTATCTCCACTTCCAGTTCAAGAATTTTCTCACAATAGTCTGTCACTGTGACCTGAGATGCTAATTCAAAATGCCTTCAATATGTTCCTATTGACTAAAGTATAACAATAATGTCATATTGAGTCACAAATCTGATCCCAAGAAATTTCCGTTCAACTTATGCAGTTAAATTTACTTTCTTCATTAATATTTCCACTTCACTTTATTCCTTAAGTATATCTGTCATTCTTTATATGAATATATGAAGTCAGTGATTTAATTGTTATTTTTGCTGTCTGTGCATTTTATATCATTTCTCCTCTTTACTGATATTTTTCTTATATATAATATTTTGGGCACAGAGGTGTTTTTTTGGTCCCTGATATCAGAAGCAAGACAAACTCATGCACTAATTTATATTTCACAGTTTACACAATTTTTATTATATGTCATTTTAATTTAAATTGGAGAAAATGAATGTCATATTAACCAATTGTGCATTTTATGAAAAATAGCATTAGAGAATATCGTATTTTAAAACTGTCATAATTTGGTTTTTTGTATGAAGACATTTTGTCATTCCAAAAATTGTCATTCTAAATGCAGTGTCAGGTCTTTATAATAAACCTGTTTTATAACTAAAATGATCATAAGGAGAAACATTCTGCCTATGAAAAAGCCTCATGCAACTCTCACCATGCCATTGTTGATGCCATGGTTTCATTCCACTCTCAAGTTTAACTGTGTCTGTCACAGAGTTCTGCCTGCTCAATACATTTCTGCAATTACTATAGGAATGGTGTGGGTAAAATAAAGAAAGGAATTCTAGCTGTGTCTAAAAGCATTTGCAGAGTTCAGAATCTCACACCTTGTTCCAAAAGTAGGCTATTATTTCTGAATTTCTGAGCAACAGCTTCCAATATAGTCTGAGCTGGCGGTTTGTGCATTTTGTACTTTCTTGGGTTGAATTTAAATAGCCTTTCCACTAGCATTAAAACACACATACACACACATGAATGACTTTCACAGAAAGGAAAATGAATATTCAATGTCATTTTCTCTCCAGGATGTCCTCTTTACAATCTACATTTTGTTTCATGGTATTATCTTCTAAAGGTATATTGGAATACTTAGTTTTCTGGCTAATAATTTTGTGCTAATTTTATTCTATTCATTTTTTATCTTATTCATTTTAAGGGAAAGTTCACATTTTGTTCATTGCTTAGCCACCTATGGTCTTTTTTGTGGGGAAGGACTATGGTTATGTTCTAAGCAAAATTTTCAACTTATTGAGATCTTTCAATGTAAACAGAATTTATTAATCATTTTCTATTGCAATTTTACATACTTTTATGAAATATACTATTTTTTTCTCATAGGCAAATAATCTTCCAGAGGTAGGTGTGCTTCAATAGCACCATTACAGACTATCATGCCATTTTATTCTACTTGGTATTCTTGACAAGAGAACATTAATGCACTAAATAAAATAGTTCATCTTCTACTTTAGTACTTTGAGTACGTTAATAAGGGAGAGGATCAGTAATACTGAACAAAAGAAGCAAAGTTTCTGAGTAGGAACTGAATTCCAACAGTTCTGACTGAACTCCAGGGCAGACTAACTGAAGCACTATCAATATAAAAAGAATTTTGTTTACTGACTTTTTGTTCCTTTTTGTCTTCTTAAGCATTTTTTCCTCTGGTCTTGGAAGTGACATGATTGGGAAAGCTGTTGAGAGCTTAACTTTATTTATTTATTTTTTTTACTTTGTGCCATATTATTGATTCTTGAAAAAGGGTTAAGAAAAGTCTTCATCTATTTTTTAGTTTGAGATCCTCCCAATCAATAAGAATGAAATTGCTTTACCTGGGACTAGCATTCTCTCTTTGGGGACAGGTGTCTTCCATTTTACTAATTCTTCAATAACCATAATAGTTACCAATAGGCTAGAAAGTCTTCTACCCTTTAAAACAGGGAGCAAATTATTCAAAGATTAGTATTTTATCTTTCTACTGATTTTATTCCTCTTTTCTTATTCCTTTTTTGATATTTCCACTCATTTTTTCTGAAATCCTTGCTCTTTTGATTATTCTCATAGTTCTCAGACCTCAGGGTTTTTATGCACTTGATAATTTGTGTGATTTTATGATTTTATGATACATTCTTATTGATTGGTAGGTTCTCAAACAAAAGAATAGATGAAGACTTTTCTTAACCCTGTTTCAAGAACAGATAATATGGCACAAAGTAAAAAAAAAGTAATAATAAGATAATAATTATATAAAACCATACTATTCGAAAAACTTAAAAATGTAACGATATTTTGCTTTGCTCTAGACATCACAGAGAAGAGATTTCAGTTGAAAGTATTTAATGCAATATCAGTAAGAGAAAAAAAGTGATCATATGTATCTAAACTCTCATATTTCAATACAATTTAGATTACTTTTGTTTTTTATTTAATATTATTTTACATACACATATGTAGAAAATAGAAGAATTGTAGTGCAGTGTATATAGAAACAACTTGAAGTCAGGGAGACCTGGTTTCAAGTGCCACCTCTGATATGCTGTTCTTTGTGGCCTACTCAAATTATTTCCTGATATTCTAAGTAATTCTTTTAACCATAAATTTTAGTTAATATTTTGGCTTGAATTGATAGAAGGGTTTTCGTCTTTGAGGAGTTCCTAAAAGCAATAAATAATAAGTAAAATCCTTCTATTTATAGCCTATGCAAATAATACTGTTGGGCTGCCAAGTTGTAGAGTAAACAGAACACTAAGCCTGGAGTAAGAAAAACCAGAGTTGAAATCTGGATTCAAATACTTACTATATAACAGTGGGTAAGTTACTTAAGTAAGTTTCCTTATTTGTAAGGTGAGCCACAAAAAAAAAATGGCAAGCCACTACAGTATGTTTGCCAAGAAAACCTCAATGGGGTCACAAAGAGTTCAATACAGCTGAAAAAAACCTAAACTATAACAACAACATTGGATCAAGGATGATACTTTTTATAGTCAGTACAGCACATGGCAAAATAATATGTTATTTCTAATTTTCACATATACACCCCTTTTTGCCTGATATACCATTATGAACACACTGTTATGGGATCACAAATATTTTCTCTCTCTCCCTCTTTCTCTCTCTCTGTATGTATATATGTAAACATGTATGTACATGTGGGTATTTATGTATGTATATATGCATATATGCACACACATAGGAAAATATTTTGGGATAGATACTTATCTCACTATTGTATTATGTTAGACTTTGAGATATATATATATGTAAATATATATGTACACACACATACATATATATGGATAAAATATATATATTTTTACATATCATATATATTTTATATATTATACACTCATTTT
>CM053600.1:99538223-99560074 GCA_028646575.1 Pseudocheirus occidentalis
TATTTATGTATGTATATATGCATATATGCACACACATAGGAAAATATTTTGGGATAGATACTTATCTCACTATTGTATTATGTTAGACTTTGAGATATATATATATGTAAATATATATGTACACACACATACATATATATGGATAAAATATATATATTTTTACATATCATATATATTTTATATATTATACACTCATTTTGCCTTTCTTAGCTCTATTTTGAATATACCACTTCCATTTGATGATGCTAGCCTCTTGGGCATGTCCAATTCTGTGAGAAGCTGGGGCATTCATTACCCAGGTCATAATTGGGATTCCAGGTCTTACTATCACTTCATGGTGGAGTCAGTTGTTCAGTCTCCACCAAAGCCCAGTATGCAGCTAACAACTGCTTTTCTAAAGGTGTATACTGAATTCCACATGAAGGGAGTTTCCTACACCAAAATCCCAAGGGTATATTTCAGGTTTGTTGTTTTTGTCATAAACTCCAGTTTGCATAATCATCCTGTAAAGTCACTTTCAATTCTACCAGGCCATTTTGCATGGGCCGTAAATCTAGGGCCAATTGTATAGCAGCCTTGGCTTCTTCAAAAGCTTTACTCTGCTCAAGTACCTAGATAAATTTATATTTCTTCCAAGTAACTGGCCAGACAGGATTATTCCATCTTTTGTTTGTAGGGACTAACACTTCTGCTTCAACATATTCCTTTATAGTGGTGATAATTCCATCTGGCCCATATGGCACATGATACTGCTTTAAAGTAATTACTTCAGAAGATTCAGGTAAAGTGATTGGTACCATTTTTATTTTGCCCACTAAATCTGTATTAATTACTATGTTCCTTACAGTGAATTAGTATCTTCCTTCAGGTAAATTCAATCATACCTTTCAATATATCTATTCCAATGATGTATTCAGGAATGGATACAATAACCACAGTATATTCTTCCTTAGGTAATTGTCCAATTTTCATTGTTATTTTAACTTTTCTGGCTGATATTTTAGCCCCTCCAAATCTTGTGATGGTAATAAGAGTTCAATGTTTAAATTTATCAGGGTTTCCATAGACAAGTGAGGCCTCTACAACCATATAGATTACAACCCCTAGTTACAGTAGGTGATCCATTCTTCCAATATGTTGTGAAACCAATATGGGATCTGCAATCTCCTCTGTGTATGTCTTTAATTTAGTTAGGGCTTGGCCCATTTAATATTCTCCCCGAAGGTGTGGTAAATTTGGATACAATGATTCCAGAAGTATCTGTAGGAGTGGTTCCTACTTCCCTATTCAATCAAATATTAAGGACTTTTTCTTGGTGCATCTTATGCCATTCTTCAGTTGGAATACCATCTATTCTTCTAAAATCCACTCCTGTCTCAATAGAGCAGTAAACAATTCTCTTCTTGTCAATCTATTTCATCTTTGAATCCTCTGGTTATTTACTCTTCTATCTTTAGGAAATTTATCTCTTCCCTGTTCCCATAAGTCACTTAACTGGGAAATCTTATCCAAAACCTCTGAGGAAGAGTACCCTACTTCTCCAATTAATAGAGTCAAAATTAGATGCTTACAGGCAGGAGGAGCCATCTTGACCATGATATTTCCTTGAGGAACTCCTAGATGCATGATATGCATCTGCATCTGCAACCATGACAGCAGTTTTCATTACCTCGTCCTTTAGCTTGCTCATACACTCTCTAAGTGAGTACCAGGGTCTGTCTCCACCAGGCCACACAGAATTAGCAGGATATTGCCTGCAGCATCCCTCTGCAGCTAAAGTTAACAGATTAGTTCTGTTATTACCTCCTTGGGTATGGTGATCCCTAAAACCTTAGTGTACAGAAGGATTCTGACTGATGCTTATGAATTTTAAGCAATACATCTTATCTAGTGGTATTCTTCTGGTTCCTTCATCACAGATTCTTTCCATACAAGATGCTAAAGACTATCCCATTCTTTGGGTGAATCAGCTCAATATATCAGTAACCTCCTTTTGAGAGAAATCTTCAGTTATCATTCTGTTTTCTATTTGGCCCTATTGCTTTTCTTTCCTTCTTACTATGGGTAGAACTTCTGCATTAGAAGACTCCTCATTTAACATTGTTGTATTCTCCTCACGCACATCCTCCTGGCAATGGTAAGGCAAATATGCCCAGCCTGTGAAAAAGCTGCGTGTGCATCCCTTCTGCTAGTTTTTTGCTTCTTTTTGGCTACATGAAGAGTAGCTTGTTGTACTACCACCTGAGACCCTCCAGTTTGCTCTTATGAGTGCTGTGGCACAGAAGAATCCTCAGGCAAACAACAGTCTCCCTTGCCATCTGAGCATTTTCCTCTAGCAGCTTATCTCTACTTCTACATATAAGATGATAACTTGTTAACTCTTGTGCACACTCCTAAAAGTCCTTTGCCTGGTTCTATGTGTATTCCTTGTAAACATCTTTCCAAATCTGCAGGTTCTCTGTAGCCTCAGTTCCTGATTTTCACAGGGTCCTGTGCATTTGGCCCATTCTCTTGCTAGAGAGGAATAAGGCAAATCCTTCCATCCTGGGATAGCCATTTTTCCTCTAAAGCTCACCTGATTCCAAGTAGAGGCCTGACATTTTGTGACCCCATCCTCTTCACCAAATGTAACAATAATGCAATATTTACAACACACATGGTAGTTATGAATATGCTGCTATAGTTATGAATCACAAAATGTAGCAAACTCCACATGGAGGGCAGAACCAAGGTCTTTATTCAGAAAACAGAACACCGAGTCTCCAAACCAGAAGGACAAGTCCCAGAACCAGAAAGCCAAACTCATTATAGTGGTCACGAAGTTGATACACATGGTTAATTCAATGAACACCCACATTCCCAAGCTTTCACAATATAACAGACTCCGTCAAGCAGGGATAATTCTCTCTCACTCATAGTAGCTCCTTAGCCTAATTCTTGGAAGTTCTGGTAAAAGGTCCCAGAAGAAGGGTCTCTGAGGATCTCAGCAAAAGCTGCAGCCTCCAGGGGTTCAGTGAGAGAAAATCTGACTGTTCTATGGGTTCTCTTCCTTATGTACAGCATAGCTCCTCCCCGTTCTGCCCCTTCCTGCTACATTAGACACTTCCTCCCCAAGTGTTAACTACTTCTGTGTTAATTAAATAGCATAAACAAAGTGTTAACTTGAAACAAGGTATGATATACCTGCTTACTTGCCAATACAAAGGGGCATGGAAGATCTTCAGATTCCATTAACATTACAATTAGCCATTCAATTTTCCCACATCTTCTCCAACATTTATCATTTTCCTGTTTTGTCATGTCAGCCAGTCTGACAGGTGAGATGTGGTACCTAGTTATTTGATTTGCACTTTTTTCTGATCAATGTTTAGATATATCTTTAATTTCTTCCAATGAAAACTGCCATTTCATATCCTTTGACCATTTATCAATTGGGAAATGACTTGTATTCTTATATATTAGACTCAGGTCTTTCTATATTTTAGAAATTACACTTTCAGGGGCAGCTAGGTGGTACAGTGAATAGAGCACCGGCCCTGGAGTTAGGAGGACCTGAGTTCAAATCTGACGTCGACTTATTAGCTGTGTGACCTTGGGCAAGTCACTTAACCCTAATTGCCCTCCAAAAAATCAAAAAAAGAAAATGTAAAAAAAGAAATGACACTTTTATCAGAAACAAGGTTTATAAAAATTCTTTCCCAATTTTTTGCTTCACTACTAATCTTGGTTACATTGGCTTTGTTTGTACAAAAGCTTCTCAATTTAATGTAATCAAAGTTATCCATTTTGCATTCCATAAAGTTTTTTATCTGTTGTTTGCTCATAAATTGTTCTATTTTCCATAAATCTGATAAGAAAACTATTCCTTGCTGTCTGTTTGCTTATAATGTCAGTTGTTATAACTAAATAGTGAAACCACTTACACTTTATTTTGGCATTCAGTGTAAGATATCAGCATATAGTCCCTTTTTGCCATACTGTTTTCAAGTTTTACCAGCAATTTTTGTCAAATAATGAATTCTTATCCCAGAAGCTGGAGGGTTTGGGTTGATCAACCAGTAGCTTTCTATAGTTATGGACTATACTGGTTCCTTCATCACAGATTCTTTCCATACAAGATGCTAAAGACTATCCCATTCTTTGGGTGAATCAGCTCAATATATCAGTAACCTCCTTTTGAGAGAAATCTTCAGTTATCATTCTGTTTTCTATTACACTGATTCATTACTCTATCCCTTGGTCAGAACCAAATAGTTTTGCTCACTGCTGCTTTATAATACAACTTGAAATCTGGTATGGCTAGGCCACTTTCCCTAGCATTTCTGTTTTGTGCTTATATGTTTAGTAATGATATTGCTTCATTGACAATGGTACTTTTTAGCAGTATATGATTTCCTTCCTTAACTCATTTAATTAGATCTATTTTTGCAGCCCCCCCCACTTCAGCTCACTGAAAACGCACCTCAGGACCACCACCCAAGAATACATTCCTGATCCAGGTTGCTTAAGGCAAGAGCATTTAGCCTGTAAATGATCACTTGGTCCCCCTGCAATCTGCAGGCTGCGAGCTCTGAAGCAACCATGTGGAGGCAGCTGCACTGCTTCTGCTGCTTCCTTGCCCTGGGTGCAGTTCAGCCAGACCCACTTTTCTCCCCCAAATTTAGCCACGTTCCACTAACCTTTCATTTAATCCTTATTTGTTATGGCTTGATAATTCTGGAAATCACCACACCTGCCACTGATCCACTCTCCTGAGAGCTCCAGCATTGGCTTGTTCTGATTGCCCCTGGGACAAGCCATGGTTTAAGGCCGGGCTGGTTTCTGCTTCCAGTGCAGAGCTATGAGCCCTTCCTGTCCTGCCTACTTAGCTGCCTTCTGTGGATGATGTGTTTTACTATATTTTTGTGAGTTCTGGAGCCCTAATATTTGTTTAGAGTCATATTTTATGGATATCTGAGATGGCTATGTGGGAGATGAGGAGTTTTCCTGCTTCTACACCACTATCTTGGCTTCACCTCCGTGACTCCTCTAGGCCCATTTTTTAATCATGGCTTTCAGGTAGTACAATAATTTAAAAATTATCTCTCCTGGATCTATCTTCCCAGGCAATGTTTTTTTTGTTTGTTTTCCAATGAGACATTTTATGTTGTCTTCTATTCTTTGCATTTGTTTGGATCCATTTTATAGTATCTTGATTTTTCATGAAGTCATTAGCTTCCATTTGCTCCAGTCTAATTTTGAAGAAATTATTCTCTTCAGTGAGTTCTTGAAGTTCCTTTTTCACCTGGACAAATAGGTTTTTTTATGCATTCTTCTCCTCATTTGGCTTTTTGGACCTCTCTTGCAATTTGAGTTAATAGATTTTTAAGGTATTACTTTCTTCAGTATTTTGGGGGGTCTCCCTCAGTAGGCTGTTGACTGGCTTTTCACGATTTTCTTGCATCATTCTGATTTCTCTTCCAAATTTCCCCTCCACTTCTCTTACATGATGGTCAAAATTCTTCTTGAGCTCTTCCATGGCTTGAAGCCAGTTCATATTATTCTTGGAAGCTTTTGATGAAGGAGTTTTGACTTTGTTGTCTTTTTCTGTTTCTGTGTTTTGATCCTTTTTCTCCCCCAAAATGATTATAAGGTTTGATTGGGCTTCTACCTACTCATCTTGAAAGCCAACTACTTGACTTCTGAGCTCTTTGCCATCTACAACTCTGCTTCCAGAGTGGAGAGAACTGTGTCCCAACTTGTGGAGAGTTTCACATTTGCCAGAGCTGTTGTCAGAGGCCTGGAGAGGTTGTGTTCTCTACAACCTCCGCAAGGTCTGGCACACTGACCACACACCTCAGACCCACAGCCAAGACTGTGACCCAGATTCAGGCAGGTCAAAGCAAAAATGATTATTGTCTGAATGGTTGCTTTATCTCCCTAAGGTCTGACAGCAAGGAGCTACTGAGGCAGCCATGGGACAGAAACTGCAGCTGCCATGCCTATACCGCATTTTGCCTTGAGGACAGAAGCTAGACCAAGCTCTCTTCTCACCCAGTTCCAACAGAGTTCCCTACTGACTTTTTCCTTTCTCTTTGGTGTTTAAAGGTTGAGAAGTCTGAAAACCACCATAGCTGCTCGTGATTCACTCTCCTGAAGTCTGCTCCAGGCCAGTCTGGGCCACTGGTTAGGGTGGCCCTGGATCTTGGCCTGTGACACTCTCGTGGGACAGCGGGCAGGTCCCAGCTCAGTATGATTGACCTCTCCTGTCTGCCTGCAAGGCCGTCTTCAGTGGGAGATTTGCTTCTCTGTGTTGCTTTGTGGGTTCTGCAGCTCTAAAGTTTGTTTAGAGTCATATTTTTTGGGAGATCAAGCAAGTTCCTGCTTTTACTCTGCATCTTGGTACTGCCCCCTCGTTTTCTTGGTTCTGATAGAGCAATACTGATCAGTGATTAGGACACAATCCTGGACAGATGAGCTCAACACTTGTAGCATGTTCTCAATGGTCCATCATCAAGTAATATATCTGCAAAAATTCTTAATATATAACAAATAAATGTATACCCTAAAGACTTAAGGATTGAAAATGGGGGTTGTTGTTTTTTTTTTAGTGGAAGGAAGATAATTCCTATAAATACTTTAATTTCCTCTAGGAAAGACATATCAACCATAAATCTCTCAAAGAGTATGGTAGTATATGCCAGGAGTCTTCCTGGCATCTTTAAATCAAAACTCAATTACCTAATTTTATGCTTTTTTCAGTTAACTACACAATAGTACTTTTAACATACCCTTTCAAAACTAGAACAGGAATGGAACATAGTGAGAAAGTATTGTAACATACATGTATGTATGTGTATGTATGTATGTGTTTATGTATTTATATGCATATACACACATATATGCATATACATATATAAATGTATATATGTACATATACGTATGTATGTATACACACATATACACAACATTCATGAAAGACAATGAATAATAGCTATTTAATGATATGGAAACATTAATGCTTTCTCACAAAACAATGAGAATTGAAAGATGTTTTTAGAACACAGGATAAAAAAGTTACAATCTTACAGAAATTATTTTGGATGGTAATAGACATCACTTCACTGAGCAATGTTTAACTTTAGGTACCAGCCACTAAGTTTGTCTAATGCAACTCAGAGTATTTTAGCTTCAGATAGAGTTTATAAAAAACCCTGACCCAAGACTGGAATCAAAGTGTAATCCATCATTTTTGGTTGGTTGTTTTTCCTGATCCTTTCCCCCATATCAGTAGTGTATTACTATCAGGATCCCCTTTCAGAGGCCCTCAGACTCTCTTTTGAAGGCTCTGTCCTTCCACAAATTGAATGAGCTTTTGGTTGCAGGAATGACTTTTGACTTCTTGGCAGCTAAGTCTCACCAAAAATCAGTGACTTACAAGGATTTCTCTGTGAAATGAACCAAAAGGAAATGGCAACACTTGAACCTTTATCAAAAGAAGTGAACAGGGATGTAATCCTGTGGAATCATATGAAACAAATTCATTGGAACCTTCTAAAATCAAAGGCCAAATGTAATTTCTCTAGAGGAGAGGAGTGAAGTGTTTATTCTGCATACAGGAGTAAGATGTCCCCCTCCTAACTATCTTCTATTTAATTATCTCTTTGGTAAGTCTTCTGTATATATCAAAATATACATATTTTTTCTACAAATGGGATGTAAGCCTCTTAAAACCAGAGATTATTTAATTTCTTGTGCTCATATCATTATTTCCAGTACAGTGTGTGATACATAATAGGTACTGAAGAAATACTTATTTGGTCTAGATAAATATCCACTTTTTAGACTCAATTTACCTTTTGTAATATCTAAATCAGTGAATGAAGATATCATGTCCATTTTAAAATGATTTGAATATCACCAAAGCACAGTAAGAATTATCTAGGAGCTTGAAGCTTCTGAATGAAAGACTGGATTTCTAGGAAAATGATGTTCCAGAAGGCAAAAGAACTTGCATTACAATCAAGAATCAACTGCCCAGCAACACTGAACATAATTTTTAAGGGGAAAAGATGGGTATTCAATGAATTAGGGGATTTCCAATCCTTCCTGCTTAAAAGAACAAAGCCCAGCAGAAAATTTGAGCTTCAAATTCAAGACTCAAGAGAGGCATAAAAGGTAAACATAAAACAACAACAACATGTAATTCAACAGAGGCAAACTGTTCACATCCCTGCATGGGGAGAAGATACTTATAACTCTTGAGAACTATATTTTTATTAAGCTGTTTAGAAGGGGGTATACATAGGAAGAGGGCAGGTGACATTTCTGTGAAGATAAAAAATCCTGTTAAGAGATGAAAAAGTATTATATTGAGAGAAAAATAAGAGGAGAGAAAAAGGGAAAATCATATCATGTGAAGAGATACAAAGTCCTATTACAGTAGAGGGAAAGAATGGTGAGAGATGAGCATCATTTGAAACTTATTTTCATTGGCAATGGCTCAATGAGGGAATAACATTCAGGTCAAGAAATCTAACTTACCCAATAGGAAGAAGGAGAGGAGAAAGGAGACAAAAAAGGACTAGGTGGATTGAAGGGTGGAAGGACATGGTAAGGGAAAAGGGAATGAAAAAGTAGGGGGCTGATAGAAAGGAGGACAAATTGAAGGGGGATTCTCCAAAGGCAAAACACTAGTGAAGGGGAAAGGGAGAAAGGAGAGAGGGAAGCATGAACAGAATGGAGTATAGGATGGAAAGAAAGACACAATTAGTAATCATAACTGTGAATTTGAATGGGATTAACTCTCCCAAAAAATGCAAGCAGATTACAGAGTGGAATAAAAAAAAGCAATCCTACAATATGTTGTTTAGAAGAAACACATCTGAAACAGAGTGATACATGCAGAGTAAAGGTAAAAGAGTGGAGTACAATATATTATACTTCAGTTGATGTAAAAAAAGGGAGATGTAGCAAACCTGATCCTACACAAAGCAAAAGTAAAAAATAGATCTAATTTAAAGAGATAAAGAAGAGAACTACATTCTTGTAAAAGGTACCATAGATAATTAAGTAATATCATAACTAAACATGCATGCACCAAATGGTATAGCAGCCAAATACTTAGAGGAAAAGATAAGGGAGTTACAGGAAGAAATAGATGAAAAACTATACTAGTGGGTCACCTCAACCCTCCCCCTTTCAGAACTAGATAAATCTAAAAACAAAGTAAAAAAGAAATAAATCAAGTATTTGAATTTTTTAGGAAAATTAGATATGGTAGACCTCTGGAGAAAACTGAATGAGGATAGAAAGGAATATACTCTTTTATCAGTGGTACATGGCACCTACACAAAACTTGACAATGTATTAGGACATAAAAATCTCACAGTCCAATGCAGAAAGGAAATATTACATGCAACCTTTTCAGATCAAGATGCAATAAAAATTATGTGCAAAGAAAGACCATGGAAAGACAGACTAAAAATTAATTGGAAACTAAATAATCTAATCCTAAAGAATTAGTGGGTCAAACAACAAATAAAAGAAACAACAACTTAAGTCAAAAGAGTAACAAAAATGAGTCAACATTCCAAAACACATGGAATGCAATGAAAGCAGTTCTTAGGGTTAGGTTCATAGCTCTAAATGCTTATATGAATAAAATATGAAAGGAGAAGACCGATGCATTGGACATGAAAGTAAAAACGCTAGAAAAAAAATTTTTAAACATTTAAAATTCTCAATTAAATACCAAAGTAGTAATACTGAAAACCAAAGGAAAGCACAAAAAATTGAAATAAAGAAAACAATTGAACTAATAAATAAAGCTATGGACTGTTTTTATGTGGAAAAAACATTAAAATAGATAAACCTTTGGTTAATTTGATTTTTGAAAAGAAAGAGGAAAACCAAATTGCTAGCATCAAAAGTAAAAAGGTTGAGTTAATAAAGAAGAAATTAAAACAATAATTAGGAGCTATTTTTCCCAAATGTATGCCAGTAAACTTTACAACCCTAGTGAAATGTATGAATATTTGCAAAAAATAATAATTGCCCAGATTAACAGAAGAGGAAATAAAATGCTCAAATAACCCATTTCAGAAAAAAAATCAAACAAGCTATCAATGAACTCCCTACCAAAAAAAAATCTACAGGACCAGATGAACTAACCAAGAGAATTTCATCAAACTTTGAAACAACAATTAATTCCAATACTATATAAAGCATTTGGGAAAATAAGTGTAGAAGGAGTTCTACCAAATTCTTTTTATGATGCAAATATGATGCTGATACCTAAACCAAGAAGAGCAATAACAGAGAAAAAAAATTATACACCATTTTCCCTACTGAATATAGGTACTAAAATTTCAAATAAAATATAAGCAAAGAAATTATAGCAGTTTATCATGTAGCTAACACACTATGAAAAGGTAGAATTTATACCAGGAATGCAGAACTGTTTCATTATTAGGAAAACCATCAGCATAATTGGCCATATCAACAATAAAACAAACAGCAACCATATGATTGTCTCAATAGATGCAGAAAAACAACAACTCCTGCTCCTATTATAAACATTAGGGACCATAGGACTTGATTGAGTCTCCCTTAAAGTCACAAGTAATATTTATCTAAAATCATCAACAAGTATTATATTTTATGAGTATGAGGATAAGCTAGAAACATTTCCAGCAAGATTAGGGTCTGAAACAAGGGTGTCCATTATCACCACTGCTATGCTATTTTTCAATATTGTACTAGAATTGTTAGCTTTTGAAAAAAGAGAGGGGAAAAAACAAATGCAAGGAATTAAAATAGGCAAAGAAAAAAAGCTGTCACTCTGCAGATGATTTGATGGCATGCTTAGAAAATCCTCCAGAATTAAGTAAAAAACAATCTTGAAAAATAAAAAAAAAATTTAGGAAAGTTGCAGGATATAAAATAAACCTACAAAGATCATTGACATTTCTATATATTTTTTAAACAAAACCCGACAGCAAGAGATAGAAAGAAAAGTTCCATTAAAGTTACTGTGGAAATTATAAAATTTTAGGGACTATAGCTGCCAAAAAATCCCAGGATTTTAATGAACACAATTACAAAATATTTTTCACAAAATTAAAGTCAGATCTAATAACTGAAAAATATCAATTGCACATAGACAGACCAAGCTAGTATAATAAAAATGACAATTCTACCCAAATTAATTTACTTATTCTGTGTTGTAGCAAACTACAAAAATATCTTATAAAATTTTTTAAAAAGCCTAATTCATCTGGAAGAACAAAAGGTTCAGAATATCAAGGAAATCAATGAAAAGAAATACAAGAGAAGGTGTCCCAGTCCTATGAGATCTTCTACTGTATCATAAAGTAGTGATCATCAAAATTACTTGGTATTGGCTAAGAAAAAAGAGTGGTGGATCAGTGGAATAGGATAGGTATGCAAGACACAATACTCAACGACTATTGTAATCTACTGTTTGATCAATTCAAAGACTCTGGCTTCTTGGATAAAAACTAATTATTTAACAAAACTGCTAAAAACCTGGAAAATAGTATGGCAGAAACTGGGCATAAACCAATGTCTGGCACCATATATCAAAATCAAGTTCAAATGGGAACACAATTTAGGTAAACAAATTAGGGGATCAAGGAATGTTTCATCTGTCAGATTTATAAACAAAGGAGGAATTTAATGTCAAAAAAGAGATAGAAAACATTATGAAATGCAAAATGAATAATTTTGATTACATTAAATTGAAAAGTTTCTTCATAAAGAAAGCCAATGCAAAGAAATAGGATGGAAGCAATCAACTGGGAAAGAATTTTTACAACTAGTGTCCCTGATAAATGCCTCATATCAAAAATATATGGAGAACTGAGTCAAATTTACAAGAATATAAGTCATTCCCCAATTGATAAAAGGTCAAATAATATGATGGTCAGTTTTCAGAGGAAGAAATGAAATTTATGTATAGTCATGAAAAATGCTCTAAATCACTACTGATTAGAGAGATGAAAATCAGAACAACTCTGAGGTATCACATGACACCTATCAGATTGACTAACATGACAAAACAGGGAAATGATCAATTTTGAAGATGTGGGAAAGTTAAAACACAGTGTCATTGTTGGCTGAGTTGTGAGCTGATCCAACTAGTTTGGAGAGCATTTTGGAACTATGATTAAGTTAATCCATACATAATACATTAAAAATGCAATGCAACTCCTACTCTGGAGTTGTTCTCTCAACTCCCAATCCAATTATCAAGTCAGTTCCATAGAATGTGATCAGCTACTTCTTCCCAGGATACTAAGAATAGCAATGAGGGATAGAGAGTTGTCACTGCTGTGTTTAGTAGTATACATATTTCCATGATTATTAATAGCTATCAATATGTCAGTGTCTGAAACTAGTTCTCCCTTAAACAAATTCTGAATTCAGGGGAAACCCTGAAATAAAGCCCTAGATTAGAAAGCACATTTGACAAAACACTCACTCATGGCCTCTGAAGGCCTTTTTCTTGCATTATAAGGACATAGTCTCTTCCACTAGACTCCTAGTAGGAGTCTTGAATCTGACTCTCTTAACTTCATCCAATCTCCCCTTTACTCCAGAGGGAGAAATTGATAGTAGTTGTAGTTCTCCTAGGAAGGCTACAGCAATGTTAACAAAATTCTATGTATATTTTACACAAACTTGTATATTTCTTATGAACCTTACATTGTATGTCTTAGTTTACTAATCTGAAAATATTTCTTCTTGTATCACTTTGAAATGAATTAACTGAAAGATATGTCCAGGATTTGAGGTGTTTCAACTGACAAGGCTATGGAATTGCAATATCTTCATTAAGAGAAGTAGTCTGAAATCATTGACTCAAACAGCTATACCCTCACACATAAATGATGCTCTATGGTTTAACTTCTTTTCAAATAAAGACTTACTCTGTGAAGACGTTTGAAAGGTACTGTGATAGTTGGATTAAATTATGAAATGTTTTAGAAAGAAACATACTCAGTATATCAAGATATGTTGTTGACATTAATGCAGAGATAATCATAGCTCAGACAAAGAAGCTAAAATTTGCTATTTAACCCTGCTTTTCTATATTTAAAGGAAAACAAAATTAAAAAGAAAGAAAATCAGAAAGTGTTTTTAAAGGGCTACTTCCTGATGTGACTTGAGAGCTCCCCTCAAAGCCAGAAAGATATGAGTTTTTATCCTGCCCTTGACAGGGAAGTAACAACTTCCTATTGATCCAGGAACTGCTTTATGACTATACATTGATCCCTACATAACACTAAAGGTGCTAATCTGAATTGGCAGAGGGAGGTTATGGTAGTCCCTTGTTTCAATGAAAGAGCAATTCCAGTTTCTATGCCTAGAACAATACTTTAAAAATTCATAAGTAGGGGGCGGCTAGGTGGCGCAGTGAATAGAGCACCGGCCCTGGAGTCAGGAGTACCTGAGTTCAAATCCGGCCTCAGACACTTAACACAAAAAACTAGCCGTGTGACCTTGGGCAAGTCACTTAACCCCAACTGCCCTCCAAAAAGCAAAAAAAAAAAAATTCATAAGTAAAAATAGGACTAGCAAAGGTTGCTAAAATTCTCAGTTTCCTACCTTCTGTGCTAAAGTACATTCCCTGGTCATTCCATTGTGGCTGCTGATTTTCAGATAACCATTAGTCAGAAAAATAATTAAATTAAAATGAATTAAAGTGGAATTATATGAGAATGTCTAGCTCCTGGGGAAAAGGTATGGTGGGGAAGAGAGTAACAGCAGTCACTCTGCATGTCAGGGAAGAAAGAAACTAGTCACAAACATGTATGCTGTTTTTGTATGTATATGTGTATACATACATATACACATATACAAATATTAGAGAGACACACAAACATATACACATACTGGTTCCATTTTGTGTTCCTTTCCCAATGCACATTTTCTACATAGAGCAGTAATTTTGTAATACATAAATATTCTTTCCTTAGAAGTGTATATTCCTCCTCTCTAAAATCCATTTTGTCTTAAGAAAATTACAATATCTTGAGTAGATATCTACATTGAATAAAAATAATAATTGTGGAAATTAAAGTACACTTAATTAAACAATATCCATCCCAATACATTCATTTTCCTCCATCCATGAGTGAAAGCTTTCCCTTTGTTTCTTAAATAACCCAGTCATTTAAAGCATATGAACACTGTTATATTTACTAAATTGAAAGTCTTCATTCGATAGGTAATCCAGAATCTCACTTTAAAACATGTATATTGATGATAATTGCAACATTAGCATCATGTTTCAGTTTTACAGCAAATGTAAGTTTTCATTTGCAATTGAACCTCAGAACTTTCCTACTTGACACAGAATATCTGTTTAATGAGATACTTAAAAAATCTTTTAGGGACAGAGTCAAGATGGTGGAAAGGGAGCAGTAACTTATCTAAGCTCCTCCAAGAATTCTGTCACTAAACTTTAAAAATTGAATCTGAATGGATTTTAGAGTTTTAAAGATTTAGAACCCATTGGGAGTCAGAGTGTGGCAGGAAAGTGCCCAGGAAAGTGCTGACCTGGGTCTGGGCAGGGGTATAGTGGAACACATGGGGGCTGTACCAGTGCAGATCAGAGAGCAGACTACAGAGGAGTGAGGAGCCCCAGTTAGCAGACTCATCCATCTCAAGGGCAATTTGCAGCACACTCACCACAGGATAAGGATCGGTTGGGGCTGGGTAAGAGAAAGCACAAGGCTGCCAGAAGAGACAGCAGCTTCTCCTGGGGATACTAACCTACAGCCTAGATATTTTAAAATCTGCAATTAGTCAAGATGGAGCAATAAACCCTGGCTACTACAGTTTCCACTCCCTGACCAAGAAAACCCTGAGATAAATATCCCACCCAGAGTAAAATCATGATAGAGTAGAAATAGCCTCAGGCTTGGGAGTCACTGAGGAAGGCAAAGTGAGGCAATACCAAGTCTGAATTAATGGGCAGGAGGCCTCCCAACAAGCCCCACCTCAAATTATCAGCAGGAGTTGAGGTAGCCCAAGTGGGTAGAGCCAACAAGCACTAACAACACAAACCTAGGTGTGCCTCATCACCACCAGGGAAATCTGCAGACACCAGCTCGCTGCTAGCAGCCAACTCAAGCCTGCCTGAGCTATAGCCCAGGGACACAGAGGTGGAAACGTGAATTGACCAGACCACTCCTCCCACATGGGTTACTCTGTGAACATCAGGGTAACTTAGAGGAAACACTGAGAGGCTTGACCTTGGCTTCAGTCTAGACACTCAGAGGCTACAGGTCAGAAAGTTAACAAGCAAACACCTACCTCACACCCTGAGAGTGCAATATATAAGAAGCAGATGTCCACTCTAAAAATTAAGGACATAGGAAATCACAATGGGCAAGAAGGAAGTTGTGAGATCTGGAACCATGCAATCTTTCTATTGTGAGCAAGAACAACCAAATTCAGAGGACAACATGGACTCTGAATTCACACTGGAGACCACAGAAAGAAATATGAACTACTCTCAAGTTCAAAAAGCATTCTTGGGGAGCTCAAGAAAGATTTAAAAAAATTAGAGAAGTAGGAGATAACTTTAAATCTACAGTGACCAAAATGGAAAAAAAAATTCTCACTGAAGAAAACAAATCATTAAAAATTAAGACTGATGAACTGGATGGGAGGTTCAAAATCTAACTGGAGAAAATATCTCCCTAAAAATGAAAACTGAACATATGGAAAAGGAGCTTCAAAAACTAATCAAGGAAAATAATTCGCTAAAAATTAGAATCAGTCAAATTGAAGCTAAGGAGTCTGTGATTCATCAAGAGTCACTCAAGCAAAACATAAAGTTTGAAAAATTAGAAGAAAGTGCAAAATATCTCACTGGAAAAACAACTGACCTGGAGAAAAGATCCAGGACAAATAACCTAAGAATTATTGCTTTACCAGAAAGCCATAATCAAAAATGCAGCCTGGACTACATCCTCCAAGAGATTGAAAAAGAAAACTGTATTGAGGTCCTAGAAGCAGAGGATAAAATACTTATGAAAAAAACTTCATCATATCCCTCCTTATAGAGATCCCAAATTGAAAATTCCAAAGAGAAAATACTTGCAGCAGCCAAAAAGAAAAAAAAAACATATTGTGGAAATGCAGTTGGGATTACACAGGACCTAGCAGCTTCTATATTAAAAGTTCAGAGGGACTGGAATTTGACATTTTGTAAGACAAAAGAGGTAGGACTGCAACGAAGGACCACCTACCCAGCAAAACTGAGCATAATCTTTCAGGTAAGGTGATGGTCATTTAATGAACTAAAAGACATCCAGACTTTCCTGATGAAAAAACCAGAGCACAATGGAAAATTTAATCTCCATTTACAAGACTTGAGAAAGACATAAAAAGGCAAACAAGGAAAATGGACACTCACACATACACCCCCCCCCACACACACACATATATGCACACATGCACACACATACACATAACTTGGGGCTCAATAAGAGCAAACTTCTTACAACCCTATATGACAAGCAGATGCTTGTCAACATTGAAAATTGTGTAATTATAGTGGCATTTAAATGGAATGTACAGAGATAGAGGGCATGGGTATAAATAAACTAATCTGAAGATGAAAAAAATACTTATTAAGCAGTACAAAGGGATTGTTGTGGGAGACAAGGAAAGGACAAGGCAGAAAAAGGAAAATTATGCCACACAAAGAGGCATAAAACCATACTATAGTAGAGGGAAAAGGAAGGAGGGAGATAAGCATCATATGAACTTTATTCTCATTGGTTCTGGTCTAAAGGGTGATTAAGGTAATCAGTTAAATTTCAGATTCTAACATGAAAAGACACAAAAAGTCACTATAATAGAGGGAAAGGAGGGAGAGAGAGGAGCACTGTAGGAAATTTACTCTCATTGGTTTGTGTTCAAGGAAGGAATAACATACTCCATTAAATATAAAAATCCATTGTGCACAACAGGCAGTAATAGGGGTAAGGAGTGTGTGTAAAAAGGGGTAGCATGGTTAGAAGGGAGGGAAAGAGCAGTGTGGGGAAAGAGTAGGAAAAGAGAGGATATCACAGGGGGGAATACTGAGAGAGGTGGTAGTCAAAAGGAAAATTCTTAAGGAGGGGAAGGGAAAAGGAAGATACAAAAATATGAATCAGGAGGAAATAGAATGGAGAGTAAGTCACAAAGTAAGCATAACTGTGAATGTGAATAAGATGAATTATCCCATGAAACAGAGGAGGATATCAGAATGGATTAAAAACCACAATTCTACATTGTGCTGTCTACAAGAAACGCATTTGAAACAAGGGGATACACAAAGGGCAAAAGTAAAAGTCTGATGTAGAATATATTATGCTTCAGCTAAAATAAAAAAATAGCATAGATGACAATCCTTATCTCTGGTAAAGCAAAAGTATAAATAGATCTAATTAAAAGAGAAATGGAAGGAGGCTACATCCTCCTAAAAGGCACCACAGAGAATGAAGCAATAGCATTATTTAACATAGATGTACAAAGTGGTATAGCATCCAGATTCCCAGAGGAAAAGTCAAGGGAATTAGAGGAAGAAAAGGATAGCATACCAGTATTAGTGGGGGACCTAAATCTTCCCCTCTCTGAACTTGATAAATCTTACCTCAAAATAAACAAGTAAGAAGTTAAGGAGGCAAATAGAATTTTAGAAAGGCTAGACATGATAGATTTCTGGAGAAAATTGAATGCTGATAAAAAGGAATATACCTTCCTTTCAGCAGTACATGGCACATATGCAAAAAAGACAATATTCTAGGGCATAAAAATCTCACAGTTCAGTGCAGAAAGGCAGAAAAATTAAATACATCATTCTCAGATCATGATGCAATGAAAATAATGTTCAATAAAGGGCCATGTAAAGGTAGACTAAAAACTAACTGGAAACTAAATAATTTAATCCTTAAGAATGAGTGGGTCAAACAAGAAAATAAGGAAACAATCAATTACTTCATTCAAGGGAATGACAATAATGAGACAAAATACCAAAATTTTCAGTATATGGCAAAGGCTCTATACTGAAATTTCATGTCCCTGAATGCATACATGAATAAATTAGAGAAAATGGAGGTCAATGAACTGTGCATGCAATTGAAAAAGCTAGAAAAAAAGAAATTGAAAATCCCCAATTAAATACAAAATTAGAAATAATGAAAACCAAAGGAGAAATTAAGAAAATTAAAATTAAAAAAATTACTGAATAAATAAAACTGAGTTTGTTTTATTGAAAAAACAACAAAATTGATAGACCCTTAGTTAATATGATAAAACAGATAGAAAAAAACAAATTACAACTATGAAAAATGAAAAGTTTGAATCTAACTCCAGTGAATAGGAAATTAAAACAGTAACTAAGAATTTTTTTGCCTAATTGTCTGTGCATAGATAATCTTTCTGAAATGAATGAATATTTACAAAAATATAAGTTGCCTAGATTAACTGAAGAGGAAGTAAATTACTTCAATAACCCCAACTCAGAAAAAGAATTTGAACAAACCATCAGTGAATTCCCTAGGAAAAAAAATCTCCAGGGAAGGATTGATTTACTAGTGAATTCTATCAAACATTTAAAGAGCAACTGATTCCAATACTCTACAAACTATTTGGGAAAATTAATGAAGAATGAATCCTACCAAATTCTTTTTATGACACAAATATGTACTAATACTTAAACCAGGAAGAGACAAAATGGAGAAAGAAAATTATCACTGATTTCCCTCATGAATATAGATGCAAATTTTTTAAACAAAATATTAGCAAAAACAATAGCAACTTGTCACAGGAAGAATACACTTTGATCAGGTAGCATTTATTCCAGGAATGCAAGGGTGGTTTAACATTAGGAAAGTCACCAGTGTAATTGATCATATCAACAATAAAACTAGCAGAAACCACATGATTATCTCAATAGATGCAGACAAGGCTTTTGAGAAGATACGACATTCTTTTCTATTAAAAAAACTAGAAAGCATAAGAATAAATGGAGTCTTCTCAAAACAATAGGTAGCATCTATTCAAGGCCATTAGCAATTATTATATATAATGGGGATAAGCTAGAAGCATTTCCATTAAGATCAGGGGTGAAACAAGGATGTCCACTCACCCCTCTTATTCAGTCTGGTACTAGAAATGTTAGCAGTAGCAATTAGAGAAGAAAAAGAAGTAAAAGGAATCAAATTAGGAAAAGAAGAGACTAAGCTATCACTCTTTACAGATGATATGATGATATACTTAGAGTATTCTAGAGAATCAAGTACAAAAAACTACTTGAGAAAAGAAACAAAGCTGGCAAAATTGCAGGATATAAAGTAAACACACATAAATCTTCAGCATTTTATATATTTCTTACTAGATCCAACAACAAGAGAGAGAAAGAGAAAGCCCACTTTAAGTTACTATAGACATTATAAAATATTTGGGAATCTCCCTGATAAAACAAACCCAGGACCTTTACACACACAACTGTATTATAAAGCAGCAGTCATCAAAACTACTTGGTACTGGCTGAGGAAGACAGTAGTCAATGAATGAAATAGATTGGATACATGAGACTCAGCAGTCAATAACTATAGTAATCTATTGTTTGATAAGCTCAAAGACCTCAATTTGGGGGAGCTAATTGACTAATTGACTAAAATTGACTCACTAATTGACAAAAATTACTGAGAAAACTGAAATACAGCATTTCAGTAAGTGGGCCTAGACCATTATCTAACAACGTATACCAACATGAGGTCTAAATGGCTGCATGATCCAGGTATAAAGGCTGATAATGTAAGCAACCCAGGAAAGCAAGGAATCATTTGCCTGTCAGATTCATGGAGAAGGGAAGACTTTATGATCAAACAAGAATTAAAGACCATTGTAAAATGTGAAATGGATAATTTTGATTTCATTAAATTGAAAAGTTTCTGTACAAAGCCAAAGTAACCTAGATTAAGAGGGAAATGGGAAATTGAGAAAGACTTTTTTACAACCAGTGTCTCTGATGAAGGCCTCATTTCTAAAATATACAGGAATCGGATCAAATCTATAAGAATGCAAGCCATTCCCTGAATAGTCAAAGGATATGAACAGGCAGTTTTACGAGGAAGAAATTGAAGATATCTACAAGCATATGAAAAAATGTTCTAAATTCCAATTGGTTAGAGAAATGCAAATCAAGACAAATCTGAGATACGACATCTCACCAGTCAGATTGGCTAAGATGACAAAACAGGAAAATGATAAACACTGGAGCAGATGTAGAAAAATTGAAACACCAATGGATTGTTGGTGGAGTTGTAAACTGATCAAAGCATTCTGGAAAGCAATCTGGAACTATACCCAAAGGGCTATAAATAATTTCATGCCCTTTGACCCAACAATGGCATTTCTGGGCTTGTATCCCAAAGAGATCATGGAACTGTGCGGAAGACCCATATGTACAAAAATATTTATAGCAACTCTTTTTGTGGTGGCAAAGAATTGGAAATTAAGGGTATGGAAATAAGGGTATAATAAAGGTATATTAAGGGTAAGGGTATGTGATACATACATTAAATGAATGTAATGGAATGTTATTCTGCTATAATAAATGAGGAGCCAAGTGACTTCATATTTACCTGGAGAGGCTTATACAAACTGATGCTGCCTGAGAATAGCAAAACTACTGGAGACATAAAGTATGTGTGATGACCAAGTTTGATAGACTGGACTCTTCTCAGCAATCCAGCACTACAAGACAACTCCAAAAGACTCATGATGGAGAGAGATGTCTATATTCAGAGAAAGAATTAGAAAGAAAAGAGTTTGAATGCAGATCAAAGCAAACTACCTGCTCTTTCTTTTTCATGTTTGGTTTAGTTTCCTCCTTCCCATTGTTCATTCCAGCCATTACAATGCTTCTTTATAATCTGACTAATGTTGAATGTGAAAGTATTTCCATAGCCTATATTTGATTGAATACCACCATGGGGGGGGGGGGAGGGAGAGGAAGGAGAGGGAGAAAATTTGAAACTCAAGGGATTGTGGAGCTGAATCTTGTAAACTGAAAGTAAACAAACAGATTAATAAAGATAAAAAAGAAGTGAAGAAGGAAAGAAAAAAAAAAGAATTCCAGCCAGGTGGAGCTGGGGGCCCTTCAGACATTACAAGTAAGCATACCTTACCCTTCTGGACAAATTGAGGCACTACATATAATTGAGCCAAATGCTATTATATCCTTTTTTCCACTTTGCTGTGTTAGAGTAATCTTCCTTTTGTTAACTGTTCAAAGACTTATGAGTGAAGATCTTTTTATGTCTGATTCTAAATGTAGGCAAATTTTAAGTAAATAAAAATGAATATAAAAAAGTGAAATCACCAATTAATCACTTACTTTGCTTAAAAGGCATCAAGAATTCTGCAATATGAAGAGAAAGATGATATTGAAAGCCCCATGTATCATTCCTGAATGTTTCTTTCCTAAAATTATTCACTATTTGTTAATTATAATTTTTAAAAATCCAGAATTGGACCTTGAAAGACAAAAATTCCAACACTCAACAATCTGTGATAATGTCAATATTTTTTTTGTTTGTCATTTGTTTTTGAAGGATCCTGTGACATCAGGGAAATGACTTCCAAATGACTTGGATTTGAGTTAGTGAGGGCTATGCAGTATCATCAGCCTCACCTTTTCCTCCAGAGCTATGTGGATATATTGGCCAGATATTCATAAGGTCAACTAGAGATGGCTCAGCATGAAATGGAAGACCCTGACCTTTTTAGGAAAAGGTTCTCACTTCGAGTGAAGTAAAGGTCATTCAGTGAACAAGACT
>CM053600.1:99560574-99576869 GCA_028646575.1 Pseudocheirus occidentalis
TGAATCCCTTAGCCATTTCAAGGATGGGAGATATTTCTCTAAGCTAAGATGAAATATGGAAGTTTTTATAGAAAAGAAAAAAGAGGCTATATTTTAGGGCCTCCTGGCTCAGAGTGAATGTCAATAGCAACCTTTTCTCTTTTGACCAGCAAAGCTAATGGTCTTCCCCTCCCAGTTTGATTTTTTTTTCAGTTGATTTCTGGAAGTTGCCCAGCTAACTTGGGGTTTCCTCACTAGATTTCTTCCTTCCTTCCTTCCTTCCTTCCTTCCTTCCTTCCTTCCTTCCTTCCTTCCTTCCTTCCTTCCTTCCTTCCTTCCTTTTGCTTTCTGAAGGGGGGAAAGTAGGGTATTGGGGATAAGTGACTTGCCCAAGGTCACACAGCTAGTTTTGTGTTAAGTATCTGCGGCTGTGTTTGAACTCAGGTCTTCCTGACTCCAGGATTCTTTCTTTCACTGTGCATTCTGTGTCTATCAGTTTTTTTTTATTTGCACATGGATAGCATTTTCTTTAGTAAGTTCTTTATGCTTGTCTTGGATCACTGGGTTGCTGAAAAGAACTGAGTCATTCATAATTTAATCATCATGCAAATGTTGTTGATACTGTGCAAAATGTTTGCCTGGTTCTGCTCATTTCACTTTGCATCAGTTCATAGAAGTCTTTGTAGGTTTTTTTTTAATCTACCTGTTCATCATTTCTTACTCAACTATAGTATACCATAGCATTCATATACCAAAATTTATTCAGTCATTACCCAACTGAAGGACATCCCATGATTTTCTGATATTCTAACACTATGAATAGTGCGACTCTAAATATTTTTGCACATGTAAGTCATTTTCCATTTTCTACGATCTCTTTGGCATACAGACATGGCAGTGGTATAGATGGATCAAAGGGCATGCAAGGTGGATTTGTTTGGTTTTTTCAGAATTTTTTTTTTGTTTTCAACTTTCATTACCACAGGATTTTGAGTTAAATTTTTTTCTTTCCATCTGTGTCCTGCCCCCACCCCAAGATGGCAAGAATACTGAATTCCCCTTCCCCCAATATTCCCTATTTTAAATCCCACATCCCACATCTTTCCCCCTTCCACCTTACTTGCTTGTATGGCAAAATGGGTTTTTATACTTCATTGCCTGAAAATCTTATTTCCTTGTTTCATGTAACAACAATTTTGTAACATTTGTTCTTAACAACTTGAGTTCCAGATTCTCTATTTCTTTTCCTCTTCACCTACCCCCACTGGGAAGACAAGCAATACAATATAGGTTATACATGTGTATTATGCAAAAAATTTATATAGTAATCATATTGTGAAAGTATGACACTGTATGCACAGTTTTATAGCTTTTTGGGTATAGTTCAAAATTGCTCTGGAAAATGGTTGGATCAGTTCACAACTCCACCAACAGTGCATTAATGTCTCCATTTTCCCACATCTTTTCCAGCATTTATCATTTCCCCTTTCTGTCATATAAGACAGTCTGATAGGTGTGGGACAGTACCTCATAGTTATTTTAATTAGCATTTATCTAATCAAAAAAGCACTTACAGCACTTCTCCAAATGCCCATAAATAGCTTTGATTTCTTCATCTGAAAACTACCTACTTATAGCCATTTGCCATTTATCAACTGGGGAAGGGCTTGTATTCTTTAAAATTTGACTCAATTCTTTATATGTTTGATAAATGAGTCCTTTTTTTTCAGAGACACTTGCTGTAAATATTGCTTTCCATCCCTCTGCTTTCCTTCTAAACTTAGTTGCATTGCCTTCATTTCTACAAAAGCTTTGAATTATTATCAACCTTCAATATAAAGGTCAATTATATAACTGACCTTTAATATTATAATTTTGATTATAATCAAAATTATCTTTTTGCATTCCATAATGTTCTTTCTCTTTTCTGTTTAGTCATGGATTCTTCCCTTCTTCATGGATCTCATAGGTAGACTTTTCCTTGCTTTTCTAATTTGCTTTTAATGTTGCCCTTTATGTGTACGTCATACCACAGGTTTGTCATATCTAACTTTTGTAATATTGTATTTGCTTCTTTAGTTTCTTTCTTGTTTATGGTTTTGCCTGAATTTATCAACTTCTGAAATGGAGCAGTTTAGAGTCCCCCCTAGTGTAGTTTTCTGTCTTTTTCTTCCTGTAACTAAATTAAGAATTTGGGTAGTATACCCTTTGACCCAGTAACACCATTTCTAAGTCTATATGCAAAAAATAACATAAAATTGGGAAAGGACCCACATGTACAAAAATATTTATAACAGCTCTTTTTATGGTGCAAAAACTGGAAACTGAGGGGATGTTCATCAATTAGGAAATGACTAAATAAGTTGTGGTATATAAATGTAATGGAATATTCTTATACTCTTCACTAAATGATGAGCAGGCAGAGTTCAGAAAAACCTGGGAAGTCTTATATGAACTGATGCAGAGTGTAATGAGCAGAACCAGGAAAACATTGCACCCAGTAGTAGCCACAATTTGCAATGACTGATCTTGACAGACTTAACACTTAGATCTAAGACAACTCCAAAATGCCAAATATGGAAAATGCTATCCATATACAGAGAAAGACCTTTAGAGTCTGAATGCAGATGGGAGCATGCTATTTTCTCTCCTTTTCTTTTGTTGCCTTGTTTTCTTTCTTCTTTCTCATGGTCATTCCCCTGCATTGGTTCTAACTCTTCTTTACATTATTACTAATGTGAAAATATGTTTAATATGAATGTATAAATAAAATCAATATCAGATTGCATGCCATCTTGGGAAGGGGAAAGGAAAAGGTATGGAAGAAAATTCAAAACTCAAAATCTTATGGAAGTGAATGTTAAAAACTAAAATTTAATTAGTTATTTTTTTAAAAATGAATTCTATATCATTTAGTGCATATATAACTAGTACTGATATTGCTTCATTGCCTACGATACTTTTTACTTTTTTAATTTAAATTTAAAAAAATTTTTTTTGCTTTTTAGAGGGCAGAAGTCTGGGCAATTGGGGTTAAGTGACTTGCCCAAGGTCACACAGGTGGTAAATGTTAAGTGTCTGAGTCTGGATTTGAACTCAGGCCCTCCTAACTACAGGGCCACCTAGCCACCACCTTTATGGTACCTTTTAAAAAGAGGTAGTTTTCCTCCTTGTCTCTTTGAATTATGTCTATTTTTACTTTTTGTCTGAGATCAAGATTGCTATCCCCGATTTTTTTTTTACTTCAGCCAAAGACAAATCAATTCCACTCCTGTCCCTTACCTTTACTTTAAGTGTGTCTCTCTGTTTCAAATCGGTTTCTTGTAAGTAACATATTGTATTATTCTGGCTTTTGTTCCACTCAGCAATGCACTTCTCTTTAATGGAAGAGTTCATCCCATTCAAATTCACAGCTATGCCTCTTATGTGTACATTTCCCTTCATCCTATTTTTCTTCCTGTCTGTCCCTTCTCTCCTTTCACCCTTTCCCTTCTCACTTTGCTTCTTTCTACCACTTCCCCTGATCTGCACTCAATTCAGTCAGTTCCCACCACCACCACCACTACCACCACCACTCTACCCCCTTTACTATATCTCTTCCCCTCCTATTTCCTTTTGGGTAAGACAAATTTCTAGATTTTATTGATTGTATATATGATTCTCTTTTTGAACCAATGTGCATTAAAGTTCAAGCAATGCCCATTGTTCGTCTCCCATTTATCCCTCCTCTGTAATATGTCTTTCTAACCTCTTCATATGAGATAATTTGCCCGTTCTACCTCTACCTTCCCCTTATACTCATTGTATGACTTTTCATCCCTTTTACTTTTTATATCATTCCCTCAAATTCACATTATACCCTCTATGTATATTCCTTCTGTCTATACTGTTAGTGATGCAATTTTGAAGTTCCAAGTATCATCTTCCTGTCTAGAGAAGTAAATAGTTTCACTCTAATGAATCCCTGATGTTTTCTTTTGCCCTTTTACTTGTTTCTGCTTCTTTGGGGTCTTTATATTGAAGGTTCAATTTTTTGTTTACTTAGCATCTTTTTATGAAGATGTGAAATTTTTCTATTTCATTGAATATCCATTTCCCTCCTTGACATATAATGCTTCATTTTGTTAGGTAAGTGATTTTCGTTGTAGTTCAAGCTCCTTTGCTTTTTGGAATATTATGTTCTATGACATCCAGTCCTTTAATGTTGCATCTATCAAGTTCTTTGTGATCCTGAGTATGACTCCTCAATATTTTAATTGTTTCTTTATGTCCACTTGCAGTATTTTTTTTACCTTGACTTGACAATTCTGAAATTTGGTTATGATATTCCTTAAGGTTTTTATTTGGGGATATCCTTCCTGAAGTGATCAGTCAATATGTCCGGTGCCTGTTTTGCCCTCTACTTTCAGGATATCAGTGATATATTCCTTGATGAATTCTTGAAAATGCTATCCAGGTCCTCCTTTTGATTATGTTTTTCAGGTAGCCCAATAATTCTGACATTGTCTCACCTGGATTTATTTTACAGGTCAGTTGTTATTGTGATGAGGTATTTTACATTTTCTTAATTTCATTCTTTTGATTTTTAAAATTGATTCATGATTTCTCATAGAGTCATTAGCTTCCACTTGGCAAGTTCTAACTTTTAAGGTGTTGTTTTCCTCAATTAACTTTTGTTGAAGGCTGTAGGGATTTATCCACATATATGGTGCTGAAATGGGCTCCTACTGGTGGTGTGTGCTGTGTGCTGAGGCCTGATGGGGCATTTCTGTGTTTCCATGGGGTTATGCTGAAACATGTGGTGGTCTGATCTCTGAAGGATGCCTGTCTGCTTGGGACACATTGAATCATATGACAGATTTGGGATCTGAAGTCTCCTGGTACCACTGGTTGTGTGAAGACATGTTGAAAGTCCTGATGTTACATTCTCTAGCTCCACTACACTGGAGGTCATGATCTCCCACTAGTTTGCTGAGGTGGAACTTGATTCTGACGTCCTGGGATGCTTCTTATCTTGCATTGTGCTATCCTTTCACCACAGTGAAATAGACTTTCTTGTCAGTCCTCCAAGTTTCTTGGGCTAAAAGATTGTTTCACCCCTGTCTTTTTGAGGTTCCTGCTGTTCCAAGATTTGTTTTGGGGCTCTATTTTATGGTAGTTTGGAAGAATGAGTTGGTTGAACCTGTGTTTCAAGAAAATTGTTCTGGCAGGTGTATGAAGAATAGATTACAGATGACCAAGAAATGAAACAGAGGGGGCAATTAGGTAGCAATTGCAAAACTCCAGGAAACAAGTAATAACTGGAAACAGGTAATAGAGTTTTCAATAAAGTAGTAGCTATGTGAGTGAAGAGAAGGGAACAGAAGTAGGATCAACAAGACTTAGTCTCTTAGCTACAAGTGTTAGCAAGGAGTTGAGAGGAACTAACAAATTATGAACCTAGTTAACAAGAAGGTTGGTGTTGCCCTCAATAGAAACAGGGAATTCCAAGATAAAAGATTTAGAAGGATTTATAATGAGTTCTTTTTGGAACATGCATCCTTATATAGTGGCAACAATTTCTATTTGAGTTTCACACTAATGTTTTATATTTCTAAGAACTTTTTTAGGACAAGTGAGTTTTATTTTTGTGTTTGTTCTCCACTCATGACCACAGTGCTTTTACACATAGTACCACTTAGTGCTCCTTGAATTAAATGGAATTAAAGGTAGAATAGACAAAGTTCCAAAGAACTTCAATAGATAATTTTTTTCCATTTTTTCCATGGAAAAATAGTTTTCAATTGTTTTCTGATCCCATCACTATTATTTTTTTTTGACTTTGTTTTGTTTTGGTAAACTTTCCCCTATATGTGCATGCAGGTTATCTCACAAATGTATACTTTGATGGCTTACAACTGATCTAAAACTTTCAGGACAATATTTACTTATAAATTATATTTGTGCCATCTTAATAATAATGCCTTTTATGAAGTAATATTTGATCTTATATTCAATAGTGACACAGTGGAGTTTACCAAAGGAGTAATACTGTCAGTGCTTCACTTAAGGAGAATCATAATGGCATCTGCATAAAGAGCAGATTGGAGAAAGGGAAGTCTTGAGGAACGGAGCCCAATTAGGGTATGGTTATAGTAATAGAGGAGATAGATAACAGGATCTGAACAAGAGTGATAGGAGTGTGATAGAAACAGAAGGGAACAAATGAAAGTGATATTGTCAATCAAAAGAAGACAAGATTTAGCAAGTGTTTTGAAAACACTGGGTGAGAGAGACCTAAGAGTTAAAGATGGGACCAAAATTACAAACCGGAGGGATTAGAAATATTTATTTTAGTTTTTATGGTAAGTAGAAGTTCAGAAGAAAGGTAAGTTTGTAGGGAAAGATAATGTAGTCAGGTATGTAATATACATTGTAATTCATCTTTTTCTTCTCTTTCTATACTCTGTTTCTCTCTGTCGCCATCTCTCTCTGGCCCTAATTTGATGTTACAAAGGAAATAAATTCAATATGCCCAAAATAGGACTCACAATCCAATCCCTTTAAATTCACCCTTTTTCCAAACTTAATTATCTCTGTTGATGGCACTGCCATTCTCCTACTTAACTAGGTTCACAACTTTAGTGTTATCCTTGACTCTTTTATATTCCTTACTCTGTGTAGTCAATCACCTACCTTTTCCCACTTTACATGTCTTGTACTCATCCCTTCTCCTCACTTACATACCATCTTTAACTTTGACTTTAACAGTTTTTCCAGCAGCCTCCTAACATCTCATTTCTCTCTATAACAATCCACCCTCCACATAACTATCAATGACATTATTCTAAGGTCCAGTATTGGCTATGTCAGTTACATTCTCAATTAATTTCAGAATTTACTATTTTCTATTGGATCAAATATAAACTTCTCTGGGAGTCATTAAACCCATTCAAAGTCTAGCACTATCCCATCTCTCTAACCTTATTAAAATGATTTCCCTTTCATGCGTATTATAGTATATTAAGTGTACTATATGATCTATCCAGCAAGACATTACATTTACTCACTCACACACACACGCACACACACACACACACGCACACGTCATGCCAACATCCATGCCTTTGTACTGACTATCCTCCTTTTCCTCTCAGTCCCCAGTCCTAAGAAGAAAACACACATTCCTTAAATTTTCCAATTAAAATCCTGGGTTCTGTCAAGGTTCATCTTAAGAAACATCTTCCATACAAACTTTTCCTTCTCTCCACCCCCCACCAGGTGCTAGTATGTTTCTCAAAATTATCTATTCGCACATTTTTCATATGCTCACATATATATTTCATCCCTTCAAAAGATTCTAAACTCCTTGAGGCCAGGTCAGACTTGGTACACTTTAATCTGTGTGCACCCAGCGCCTACCACAGTGGCTGGTTTTGAAACATTTTTTTTGGAACATGTCTGTGCTACCATCTTAGTCTTTGCATGTTGTTAATTCTGGAATTGATGTTGTTGTTTTCTTGATTATCCACTGCTTGTATTATCCTTGTAACATTTTTAATCCTTGGCAATTTTCCACATCACCTAGGCTAGCACACCACTGAGCTGACTTGCTTCACCTTCCTCTGTAGGGTGCCAAGGGAAAGCAAACTAATTTTGGTATCAACTTAAGCAAGCTATTGCTTGAATAGAAAATCTGCTACAGTACATGCAAAAACATAACAAATTCCAAAATCAAATATAAATAATTTATGGATAGCCTACTGTTTATAATTATCTGTGTCACTCTTCTATTAGCACAAATAAGACTGGCTATTTAGCATTTTTATAAGTGATCTCAAAAAGGGAATGCATAGGGACATCTCAAATCTTATAAATGACACAACTTTTCTAGGTGGGAAATGATACGTAGATGGGGACAAACTTCGGGGAGTCTCTCAAGGTTGTGTTAGTAGGCAGAAAAGTTGGAGATTTTGATAAAAATTTAGAACTACAAGAAAACTCAGATAATTTAACTCAGTGTGTTCCTCTTTAGAGGTGATAAAACAAACACAAACTAGTTCGTGACAAAGCCAAGAACAGAAACTATGGGTTCTGTTTCTCCTAACCATTCTGCTCTTGCCAAGCCCATCTCGTTATATCTCTGCACTTTTCCTCATATATTATTTAATCACTATTACCTTTAGTGCTTTCCTTCTGTTGGACTTTTCCAATTTATCCTGTACCAAGCTTGTTTGTACATGGCCATTTACATATTACTCCAGCATTAAGTTGTGAACTCCTTGAAGGCAAAGTGGATTTTTGTCTGTTTTTGTATTCTCACCATTAAGCATACCTGGCACATAGTAGTCACGTAATATTTGTTTACTGATCAACTGACTCTGCCCTGTATAGAAGCAATGTTATATTGTAGGCAAAACCCTTTTTCCTCTAAATCTATTGGCATTTTTCCTACCAACCTCCCACTAACCTTTATGTTGGAATAGTGAATGAATCTATGATTTCCCTTAGATGGGTAACCCCTAGAGAAGAAAATTACCTCTACCTGCTATGGTTAACACATTCTCTTCATGTTACTGTTTTGCAGGGGGACAGAAAAGGTAAGTGATTTACTTACCTAAGTCACATTGTCAATATTAATCAGAAATAGGATATCATTTAAATCCAGGGTTTCCTAACTTTAAGGCCAGCTTTCTATCCACTTTAGCACAATTCCACTCAGTCATATCTCTATCCTAACTAAAACCTGGTTCTGTTCTGAACTAGACTCTTCTCTTCCTTTCACTTCTTCCCACCGAATGGGAGAACAGTTATAGGAACAAGTAAAAGACAGAATTGCTTCTCTTCAATATTCTAAATATTTCAAAAATTTCTGAAAAGGGAAGCAACTTGGCAGTAGAAAATACACCATCAAAAAAATAATAGTACCTACATTCAAACTCTGCCTCTGCCAATTACTATATATGTGATTTTATGGCAGTTATTTAACCTCCTTTCCAATCAGTTTTCATATCTGTAAAATTGGGTCTTAGATTAAATGAGTCCTGCAAAATCTTTTCCATCTATGACTGATCATTACTTGGCTTGTAAGACCCTCCATAATCTGGTATCTTTCAACATTTTTACTGTTCTCTTTAAGTATTTTTTTAAGGTTTTAGGGTTGTAATAAGCCATAGGGATGATTTTGAGGTAGGCTAATTCATTTGGTAGCAGCTGCTGTCTTCCACACACACAATTCTACAACAAAATGGGGCTACTCTCTGAAACCTGAATCATAAACAATATTAACATGCTTCTGTATCTTTATTTTAGCTATTCCTTTTTCTTAAAATATCCTGCATTCTTCCTATCTCCTGCTGAATTTCTAATACTCTTTTAAAGCTAATGCAATCTGAACAGAATTTATCTACTCCCTCAAGAGGAGGAAGAGACAGGTTGATAAAGATAGATCACTAATATAGGCAAAGAAACGATCACTAGCCTGATCAACCCCTCATAAAGAAAAAGAAATTTCTATTAAATCTTGTTTGATCCTTAGATCACTCCTGATTGATGTATTCAAAAGGTTCCAGGGTCTGCTGGTACATTAAATAAAAGGTTTCAGCTGCCTTTGCCCCTTGACAGCATGGCATAGTGCAGCTCTGCACTGCATTAAATTTCAGACACCATAGATTCTGAATAGTGATTGGATTGCCTACACCTATCACATCTTGTCCCTTGCTTTCCAGACACCAATATAATCAGCTGAGAGTTGGATGACTGGGTGAGCTGAATAGCATATGTTTCATATAGTAGTCAACCCTGTACTTTTTAATTACAATAGTGTATGACTTTTGAGATTAAGCATTGGAAAAGAAAAATCAACACAAGCAACACCTCCTTTATGATATCTTCTTTAATCTCTCTGCCAATAATGCTCTTTTTCTTCTCAGATATCACAAAGTATATCTAAGGGGTTTGCTATGTATTGCTGCATTTTCATTTCTTGGGCAGGAATATTATCTCCCTTCTATACTGTGAGGTTCTCATATAAAGCATAACTTTGTTCCATCTCCTAGATTTCAGCATATCACTCTCCAAAAGTAAAGTCTCAACAACAAAAAAATTAATATGTTCAAATGTCAAATAATCACAATATCTGTACTCTTCAATGTTTGAAATTCATGTCATCTTTCCCTTACCATCATGTTTATATTATCTATTGCTCTCTTTAATTCACTTAAGCTTTTCTGGGGACTTTAGAATAAAGCTCATGTTCTCCACTACATTTGCCTTCATTCTTAAAAGTTCATTCAGACAATCCCACCAATTCATTGGTCCTTTAGCTCTAGTTTTCTTACGCCATCTAATATCACCCCTCCCCTATATTTTTCAATTACAGTGACATGGACCTCTCTGACAGTTTCCCACATTCCATTTCCTAAATGGTCACTTTCAATAACTGCCCATTATCACCACCACCAAAGCTAGAATTCCATCTCTCCTTATCTCTACCTCCTGGCTTCCTTAGCTTTCTTCAAGGCCTAGATGAAATTCACCTTCTATTAGAGAAGTCTTCACCAATTTCCCTTAATACTTGTGTCTTCCTTCTGTTGATTATCTCCACTTTATCCTTTTTTGTACATACTTGTTTGCATGTGTCTCCCTCATTATTAAACTGTAAACTTCTTGAGAGAAGACACTGTTTTTTACTTTGTTTTGAATCTCTAGTGCTTTATGTTCATTGACTTACTGACAGCTCTTTTCATTCCACATCTTTTATGGTTCAATAAAATGTACACTGGATATCACTAAATGGAACTAATCTACTTCTCAGACTTCAGGTTTACTATACTCCCTTTCTGCAGTGTATTCTTACCTTTCCCCTTTCCCATTCAATTAGAAAGAACATACAAGGTGGGCCCTCTCTGGAGTTTCTAGTTGCCAAACATTCTACTTTTACTGTTTTTCTTTACTATGTGATAGAATTACATCATCTAAATGCCCTGAAAGTCAACACATTCAAGGATATATAATACACATACAATTATCTTTTGTTGATAATACTTTACGTACCTATCTGTAAAAGTTTTCCTCATATTTCACTAAATCATTCACTCTTTTCCCCAAGGTCTGTCCATCTCGGAGTATATGTTTGCTAATATTATAATGGATAGAGTACAAGACCTGGAGTCAGGAAGACCTAGGTTCAAATTCAGTCTCATACACTTACTAATTTATCCTTCTGAGCAAATTACTTAACTTTTGACTAACACAGTTTCTTTATTGGTAAAATGAAGATAATAATTGCATCTATCTGAGGGTGGATGTGAGAAAAAATAAGATACTACTTGTTTAACTTCCAAATTCTCTCCATACCTTCAGCCCATCCCATAGTCCTTGAGAAGGAAAGTAATAGGATACCAAGTATGCATGTAAAGTCATTGAAAATATATTTTTAGATAAACCATGTTTAAATAAAGTGAAAAGATATATTCTATCTTCACTCAGGGTTCATCAGTTCTTTCTAGAAGTGGATAACATTTTTCATCATCCATTCTTTGGAATTGTTGTGAATCACTGTCCTGATCATAGTAGTTTAGTCTTTTGTAAAGCATATCATATACACTTTTTCTTGAATTATGTAAATGCTAACTAACTATTATTAAATCTGAGATTCTCTTAGAAGCCTTCTCTAAGCAACTTAGCATAAAATTATCTTTTTTTCCTCAAAACTCAAAAAAACACTTAGTAGATATTATATAGGTATACTTAGCATATAACTTTTTAACATCTCTGCACATCTAGAGGTTAAGCTCTTTTAAGGGTGAAGGAGTATATTTTACTTCATTTTATGACCCTTCCCTAGAGAATTTCATTTCAAATAGCATCCTATTTATCAACATCATTGTAGAGCAAGTTGCACCCAAAAGGATTTTTCTATATAACTTAAACCTATGTCCTTCAAGAATGAATAGGTTTATTTTAACAGTTTTTTTCACCATAAATCTTTCTATATGCACACTTCCTTCTCTGTCAAATAGAAGACATTGGACATATTTTTCTTGATGATTCAAGGTCATCATTATGAATACATGTTTGCTGCATGGATAATATTTTGGGTTCATGTTTTTATTTCCCTTCTTCTGTCTTTAATGTTATGTTACTTTCATTTCTCATGCATCTAATAGCTAATCCTCTCTCTTGCCTTTGAGTGTGCTATTCCTAATCCACTGCGGTGTGAGAAATCATATAACCAAGTGTGGAAGGAAATAAGCCGTATATGAAATTTAATTTGGGGCCAAAGGAGCCTAGCATAAATACTGCATGACAAAAAGACACAAACATTTTAACAGCTCTTTCAATGGTTCTCAGGTCTTTCTTCCAATTGTTTACCTGTTATGGGCTATGTCTAGATAGATGAAGTTAACTTGAAATCTGACCTACAGATAAACTGAGATCTTTGTATTAATACTCAGAATATATTTTCAAACAGAAAGATTAATTGGTAACTGCTTTCAAGAATCTAATTTTGTGTGAATCTTCTTATGCACTGGATACCTCATTCAACTTTTTGCCATCCTCCTTCTACTTTCTCTTATTGCATTCAAGCATCATCATGTATGCTTTGAATTCAAGATCTTTGTGTTAATATAGAAGTTTTTTTTAACAGACATTTTAAGTAACATTGCTTATTTATAGCACATGCTATAGGCCATTTTTTTAGTTCCACAACAAATGCAAATTCGGGGACATTGCATTTCCTGGTTTATGGAAGCAAGTTTGTTTTGGTTATTTCTTCTCAATAAGTTTAGATGTGACTTCGGGTTTTTACATGTTATAAAAAATAGCATTTGTGCAAGATACCTTAAAAACAATATACAGAATAAATATTGCTGACAATTGCTCATTAAATACTTGGATCAGATATAGAAAAGCAACAACCACATAAAACAGCACTTGAAGAATGTGTACACAATTCATATGTCATATTCTCCAGCCTTATGACTAAATTTATTATACTTGAAGAAAAAATTTAAAGGAATACCAGTACAAGAAATTAGACATTATCTACTCACTAATGTTAAAGAAACTCTAGAGCCAGAGCAAACTGTAATAAACTAGAAGACTAATACACCATTCTGCACATGTCCATTGTCTCCACAGACTCCATATCTAAACTTGTGAAGACTGAAGACTGGCTGATATTGCTGCTGTTTTAACCTGTGAGCTTTGCCTATATATTCTTTAACCAAGAAAGTGATATGAAAAAAGGAGAGGGAACAGTTATTTTAAAAGAAAGTGAAAACCAATACTTTGAAAAATGAGGTGATGACCTTTTAAAAGATGAACACTGAGTAATTTCACTCATAAATGAATTCTAAAACCATATTCCTTATACTATTTCTGAAAGCCTTATATTATATATGGATGCAATCTAACACATTTTTGATCAATCAAACAACACTACAATTTACTCTGACAAATGAGGATGATACAGCTGCTAATTAATTTTTCATTCAAAACGGCATAATTACAATGTAACATTGGACTCCTCCTGTGATTCAGTTCATTCAGACAGGGATATTGCTAAATTAAAACTCTTCTTGAAAAGATAAAAAAGAATAAACTATATTTACATAACATGTTTTGGTTTAGGAAAAAAAAATATAGCAAATCTATTTTCTCTCAAAAGTTCCCTTTAGTCCCATGCTACACAAAATGTGTTTCAAACATTACTTCCAGGATTTGGTTTTCATCATACTCATCCTTCCCTTCCCCTAAACAGACTGTGAACCTCTGAGACTTAATGTACATGCAATCTGGTTCTGGCTAAACAATAATAATAATAATAATAATAATAATAATAATAATAATAACTTGTTAGCTTTCTAGTGATGTACTTCTCTGTACTTGGCTAAGCCAATCTTAAACAGCAAAGATATTTATATTTACAGGATCTTTATTTAAAGCCCTTTCAGTTTTGTAAGTACTTGCAGATTTCTACTTCACTATAATATCCTTTGAGAATCAGGGTCATCTTCATACTGTTGTTTTTCATTCATTCTTGAAGAGGGCCATGGCATCTCAGAGGCGATGCTATGCAATTTAAGTGAGGGAAGACTGTGCAAAGTCACTAGCCTCACTTTCTTCTCCAGAGTCATCTGGGTCTGATGGGGTAATGGATCCCTAAAAGCAAAGGACCATGTCTTTGAAAGCCACTCAGTCCCTGAATTTTCCCATGGAATTCAGTAGCCCAGATTACTAGTGCCTCTACCCAAGGTGACTGACCCACCCCCATCCAATTAGATCACATAATTAACTTAACTTATTTGACATTCCTTTTACTTTGGCCCACCCCAGACTACTTTCATATAGCATCCATTCCTTTATGTCAGCTAGATAACTTAATTAGCCCACTTGATATTCTTTCACTGTTGCACCTGACCCATAGCATACTTACTTACTACTTCTTAATACCATCCTAATCCTTTCACTGTCCTTTTTAAATTTAAGCATGTCTCTTCTCCATTAAGTCCTAGTTTCCCCAGGAATCTCTCTGATTGCATTGGCTTACCAATAAACCCTGTCACTTAACTGGAAGGTCTGAGTGTGTGAATTCATTCCAGGCATATGCTGCCCTATACCTTGACATTTTATGGTTCTCAGCAACTCCAAACCACATAAGGACTAGGGGCAAGATATAGAACTGGGCAACTGAAGATGGCCTGGATTCAGTGGGGCCCCTTGGTCTTTTTAAGTTATGGTCTGTTGACAGGTCTCAGTCTGACTGGAGGAAAGGCCCATTCAGTGATTATTATGTTAATAGAATAGGAAAGTCTTCCCTGCCCTTAATAGGCCTAGGGGCAGCTAGGTGGCACAGTGAAGAGAGCGCTGGCCCTGGAGTTAGGAGGATCTGAGTTCAAATCTGACCTCAGACACTTGACACACTTACTAGCCGTGTGACTTTGGGCAAGTCACTTAATCCCAATTATCCTCCAAAAAAAAAAAAAAGAAAAATAATACGCCTATGTGTTCTGCTTTGAGCTCGGACCCAGCTCACAGCTGTGATATAGATGGAGTTACATGGAGCCTGAGTCACATGGAGCCTAAGTCACATGGAGCCCAGTGTGGGAAGAGTTTGTCCAATTGAATAACAAAGCAGATAGCAGGCAGAGAGAGATGCAATGTTGAGTGGGCAGAGGGAGGAATTTGCTTAGGTGAACTTGTTTGTGGGGAGGTCAAACAGAAAAAAAAAATACTTATGATATTGGCTTACCCTGGATTGTTGATGAATAACTTGCTAAATCTTACTTCCTGGTATCCTAATAGTGATATTCAAATGAATATTTTGGTTTTGCCTTTGAGAAAGAGTTTATTATGTTTTTGAAATCAATCCTGGAAATACACATGCATATTCAAAGCAGCTGCTATGGATATTGCACTGGCATTACATTGATTAAGACTAAGTAAGAAATGAGGTAGAGAATGGCCTCTTTACCTAACCCCACCAAGAAATAAATGGATCTTGGAAGGTAATACCATGAATGTTTCTGGTTAAAAGAGAAACAATTACTATTTGCATACATCATGTGCCAAAGTGGGTGGGGGGCAATCAATGACCAACTAGGGCTTAGTGTGGAACCAATTATTGGTCAATCAGTGAGAACCAAAGTGATTTGGGGTTAGAGAAAGTTTTTGAAAGTAAAATAAAATTGTCATTCTCTTTGGGCAGTATACCTACAGGTAAAGGTATGGAAGTCTGTCAGATTTTTTGTTACTAAATTCACTGTCCTAATATTGTTAATGGTTTCAACAGCTGTGTTTGCAATCCAAACTGCACAATGGGTTTATGAATTATAAAATGTTTCTGTAAGCCTTTAAGAGCAACATGATATAGATAAGGATCTTTTATATAAGATCAATTCATTACAACAACTAATACTATGCTTATGTATGAGTTAAAAGTATTAAAATACTCAATTGTTATTTAGATGTGATACATCTATATCTATATCTGTAAATGCACACATATTTTTGTTACCCTAGATTATGTAATTCCTTTCATCCCAATATCACATGGGACAGGATCAGAGCCCACTTACTGGGAGTGTGGCAAAATTTCAATATCACCTTGGAAATAAAAAACTTTTAATCAGATTATTAAGATATTTTACATAGTAAGATCCTTGGGATTGACCCAGAAGGAATTGCAAGAATAATTATTGGTACATTGAAAATGTACACTGCTACATTTGCTTCCTATATTAATCATTGTTGGACCCTGTGTTGTGCGAATTATATTATATTTTAAACTTTAGGCATTGATTTTTTTTTATACCTTAAAACTTTTCTGG
>CM053600.1:99577369-99594798 GCA_028646575.1 Pseudocheirus occidentalis
AAAAAAGCCAACCCTACTTTTTATGTGAATATGTATATCTTGTTTATTAATTTTAACAAAAAAACCTGTTTATTTCTTTTTCTCTAAGGATATTATATATATATTTATAAATATTTATATATTAAACTATATATTATATGTATATATTATATGTGAAATTATATTAAATATAGATATTTATCCTATAAAGAGTCTACAAAATAAGAAAAACTCCTTTGAAGATACATGCCTATTTCCAGGACACAATCTTGAAATCTACTTTTAGCATTATAGGCTTTTTTTTTTATTCATAGAATTTGTCACAGCACTTAAATAATAAAGAAGTTTAGTGTTGAATTCAGTTCTGATCTTTGGTGGATTTTCCCTTTCTTTTTTTTTTAACTGCAAGCCATTACTTTCCCTGTAATATCATTCACTTTTCTTTGATAATGGATTATCTATAAGCAGTGTCTTTGTACGTGCCCTTACTTTTTCATCTCCAGTTATGCCAAACTTGGAAATTTGATGTTAATTAGGAAAGCCCAGAAGGGTAGCAGTGACTATATTGGCCATTATTCTTGCCCTTTTGATATGAAACATCAAAATGTTTGAATTCTTATAGAATGCATGACTATGCAATGAGAGATAATTACTAATGAGGTTTTGTGGGGATTATTACTGCTCTAATTTTTACTGTTCAAATATCACATTTACCAAGAGTACTAAGACACAAGGATAGTGCTTTCAATGTTGAAAAACACGATGTGATTTATTCTGTTTATGTAGGTGCAATATCATCACAGAGAGAATTTGAAGAGTCTTGCTATTGCATAGGGGTTAAGGATTATAAACACATTTGCATGTATACAAACACATGTATAGCTATGTGTTCCAGTATATATGAATACACACATGTACATATGTGTATGCATGTGTTATAATATGTGTGTGCACATGTGTGTATGAAAAAGAAGGGAAAAAGCCCTTCATCATACAGTGATACAAGGGGAATCCATTCCAAGTATGAGTGACTGGATATACATATGAACTAAGGAAGGAGGGAGGAAGAGAGAAAAGCTTCCACTTGTTCCCAAACTTCCCAAGACATATAGAATATTTTTCATACACAGTTCAGTTTTTCATTGACTGCAAATTGACCAAATCCTTGCCTTACCCATATCAAGAGTAGATTTCTCAGTATGTATCCCTAAACTCTACTCATTTTTTCTAAATTCTAATGTCAGGCATGCGTCATTTTACATGAAGGGAAAGGACACAGAAGCTGAGCAAAGGGAAATGCGGGTTTTTTTGTCATAATTTTCTAGGAAACAATTCTTTATGTCTATTATTCTAATACATATTCAGCCTATATTCTATCCTTTAGAAACTCCCCTGGTTTTGTAGACGGCATGTGTTTCTTTATCTGAATCACACAACTATTAATTATGTAAAGCAAGATATGAACTCTGGTCTTCATGACAACATGCCTAGTCATCTCTTCAGCACCTACCTGCTATTGCCTTATTTGTCTTCAGTCTGCATTGAATACCACTGGCTTACAATTCTTCTTGGGTAATATATGATATTTGGGGGAAAGGAGTAATGAAAAAAGGGAGGAAATTAAATATTATTCAATTCAATACTATTTTATTCAACAAATATCTGGGACATGCTAACTACATGTAAGAGATCCCACTGGGCACTATGGATATAAAATTGAATCAGATATTTTACCTACTATTAAGTTTCTTACAATCAAACAGGAGGATGACATAGATATAATTAGAAATATATGTGTGTGTATATATATATATATGTACACACACATACATATGTATATATAAAATTTCACAATTAAAAACAAGTGTTCAATAAAGTGAATTTTTAGAAAAGATTCAAATCCTTTTATTAATTTAATTAGTTATGAGCAATTAAAATATCTTAGGTAATATGATATTTTTTGTCATAATTTTTGACCTATGAGAGTTATGACATCGATATATAAAGGCAATGGCTATATTTTCCTGTATGAGATTATCACGTTTTACTTAAAACTGCCTTTATTTGATGCTGCTAGAAAAATAATTTAAAAACAAAGCATGGTTTTAATTTATGTATTTATATGAATTTAAGAGATTTTTTTTAATGGCACAAGAAACAATATTGCCTATGTACTCATTCACATGCTGCATGTGGAACTTTTGGCAGTCTATACTTCTTAACTAGTGTTATAGTTTTCTTAATGAGTATGTATGTGAAGAATGGCTTTTTAGTTTGTTTTCACACAGGTTCATATCAAACCATTTTTAGGTCACTGCTTTGAATTTTTCTCTTGGAGTCACCACAATAAGAAGTATTTTTTTTTTTTTGCTTTTTGGAGGGCAGTTGGGGCTAAGTGACTTGCCCAAGGTCACACGGCTAGTTTTTTTGTGTGTGTGCTAAGTGTCTGAGGCCGGATTTGAACTCAGGTCCTCCTGACTCCAGGGCTGGTGCTCTATTCACTGCGCCACCTAGCCGCCCCAATAAGAAGTATTTCTTAATTGCTGTGGGCATTGCCTTCAAAAATATAGAAAACTGAGTTCACAAGCTAGCCATGCCTACTGTCTTTTGATAATATATTTCACAGACTCGAAAATCCAACAAAGTATTGATATTTGGGGGAAGAGGGTTCCCTAAATACAAGATCCTGATCCTTCATCTGGGTCTCTTGATATTACTTATTTATTTTGTCATTAAAAATGTCTATGACAACTAACACTTTTGTCCCATGTAGTTTCCTCTTTCATTTCTAGAAATAGAGTACTGGAAAACCAGACTTTGATAAAGTTCATTAGGTTTCTAATGGACCACTTGAACATATTTTAATTCCCAATCACTCTGACTCTCACTTATTGACCAATAATAGACCCCAATCCAAAACTCACTTGGCCAATGTTTGGGTTTTGATGCCTCAGAGTATGAATAGAAACTGTTTCTGTTCTGGTCAGAAACCTGGAGGACCTTCCCCTGCTGGTTTTATTTTATTTTTCTTTTTGAGTAGACAAATCCTACTGCATCTGGGGTCATCTTCAGTCATCCTGATCTATGCCTTGCCATTGAACTCAGATGACCTTGGAGGAGCAAGTGAGACTGATGATTTTGGCAGCTCTGCCTCACTTAAAGCCAATTCACTTGCAAGTCAAGATACCACTCTCCTAATGTCACTGATCTCTCTTCAAGAATGAAGGACAAACAGCAACAACCTATTATAATGATAAAGGGATTTGAAGATCTCCCATGCCCTTTGAACTTGCTGATGTAGCAGGAAGGGGTAGAGCAAGAAAAAGTCAGAGCCAAGCTAGAGTTGGTGACTGGCAGCAGTGGCATCAGCAGAAGCACAAACTCCTTTTTTTTGAACCAGCCAAGATCTCTGCTAAGGACTCCTGCTGAGGACTGCCAGGGACAGGAACTGTGGGGGGTTGGGGTCAAGAGATGCTGGGAGCAAGCTGCTTGGACACTGAGCATTTGCCTTGGAAAGGAAAGATCTTTGCCTGAGGCAGCCTGTCCTGTTTTAAAGGCTTGAGAATGTGGGTATTTACTACATTAACTACATGTGCCAACTTCATAACTACTTTGATGGCGTTGACTTTCTGGTTTGGGGACTCATTTTTCCGGTATTTGAATAAATGTTCTAGCTGTATTTCCCATGTAGAGAGCCTGTTACATTTTGTGTAACCATATCAGCAGATTTATAGTTACTGTAGGCATTTTGAATAATGCATTGTTGATACACCCATGAATAGGGTACAAATGCAATCCATATTTTATTCACTAATATATATGTAGCCCATCTTTTATGTTCTCATATCTCTTTGTACGTATGTCTCTGTTTACATTAACTACAATGTTTTATGTACGATAATATATTATACTTTATTTGAGCACACTATGACTCACTCTATTGGCTTTGTGATAACCAGAAATTGGGATTTCTCTGAGAATGAGGAATCCCAAGCTTCACTACTTTGTAATGTGAGTAGAAAAAAAAAATCAAACAGGTTTTTCAGAGAAAAGTTTGAGATAGTGAGAAAAGCTTCACAATTTTCCTAAAACATTATTAATGTATAAATTATCTTATTCCTTTTTAATTTTAGTCTTGGTCCATTGTTCAATATGCTGTATTACCCAAAATATAGCTTCTTAAATCCAAAGTTTAAAGAGATAAAATAAGTGATCTAGGCCATCTGTCACATTACATTTAAAGAATATTATATATGATCCAACAAGAAAACTTTACTGGCAGTCAATCCAATTATATATTATGGTTTTAAAAAATGGGCATTTTTTCATCCACTTGAGTTTATTCTGTGTAGTTAGTTACATCCAATTCCTGAGACTGAATATAAATCTCATTTAGAAGACAGAAACATTCTGGGGTTTGATGTAAACATGATGCCATCCAAATAAAGAGGTATCTATAATGAAATATATTTCCATTTTGATCTTGCTGTGGACATCCTTCTTGGTAGTTTTTGCTTTTCTTGGGAATTTTAGGAAAATATATGCTTTTTAATTTAATGTTACAAATCAAAAGGTGGATGGAAATCCCTAAGAACTCTGATAAATACAGTCATCAGATTCCAGAGTACCAATGATGCAACATGAAACCTTCCTTCTGACAGAAGGGTGATAGAATCAGCCCAGAGAAATAAAGTTCACATCGATATCTACCTAGATAATCTTGACATAAATTTAGACAAAAATACAGACACGCACATGTATTCATGGAAAAGAATGGGAATTCATTTAGATTGCCTATGCACATTTATTAAAGACATTTTTTTCTTTTTTCATACTGGTATAATAGTGAGAGGAAGATAAAAATGAAAAAATTTTCCATTGAAAAATATATACTTTAATTTTTTTCTGAGAATTATTAAACAAGTTTACCATCAAGTTACATATCCCAAGTTTTTTTTTTATTTTTTTTTAAATTTCCTAACATGTACATGGAAAACACAGTTTTTAAAGGACTATTTAAATTTACCAATTCAAATGTTGGGTTTTTTTCTTATTCTTTGAATATTTCAATAAATTTCATGACAAGAAAATAAAATGGGCTTCTATAAAAGGTAATCTGTGAAAGCTTTCTTTTCCTTTCTTGTGGTTTAAGAATACCCTCAACATATATTTGTTATTCTCAATATATTCTCATATATTGAACAAAGGACTTGAGTAGAGATTGGAAAGACTTGCACTTGAATCCTACCTTACTTATGAACTAGGTGAACGACTTTGTACAAGTCAAGTCAACTTCCTTCTGTTGATTTCCTTCTTCATAACAGGAAAAAAACCTTAAATCATACTTCATGAGGTTGTTGAAAGGCTCAAAAAAAAGAAAATCTGTGAAAATCATCTTGTAAGGTTTACATGAGTAAACTTTAGTTTTCTATGAGTAGTTTTCCCACTCATCTTTTTATGGCATTCATTTAGGAATGATCCAAGTTCAAGTCACTTGTTTATTTTTTGTTTTCGTTCCTTTTTTTGCTTTCTATCTTACAGATAAATATAAATACTGCTTTTAATAATTTTTGTTGTAATTAATATTGTTACTATTCTATACAGATGACAGGTGAGTCATAAGATAAAAAGTTTTAAATGTTCTTAATGTCCTCCTGCCCTATCCAATGTTATAAACCATGTTACCCTTCTATTCAATAAACTCCAATTACTGCCTATCACCTACAGAATCAAAAATAAAATTCTCTTTTACAATCTAATCCCTTTATAATCTGAACCCCTGATACATTTACAGTTTTTTCACAACTTGCTTACACACCTTACATATTCTGAGATCTAGTGACATGGGCCTCCTAGTTGTTCCTCACAAAAGAGTGCATCACCTTAAGACTGGGTATTTTCATTGGCCTATGCCTAGAGTTATATACCCTCATCTTCCCCCTCCCCACATTCCTCTCCCCATGTTCCCTAGCTTTCTTCAGTTACTAGCTAATATTCCTGATCATCCTTAATGCTAGTACCTTCGTTATATTGATAATCACAGATTTTCTTTGTTTGTACTTACCTGTTCTCATACTGTTTTCCTCATAAAATGATGAGCTCCTTAAGAGTGTGGACTAATTTTTTGCCTTTCTTTGCATCTTCAGTATTTAGCGCCACATATGGTACACAGCAAGAGCTTAATAAATTGTTTCCTTACTGTTATATTCCTAACCTAGAATTCTTAACCTAGAATATGAACCTATTCCCATGCTCACATACATACATGTATGCAAATGAGTGTATGTATACATATATCTACACATACACTATATCCCAGTATTATTTCAATATGATGCTAAAAACAACATAATTGGATTCTTTATAATCAAATATAATGTATTTTGTACATTTAAAACTATTTTTCTGTCTATAGGCTTCACCATCATGTAGTGGTATCCATCACACACACACGCACACACATACACACACACACACGCACAAATCAGAATCCCTGTTATAGAAAAAAAGAAGTTAGCTGTGCAAGTGCCTATTATTTTATCCATTTTCCTTATCTGTCTTAATATCTTTGGAACTTCCGATGTTTCTATTTTGAATTTTTTTTTTATTTTGGCACTAATTATTCAGAGAAAACTGACAGGACAATCACATTCATAAGAAATAATTTTTCTCTTTATGAAGATTAAATTGTGTATATGAGTGTCTGTGTCTGTGGAGAGAGACAGAGAGATAGAGAGACAGAGACAGAGAGAGACACAGAGAGACAGAGAGAGGGATTTTTTATTTGACTTATCTAAAGACTCTGAACTCTCTTCTTAAGAAAACAGTTATGAAATATAGGTGAAAAGTCAACATATACCTCTAAACCTTTGGGCAATTATTTTCCTACTTATTAATGAACCTATGCTATTTCTAAGCCAAACTAGATATTCACAAGCTTGTCTCATGGCCATTTTCAAATCTTTGCCTTTCCTGCAATCCATTATTTTCACCTCTACCTCAAGATTAGCAATAAAATCAAAATTATCTTTCCTGGAATGTTTTTGTCCAACATTTAATCTGTGACTTCATTCACCATGCCTGTAATTTACTTGACTGAAACACCCCTCACTAATCAATGTCTTTTTAAAGTATAATGTATTTTTTTTAGAAAATAGCTATCTTGTTTTCCCTCCTCCCCACTTATATTCATACATATTAGCATAATGCCAGGAAGATTATAAAAGAGCACATGCCTTTTCACTCATTTTCAGCAGAAACAAATCATATTTTAGTTTATAAAGTGTTAAAAAAAATAAAGTTACTTTGATGCAGATTTGCTCTCCATGCACTCCTAATATGGTAAGAGTTTCATGGTCATCAAATGACAATACCTAAATTGAGAAATTACTTAAGTTAAATCATTGATTTCAAGTTTTGTTATTTTATTTACCACCAAATTTTCTAAGCATTTTGCTCTTTCTTCCTTACAAGTAATTAGCATCATTTACTACTTTTATTCCATTTGAGTTGTTCATATTTCCTTTTTGTTGGTCATCTAATGTGATTTTTTTAACACAAATTATCCTTCCATATTTTTGCTAATTTTCTTTGTTTTCTTCTATTTGTCCATTTATATATTAAATGTGATATCCTGATGTTTTAAATTAATAATTCTACAGGAGATACAATGTCCATTATTCTTTTGATATTAGACACCCAAAGATTATACCCACATATGTGTATATGTGTGATTTAATAATGTAATTTAAAATGCAATATTTGAAGTGAGGATTTTTGAATATCTACATAATTTTCTTTTATAGGCTCCCTGTGTTCCATTGCCCTGATAATTCCTATATTTCAAATATATAGCAAATTACCTTAAGGATGCAAGAAAATAGGAACATTTATAATTTAGCTTCTTCCTGTGATTAATGCTAACTGATTTTTTAAAAAATCTTCAAATATTATATTAAAAATTCATTTCTCAGGGTATGCCTCAAATTTGAAAATGCTTGAACATGCTAAATTTACACAAAATCTCTACCTTTAGCAAATTCTATTGCACGTAAAAATCCATCTTTAACACAATTTTACTTTTTGCATTAATAGAGGTCTCTTAAAATATCTATTAATTCTTCTAGTTTTGAACAATTATGATAGAACTATATGTAAAGCCAAGCATAAGCAGCTTTCCAGAAGACTGTTACTGTGAATAGCTTTAAGGTTCTGATCACATAGTAAAGTGAACTCTATTTATTCAACACTAAACTAAAGCAAAACTTTCACATAAACCGAAGTTAAAAATTCACAATAATATATCATAACATCTTACTATTAAAGTTGTCATGTAGTTTTAAATAAAAGACATCATTCAGGATACAAAATACAATATACATTGTCTTAATCTTGTCTGTCAGAAAGTCTTCTTTCTTCTTCATTGGAGTCTAGTTTCCAATCATCCTTAACACAGTCATCCTTAAGGGGTACAAAGTACAAAGTACAAAGCTCCCCCACCCCAAGGACATAGTAAATCATGATCTTGTCAATCAGAACTAAGTACCCAAAGGTATTTCATCTTGCCTCAAGGCTGGCTCCCAAATTCCATGCTTCCTCTTCCATGCTCCCAGCTCTTCCCAACTGTCATCTGGATTCACAGGTAGTCAGCTCCCAGGTCCTATTCCAGTTTGAATCTCATGGTGACCAGTCCACCTCCAGCCCTTCAAAGTCTCTACTCCTTGGAAGAGAACACTTAACAGAGTCATAACAATATCTACACACATCAAACTTAACAGAATTACCACATTCACACACATTGCCAGCACTATCATATCAATTCACTTTCTGCCTGTGAAATCAACACAAGTCAACACACAGGGTGCATCTGTCTAACAAAGTAAGATGATTCAACAGATAGAGTCTTCCTATCTGAGAAACTACAGGTAGAGTCCTTCTATCTGACAAAGTAATACAAACAACAGACAGACAGATTTGTCTATTTGACAAAAGTAACAAAAACCTAAATCAATGCAGACAATAGATGAACAGAGTGCTGGACACCACAAATGTTCTCCTCAGTTATGCTCTGTTCCAGTTTGATCTCTTGCTTTTATATGGTGGTTCTTTAAACTCCTCCATGTTCCAGCAACTCCTTCCATCCTTTCTGTTCTGGTCTTTGACAAGTCCTTCCCACTGTGGGCTTCTGTTTCTTAATGGGTTCTATTTCTTAACAAAGATTTGGTGTAATCATGGGCAAGGCTCAAAAACACTTGAAACAAGGTGCTAAATACTTGAATAACTGAAACAAGGCAATAAGTACTTGTTTGCTTGCCATTATGAATTATTACCTTTCTTTTAAAATTAACACATTTTATTTGTGTTGTGACAAATATTCACTTAAAGTATTATTTCTACAAAAGGTACTGTATGAAGGTACACACACTATATACACTATTAATGCTTTTGTAAATTGTTCCAGGCATTCAAAAGAACAAATTAGCATGTCATGAGAAATTAATTTTTTTTACCTTAATCAGCTAAGTGGTACATTTGATAGATTGCTGTACATGAGTCAGGAAGACCTGAGTTCAAATCCACATTTAGACACTTATTGCCTCAGTGGTCTTGGGCAGGCAGATTACTTAACCTGTCTGCCTCAGTTTCTCAATTCTAAAGTGAAGATAGTAATGTTGCCTACCTTGCAGGATTATCATGAGGGTGAAATATGATAACATTTGTAAGACCCTTAGGACAATACCTAACATATACTAAGTGTTTAATAAATGTTTGTTCCCTCCTCAGCCTCACTCAACCACCTTGTACTGTGTCTAAAGCACTAAAAATTCCAAAACCTGAAGGGTGAGTGTATTGCTTACTAAACTATTCTTGGCAGGGTTTTTATGGTAGTAAAATATTTGAAATAATGTAATTGTATAACAAATGGGAAAAGGCAAACACTACTGTAATATCTGAATGTAAAAGGATATATTGTGGGGTGAAGCCAAGATGGAGGAGTATAAACAGGACTTTCATGTAGCTCCATCTTCCACCTCCTTCAATACATGTAAAAATGACTCTAAACAAACTTTAGAGCTACAGAACCCACAAAATGAGAGAAACAAATATCACACTGAAGGAAGCCTGGCAAGCTGGCAGGAAGGGCTCATCATAGCTCACTGGGAGTCAAGCCCAGTGCCAACTGAACCACAGTTTTAGCCCCAGAGTGGCTGCAACCAAAGGGGCCTGGAGTGGGCTTCACCAGAGTAAATCACAAGCAGCTGTGGTGGTTTCCAGACTTCTGAATCCATAAATGCCAAAGACAAAACAAAAGGTCAGTGCACAACTTTGTTCAAATAGGGAGTACAGTCCAGCTGCAACCACTGGAATGAGAATCAGAGGTGGTGTAGTGGCTGCAGCCACTACAGTTTGGCTCCTTCTGGATCACCAGGCCTGTAGATTGTAGGGGATCCAAGCAAACATTCAGGGGCTAATAGCTCTTGCTTTGACCTTCTTGGATCCAGATTGTGGGCTTGATTGGTCTTCCTAGAATGTGTGACCAGTGAGCCAGAGCATGTGGGGGCTGCAGAGAGGGGACCCATCTAATAGTTCTGGCAGCTGCAGAAACCCCAGTGATTTGGGACATAGCTCTCTCCATTTTGGAAGCAGAATTCTATCATGGTAAAGAGCTCAAAAGTCAAGTAATTGGTTGCCAATATAATTAAGCAACAGAAGCAAGAGAGACAATATAGTCATTTTCACAAAGCAAAAAGGATCAAGGCATGGGGTGGGAGGAAGACAGTGAAGTAAGAACTCCTCCATCAAAAATCTCCAAGAAAAATATGAACTAGTTATAGGCCATGGATGAGCTCAAGAATGATTTTGAAAATCAAGTAAGAGAAGTGGAGGAAAAATTGGGAAGAGAAATGAGAATGATGCAAGAAAATAATTAAAAACAAGTCAACAGCTTGCTAAAGGAGACCCAAAAATACACTGAAAAAAATAGCACCTTAAAAAGAGACCAAATCAAATGGCAAAAGAGGCCCAAAAAAGCAAAAGAGGAGAAGAATGATTTAAAAAGCCAAATTTGCCAGATGGAAATGAAATTTCAAAAACTAATTGAAGAGAATAACTCCTTCATAATTAGAGTGGAACAATTGGAAGCTAATGACTTTATGAGAAATCAAGATACTGTAAAAGAGATCCAAACAAATAGTGAAAGGAAAATAGAAGGCAATGTGAAATATCTCCTTGGAAAAATCACTGACCTGGAAAATAGGTACAGGAGTGATAATTTAAAAATTATTGGTCTACCATGATCAAAAAAAGAGTCTAGACATCATCTTTCAATAAATTATTAAGCAAAATTGCCCTGATATTCTAGAACAGTGGTTCTCAAACTTCCTAATGTGACTACCCTTTATTACTGTTATGTGGGTGTATCTGTATATAGGTGTATCTGTATGTGAGCAGACCAGCCTGGAGATGGATAGAGGAGCGGTGTCTCAATTCCTAAAACCATGGAAAATATGTATTTTCCAGTGGTCTTAGGCCATCCCTGCGATACCTGTGAAAGCGTCATTCAACTCCAAAAGAGTTGTGATCCACAGGTTCAGAACTGCTGTTCTAGAGTCAGAGGACAAAATAGAAATTGAAAGAATTCACCAACTGCCTCTTGAAAAGGATTCCCAAAAGAAAATTCCAAAGAATATTATAGCAAAATTCCTGAGTTCTCATGTCAAGGAGAAAATACCACAAGCAGTCAGGAAGAAATAATTTGAGTATTTTGATATACAATGATAACACAAGACCTAGCAGCTTTTATATTAAGAGATTCTATATTAAGAGAATATGATATTTCAGAGCTTAAAGGACCTAGGAGTAAAACCAAGAATCACCTACCCAGCAAAACTGAGCATTATGCTACACAGAAAAAATATGATCATGAAATGAAATACAGGAATTTCAAGAATTCTTGATGAAAAAATCTGAGCTGAACCGAAAATTTTACTTTCAAATACAAGAAACAAGAGGAGCATGAGATGTTAAAAAGGAAAAATTAAATCATGAGGAACTTGTTAAAGTTGAAGTATTTACATTCTTACGTGCAAAAACATTAATTGTAATTCATAAGACCTTTCTTAGTATGAGGATAGCTGAATGGAATATATATATGTTTGTGTTTGTGTGTGTGTATACGCATACTCACACACGTGTATATGCATATATACACACATATATGCATATATATGTATAAAGCCATATATATGCATGTATAGGAGTATGTATGTGTTTATAAATATATCTGTGAGTGTGGGTATTTGCATGTTCATGCATACATAGACAGAGGGCACAGGATGAGTTGAATAATATGGTATGATATCTAAAAAAATAAAATTAAGAGAAAGAGTGCAATTTATTGGGAAAAGAAAAAAGGGAGTGATACATTTGGGTAAATTATCTCATATAAAAGAAGCAAGAGAAAACTGTTACAATGGAGGAGAAGAGCAGAAAAGTGAAAGGGAATGGGAAAACATGATTCTCATTGAATTTGGCCTTAGGTGGGAATAACAAACACCCTCAATGATATCTTACTCCATACCTCAATACCCCCATATCATACTTCAATGGTATGGTATAAGGAGGAGGGGGGGAAGAGAGAGAAGGAAGGGCAGATCAGGGGAGAGGGTAGTTAGAAGCAAACATTTTTTTAAAAGGAATAGGGTCAAAGGAAAAAATAGAGTAAGTGGGGACAGTAAAGGAAGGAGGGAAATATAATTAGTCTTCCACAATATAACTACTATAGAAATGACTTGGGTAACTACACATGTACAATCTATATGGAATTGCTTATCTTCCCAGTGGGGGTGGGTGAGGAGGGAAGAAGGGGAAAAAATTTGGAACTCAAAGTTTTAAAATCAAATATTTAAAAAACTTGATTTTTTTACATGTTACTGGGAAATAAGATATACAGGTACTGAGGTAAAGAAACCCATTTTTCCCTACTAGAAAATTAGGGTGGTTAAGGGGAAGAATAGATAGGGGGGAGGGAATAGATTGGGGCAGGGGTATTCAGTAGGCTGCTATTTGGGAATGGGGTAGGGGAAAGACAGGGAGAGAAAACCTAACTCTAAAGCATGTGGAAAACTAAAAGTGAATGAATTTAAATTTTAAAAAAAGTATATATTGTGCAATAAAACAGTATAAATATGAGAAATTTGAGATGTTTATGAAAGAATAGTGTGATAAGGACAAGTAGAAGAAAAATAAATAAGATAGCAAAAAAGTATTTTTAATTGCTCTATTTTACCAGATGTGGTTGATTTTGCAGAATTATTCAAATTTTGATGGCATGTACTTGAGTATTCTCCTATAATAAGCTTAATTCTATTCCCCACACCCCACAAGCTTCATATGGATCCACTTAAACCTGAATTTTTAGGCTGGTCTAATACATGAGACCTTGCTGTATAAAAAAGAAATCCTTAAATCCACCGCTCTGGTAGTTCAATATCCTAGAACTCCTAGGCTCTGTCACATCGGTTTTAGTTTAAAAACAAAGTTGCTTTTTACATTTTGATCAAATCTGTAACAATTTTTTTATCCAGGTCTAAGTCTTTATATACTTACAAAGTATAAATATTGATTCTCTGTACTATTCTTCCTATAGTTGATTATGCCTTATTCTTGTCAGTTGAACACTGTAAAGCTAAGTTACAGCTCTTCCTGAAATCAGCTACATACTTGTTGGATTTACAGCTGATAAGTTTGATGAAATATAACCACTCAGTGGGGTCATCCACCTATTATCTGGCATTGTACTTTCTCATCCCTACTGTCTGCCTTCCTGGATATTTACATATTATCTTCCACTGGGGTCCATTCCTACTCCATCATCTTATATAACCATTTCCCCCATTCTTTTTCTTCTTCAATTTTCAAAAGTTGATTGTGTGGTCTTCATATTTTCAATGTTCTTCATCTAATCATCCTCATTTGTCACAGACACCCACTATGATAAGTCTTAGGGAATATTATAGTTTATCTCCAGTTCCCACTAGTATCTTACATGAATCTTCATTTGAGTGAACTACGTATGGCCTACTTTGACCCTTAGAACAAGACAGAACACTTTGCACTGCCATAATGATTATTTCACACACTGTTTATAGGAGGAAATCATTAAAATGAATTCTGAATTTCATATTCTAGATTCAGTTCTTATGACTGCAGAATGTGAAGTTGCATTTACAGATGGATATTTTTAAAAACAGTGATAAGTGGGAGAAGACACAAATAAGCAATAGCATGCCTAATTGAAATGTAGCTATAGGGAAAGAAAAAAACACACAATTGATTTACATAATTCAAAAGACATCTTCACAATAATTAAGTTGAGCAAATTTATTTATTTCTAGTAATATATGGAGAAGCAGTAGCACTATTCACCTTCATTCCCATCAATAGTCTGAGAAAAATTTAAATAATTCATCCTTTCTAAATATTTATTATTTAGGGCAATAGAATTCCTGGATGCCTCTACAATTTTAAGAACTGGGAAATGGCAAAGAGGAATTCTTTTTACAATTTGAAAAGCAGCAAGTAAACTTTAAAGGAACTCAAGGTATAATTCATGCAGCACATTTTAAAACAGACAATCCAAATAATTAAATTGTCTTTGAGGCCACATGATTCTACATCACCTACAATATTATTGAGAGAGATTGTTGGATCATCCATGAAGTCAAGATATAATGTAACTACCATATTTACTCTTTCTATCAGTTTAATAATCCAAAAATATGGTTACAATGTATTAATTGCGCTTAGGCTTTCTAGGAGCTATAAATTGGAGTCATCATTTCATACTGTCTAATATACACAATATCTTTTGTTAGTCTGAGATTGTTTAAATCCATGAGGCTGCCTCTCAGTGGTTTTCCCAGATGATTGCCATCTAGTGATACTTCAGCAAACAAACAGGATAGCTAATATTTTCAATTTGACATTTCAGCAGATCCTACCACCAATATCTATAGGTTTGAACTCTTGAGAGTAATCTGCTGCTTGTCTGAAAATCTACACTCATTTCTGCATGACTGAATAGTTCTCCTGAAGCTCAGATTCTCATTAAAGTAAAAGGGAACTTTTTACATGGAATAAACTACTGGGAGTTTGTAAGAGATTGAATCCTGGGAACAAATTCAAGACATCTATATTATTGTTACCTTTTTATTAGATTACAGCAGTGCTGCTTTTGCCTGTCTATCTCAGGAGAGTACTTGAGGTTTCATCTATTATAAAATGAGCTAAGGTGCTTTAGAGTGGTAGAGGTCAATAGGGAGGACTTCACAGATGCCAGGAAATTGAAAGAGGGAAGAACAGCAGAAAGAAATGAAAGACAGAAGATACACATGCTCTTTGACGTGGGCTGTCTTTTGAAATGTCTTTCCCTGTGAAAATGATGACAGCAATACTGGAAGTATAAGGGGAAAAAAAGCTTTTAAAGACAGAAATAAATTTTGCTCCCCTTTTAACCCCCAAACTACTTCCATCATATCTTCAAAATACAGGTCCAAGTGGACAATGGGCAAGCCCCAAAACTGAATAGGTGGAGAACAGCAAGCTTGATCGCTTTTGGGAAATAATGCAGCTATATGAAAAATGCTAAGTTACTGCCTGGGAAAAAGTGCTCTTCTTTTAAAAATCACTATTCTTCTTGGGATGTTGTATAGTTGTGAGTCATATAATGCTTTCTTGTTTTTCAGTTGTTTTTCAGTCATGTCCAACTCTTCATGACTCATTTTGGAGTTATTTTTTTAAAAGACAATGGGGTAGTTTGCCATTTCCTTCTCAAACTCCTTTTATAAATGAGGAAACTGAGTCAAACAGAATTAAATGACTTGACCAGGGTCACATAATAAGCTTCGGAGGCTATATTTGAATTCAGGAAGATGAGTCTTCCTGATTCCAGGTCCAGCAGTCAATCTACTGTGTTACCTAGACACAGATATGCGCATCATAGAAAACTACAGTCTAATAAATAACAGAAGTTGAAGATTCTCCTGGGCCAGAGAGAACCCAGATATGTAGGACCAAGTTAAAACACATAAATAATTTTTAAAATTTTGTAAAGCCTAAGTGTCATATTCAAGTTCTGCAACAGCTTTGGTAAGAAAACTCCCAAGAGCCAACAGAATCATATTAAAATTAAATTAAGTTATAAGTTGATATGCAACTTAAATCAATATGTAAGTATTTATTTCAATTTGAACTTGACTTGGCATTGCTAGTGTATAGGATTTCATCAAAGAAATACATGACTAATAAAATGGTCTAGAAATATAAAAGTTTTCTAGGAGCAGAGTAAGAAAGGAGACATTTAGCCAGTGGACAATTCATATGTCCCTCTGGTATCCCTGCATTGGCAAGGGAAAGCAAAGCAAAGCAAACATCAAGAGCAAAAACAATGACAGCAACAAAAAACATATGAAGACAATTCATAAAAGCAAATAAACAAACAAAGAGAGAGAAGCAAGATGATGTAATGGATAAAAAGAATATTTTTGGTGGCAAAGTAGGGTATAATTTTAATACATTACTCAAAAATTACCACATAATAAAATACATGACTTTAACACACTTTTGATGAAAACACCAAATTATAAGGAATTATAAGTACAAACATGAAAGTCAAGAAAAAACAAACCAAAAAACCCTGACAATCTAAGCAGTCAGAGGGGCTCTTTAATAATGCAATACTAACATTTTCATAGGAGAGAAGAAATGAGTTTTACTTCAAAACCTTAATGACTTAAAAGTATATTGAAGGAGTTAAATAAGAAAATTAGAGAACATAGAGTTAAATGGATTTGTTGCTGAGATAGAAATGGTAAGGCAAAGGGATGATACTAGTAGACAGAATTTGGTGAAACTTTCCATTGGGCATAATTGGTATGTGTTGGGGGGGAAAAGTACAAACATGGGGAAGGAGGAGTAGAATATGGCATCCTTTGATACATATTTATCCAGAATCATATGTTAAAACTGATATGATTTATATCTCTAAACTATTCTCCGATTCACATGATTTCTTGCTGTCTGCAAGTTTATTGTGACACATCAAATCATAAGTTAAATCAAAATATTATATAACTACAACATTTACCATTTCTGTTTGACTTACCTTGAAAAGGAAAAAAAAATGTTTTCCACACAACACAGTTTCCTGTAGAATTATATTATTTTTTTCTACAGGGAATCAACCAGGCATGGTGCTTTGGTAGGGGGTTGGTAGGGGAGAAATGCTAAGATGAAATAATGGGTATTCCAATTGGTTATATTCCAATAATTTGAATTGGAAGAATACAGTGCCAGTGTATGTCAAGCAAGGCAAGTTCAAAGGTTCATATTACCAGTATAGCAAACACCATTTATTCAGCAAACTTTCACAGAACAGAGAAAGTCAAAAT
>CM053600.1:99595298-99619264 GCA_028646575.1 Pseudocheirus occidentalis
CTACTATAGCAAGGCTGTACAGCTCTTCTGACCCCTACCCTACCTACTTTCAAGTCCCTACATTCCGGCGCCAACTGTTACTGGTTTTTTATTCAGGTGAGGGTTATCTTTTTGGGTCAGGATGTATAGGGCTTACCTATACCCACCTCAACAGGCCTCGGGCGTGCCTGGCTCCTGGTCCACTCTGGGAGAAACAGCTGCACAGAGAAACTCAGGACACAGGACTTGCTTCTAGCTTTTATTGAGAGTTCATCCTCTACCTTAGTGTGGCTGGACTGGACTGGCCTGGCTGGACTGGACTGGCCTGGCTCCACCGAACTGCCCCTGCCTCCAAGCAGCCTGTATTTTAGTCCTTTCTCCAGGGCCCTTAGGGCACGTCCCCTGTACATGCCCTCGACACAGCAAGCCAATGTGTCTCACCCTGAAGGCGGAGAGATTATCCTGCTTATTGTAAGCAGGTGCCATTCTGCACCCAGGTGATCAACCACATGCACTCCTGTTAGCTGAGCACTGGTTCAACCAGTTCATCTCATGTAGAGTATCAACAACTCTCTTTAGGAGTCTCCTCCCCATGTGAGGTATCAGAGACCTAACATACTACTAATAATAGAACAAGAGAATTCATTTAACATGTGAATGTTTGAAAAGTTCCTTATACATATTATCTCATGTTATCCATAAAACAACTTGCTGTATATATGCTATTATTTTCTTCATTTCTCAGTTGAGGAAACTATGAGAGATGGAGGAAAACTGACTTGTTTAGCATCACATAGCTAATAAGGAACTGCCACTGGATTTTAACGCAGGTCTTTCTGAATTTAGGATCACCTTCCTATCCACTGGATCATCTAAATATCATTGTGTGGGTGTATATTTGTATGTGAAAGGATTCATTTGACTCCTACTGTATTCCAATCAGCATTGATCAGTTTGAGATGATTCCATAGGAGCAGTCATTATAAGTTCTGTGTATTAAGTCCCTGAGTTGTGAATTGCAGATTGTATGTTCACTTGCTTAACTATAGGAAGCTAACTTGATGTCCTTCACTCTTCCTTACTATGGTGACAAAAACCAGTGTGTCAGAGGTGATTAAATTACATGAAAAGTCCTACAACTCATTATTGAATGTCCAGAGCACTCTTTCTCATCCAACATTAGCAGATGACTATTTTATGACCATCTCAAGATCACTCGATCAGCGTAGATTCCCCATGTTTTCCCAACCAAAATCCACCACCCCTACCCCACTGATATATCACATTTTTTGGTTGATCTATCACTTTTTGGCCCTTGAAGCAAGGTTAATCTCCCAATAGGATTCTGTATTTGGTTCAGTCTCTCTAGAGTGTCAAATCTTTCATTGTTCTTATGAAAATAAGACCCTGAAAGAAGACAGTGTCTCAGACTCTAAAGGATATCTGAGTTCCACTGCATTAGGTATGGCCATGAACTCTTTAATACCATTGGCTCAGAACTCTGGCTCAGTTGTTTTCCTTAAGGATTGGGCAATTGCTAACCTTACATACATGTTGCAATTGGAACACATAAGGGAGAAATGAAATGGAAGTGGAGAACTTCAGATGAATCTTAAAGGAATCTGGGAGGCAGAGGTTGTGAGGAAAGACATTCTTTTGCATGGGGAACATACAGTGAAATGATACATGGAGCAAGCCTGGCAGAGTACAGAACATGCTCAGCTGATCACTCCCCAAATTCCACTGCAAATAACTTTAAATTAACAACTCAAATATATTTCTGGAATGAAAGAAACAGCAAAAAGGGTAGAGAGAGAGAGAGAGACATTATTTCAGCTCAAGACAACATAGGAGGTTTGAAAGAGGGGTTTGTGACATGAAAGAGGAGATTGGTGCAGAGATCGTGGGATTGAAACACTAGGGTCATTCTTGGGTAAGGACCAGGATGACAACCAGGAAAGAAGTGATCACACCTCTCCACAGATCACAACAATTTGTAAGAACCATAAAACATCAACCCCCCCAGAATGAGCCTTGAAAACAGCAGCATGGGGGAAAAACACTGAAGCTTAAAACAATGCCCCTTCCTACTCCAAGATGTGAACAGAACCCAAAAACAAAATAAAGCTCCAAATCAAGAAATACATTGGGAAACAATTAAACAAAAAAAAACTCCACTGTGGTGACAATCAAGTCACAAACTGAGAACAAGACAATGTATTCAAAACAGTAAAAAGCAAAGTCTCAAATGAAAAAAAAACCCAGCAAATTGGCCATAATTCCAACAAGCATTTCAGGAACAGCTAAATAATAAATTTTCAAAATAAACTATTAGGACAAAGGAAGAAAAATATCAAAAGCCAATTGAAACTTGGTAAATGAGGCACAAAAATACTGAAGAAAATAACACATTAAAAGCAGATTAGGACAAATGGAAGAAGAAATAAAAAATATACCAATGAAATACAGCAGAATTGGACAAAGGGAAAAAAGAGGTACAAAAGCTTACTGAAAAAGCAATTCCTTAAAAATCTGAATTGCGCAAGTGAGAGCTAATGATACTTTGAGATACAAAAATCAATTTAAAAAATTCAGAAGAATAAAAAAATAGAAAAAAATGTGAAACATCTCAGTGGAAAAACAACTAACCTGGAAAATAGATTGAGTAAAGAAAATTTAGGAATTATAATATTCCATGAAAGTTATGATCATAAAAAGAATCGAGGCCTTATATTTCTTTCATCTTTTTGTTCTTTTTGTTTTTTGCTTTCTGGAGAGTGGAAGGCAGGGAAATTGGGGTTAAGCAAATTGCCCAAAGACACATAGCTAGTAACTGTTAAGTGTCTGATAACAGATTTGAACCCAGGTCCTCCTGACTCCAGGGCCAGTGCTAAATTCACTGTACCATCTACCCACCCCATAGACTTCATATTTCAGGAAAATACATCAAGTAGCCAAAAATAAATCATTCAAAGACCATGGAAACATAGGTGGAATCACACAATATTTAGCAGCTATCACATTATGAAAGTAAAAGACAAGAATGATATTCTGAAAGACAAATGAGCTTGGATTATTACTGTGGCCAGCACAGCCTGGGCTTAGCTACCAGCTGAGAGAAATAAAGAGAAAGTGAGAGAAAACTTCTAGTTGATTAAGAAAAGGGGGGGGAGAGACGGGGATGTATTCCATAGTCTGTTTATTGCAGAACCATTTCATACAGAGCCAAAGATACAAGAAAATCATAGAGCTTATAGGGCGATTGCCTGAATTGGGTCTTGCTAATCCCCTACCTTAGACCAGGGCTAATCAGTCATTAAGATCTTTGTCCTGGAGGCACAACAAACAGGAAGTCCCAATGAGGACTTGCAAATTAACTTTCAGTACTTTCTTTAGATATTCACTAAACCAATGAGAGCATCCACCCCCACAAGATTATACTTTCTTTGCATATCTGCCTAATGAGCTTGTACAACTGGGGAGCTAGTGTGCCAAGACTCCAGAAAGTCTTGGCCCCTAACAGATTATAACCAAAAATTAATTGCCTGACAAAGCAGAGTATAAATTTTCAAGGGAAAAAATGGATATTTAATGAAATAGATGATTTTCAAGCATTCTTGATGTAAATCTGGAGCTGATTAGAAATGTTTGCTTTCAAATACAAGATTCAAGAGAAGTATAAAAACATAACATGAAAGAGAAATCTTAAGTGACTCAATCAAATTAAACTATTTACCTATCTTTATGGGAAGATGATACATGCAGCTCCTAAGAACTTTACCATTATTAGGACATTTAGAAAGATGCTACATAAAATAAAGGTTTGGAAATCATCAATTTTGAGGTGATATAAAAGCATGTTTAGGTAAGAAATGGGGATAACCTGGGATAAGAGAGAGGTAGAATGAGGGACATTATCTCATCTAAGAGTCAGGTAAAGGAGAACTTTTTCAATTGAGGGGAATATGTTTGGGGGAATTGGGCAAGACTTGAAACACATCTAATATGGGATATTTAAATAGGGAATCTCTCCTCTTTCTCTCTCTCTCTCTCTCTCTCTCTCTCTCTCTCTCTCTCTCTCTCTCTCTCTCTCTGTTCCTTCCAGGAAGGAAAGGGATAAGAAAAAAAGTAAGATAACCAAATAGAGGACAGATGAAAATAATGCAGTGTTCAGAAGCAAAGAAAATGTTACAGAAGGGATAGAATAAAGAGAGACAAAAGAACAAATAGAAAAAAACAGTAAGGAGGGCGCAGATAAGTTAGCAATCATAACTCTGAATGTGAATTAGGATGAACTCACCTATAATATGGAAGCATGAAACAGAACCCAACAAAATGTTGTTTAAAATTCAACACATTTGGAACAAAGAGACAGGAAACAGAGACAAAATCACAAAGAATTAGAATCTATTGTGCTTCAATGGAAGTTAAAAATGTCTCAAAGATAGCACTCATGGATTCAAATAAAGCTAAAATAGGCATAATTTTTAAAAAAAGGATAAGCAGAGAAGTTGTATATTACTAAGATGAACCAGAGACAATGAAGTAATATCACTCCTAAACATTTATGCACCAAATGCCATAGGATCCATATGCTTAAAGAAAAGTTACATGAAGTAAAGAAGGAAATAGACATTAAAACTCTTGTAATGAAGGATCTCAAATATCCTGTATTAGAACTGGATAAATATCATCATAAATTAAATAAGAATTAAATAAGAAAGAATTCAAAAATATAAATAGAATCTTAATAGAGTTAGCAAAGAATGGGAATAGAAAAAAAAGTGTTCAGCTGTACTTGGCACCTTTAAAAATACTAATCATGTATAAACACTTCAAAAACGAATATAAAAAAGCACAAAAATTTAATTCATCCTTTTTGGACCAGAAATCAATAAAACTCTATGTAAGGTTCCTGGAAACAGATTAAAATTAATTCAAAACTAAATAGTCTAATCCTAAAGAATAAGTGTATCAAATAAAAACAAATTAGTTTGTTGTTCAGTGGTGCCCAAATCTTTTTTACCCCATGGAGTAAAACACCTTAGGTTCTTCTATCTTCCACTATTTTCCACTAGTCTATACAAATTTATGATACAAATTTTTCTTGTTTCATGATACAAAATATTTTGGCTTAATCTCTTCTTTAAATATTTACTGATTTTATTTCCTTACTGTCCAGGGGATTCTCAGAAGTCTCAGACATCATAATTTGGAACTATCCATTTTTTAGTACTTAGCTTTCCTGATAGTCCAACTCTCACAGCCATACATTGTGAAGATCCATAATTTTGACTAAACGTACCTTGGTCAGGAAGTTGATGTCTTTGTTTCAAGTCTGCTGTCTAGATTTATCAAAGCTTTCCTTTCAAAGTGTGACCATCTTTTAATTTGATAGTTACAGCCACCATCTAAAGTTATCTTTTAGCCCCAGAATATAAAATCTGACACTACTTCCATTTTTTCTCCCTCTGTTTGCCAGGAATTGATGGCACAATTTATAAGCCAAGGTAAGCTAAATATGATCAAATGGGAGAAGGAAAGATTGAACATAACCATCTTGGTTCTCAGTGAACTTAAATGGAAGGGAATGGGTGGTTTCAACTTGGGTCATCGTGACATTCACAACTATGGTTAAGTATCACTGAGAAAAAAATCAAGTAGCTCTCATAGCCAGTAAAAGAATGTGAAAAGTGGTAGAGGGTTGTAATTTCAAAAATAATTGAATAGTATCTGTTAGAAACTATGGCAAACCGGCCAACACCATAGTAACACAAATCTATACTCCAACACTAATGCTAAAGTGGCCAAAGTTATAAGTTCTATGAAGACCATTCAATATCTTCCAAAAAGAACACAAACACACAAAGACACATACAGACAAACACACACACACACAAACACACAACGTCATATTCATCTTAGTGAATTGGAATGCCAAAGTAGGAGATCAAAAGATAATTTGAATGACAATTTTGCCTTGGAGTACAAAATGAAGTCAGGTATAAACTAATAGAATGTGATCAGAATAACTCCCTGGTAATAAACATTGTTTCAATAACCCAAAAAGTGACCCTAAAAATTGACATCAAGAGATTATTAATATTGAAATCAGATTGATTATGCTTTTCAGCTGAAGGCAGAGAAGTTCTACACCAAGGTGTGGAACCACCACCCTTGAGGCCACATATGATCTTCTAGTTCCTCAAGTGTGGCCTTTTGATTGAATCCAAAATTCACAGCACAAATCCACATGTGGCTGGAGGTCACAGATTACCCATCCCTTCTATGCAGTCAGTTAAACAAGACCTAGAGCTAACTGGGGCTCACATCATGAACTTCTCATTGAAAAAATAAAACAAATTTTTGAAAGTAGGGAAAACCATCTGATTATATAAGTATGACTTAAATAACATATCTTATACTTATGAAGTGGAGGTGATAGATTAAAACAATTAAATTTGTAAGATAGAGTGGCTGAAGAACTATGAACAGAGGTTCACAATATTATACAGGAGGCAACAGCAGCAACAATAACAACAACAATGGAAGTAACAAATATAGCAAGGAAGCAAAATGGATATTTGATAAGATTTTGCAATAAGCTGAGATTCCAAAGGAAAGCAAAAAGTAAAGGAGGAAAAAAGTATACAATTGAATGCATAATTCCAGAGTGTAACAAGTGGAGAAAAGCAGGTTTTTTCTTAAGTGAATGATGAAAAGAAATAAAATACAATAGGACAGGAAATACAAGATATCTTTTCAAGAAAATTAGAGAAACCAAGGAAAAATTTCTTGCAAAAATGGGCATGATAAAAGACCACAAATGGTAAGAATTTAATCACAAAAGAGTTAACATGAGGGGTTAGCTAGGTAGTGCAGTAAATAGAGCACCAGCCCAGAGTCAGCAGGGCATGAGTTCAAAACTTGTCTCAGACATGTAACACAAAAACTAGGCATGTGACCTTGGTCAAGTCACAACTTCAATTGCTCTCTCTAAAAAAAAAGCAAAACACAAATAAAATGAAATGTTGAAGAAGCTTCACACTCAGTCCAAAACATTAGATGCTTGCCCTTCTTTTGTGATACTGTATGTGGGGGCAAAATGCTTAATTCTTCTAAAAAAATTGAACAGAATTTCACAAAAATAGAAAAATCAAGCAGAACTCAAGATTGCATTTTCTCTGTAATATTTTATATTCCCTGGTGCTGTTATGATTTTAAGTTGTATTTACTTTTTTACCAGTGGTATAGTATAAGTTATCACATGTCATTAGTTAATATTTATCAACTATTCATATGGATCATTAATCATGTAACTTTCAATAGACTTGTATTTTTTTTAATCAAGGATTTGTTTCAAACCTAAGCTAGCATCTTTCTTATATACTGCTTCAAGTAGCTATTCATGTTGAATTATGTATAATTTTTATGTTAACTGTTATTCTAGTTAAAAATAGCATCTGAAAATTGCAGTACACTTGCAATAATAGTTAAAACAAAGAAAATACCAAATACATTAAAATTATAAGTAAAAAATATAGCTTTACTAAGATTTAGGTAGCTGATTCTTGCTTTGACTTTGAGGCTCAGGAAGAGTAGGATATTATAAACAATGCAAATGTATCATTGGGGTCAGTTTAACGTATTACCAGATTTTATCTACCTTTATATATTAATGTACAATAATTTGGAAATTGCAAAGCCCTATACATTTGAAGGTTGTTGGTTTTGTTATTTATTTTCATTAGCATTATTGTAGTTATGCTATGATGCATTTAAGATGATACTAAATGGCATTAAGACTCAATCATTTGTGCCCAAAAGAAAAATTCATTCACAAATATCAAAAACTTTGTCATAGCTATGGACAGAAATTCTTGTAAGTGGAGTAAGAACAACTGGGGAGGGAGACATTGGAAGACATTCCAATGTATATTGTGTATTGAAGTGGTGAGTATTGTAGAACAGCAAAGGAATAAAATGCAGAGTAGTCAGAGGAGTAGTGTCACCCAATGCATGTGGATTAGGAAAAGAAAACGCATTACCCCTCTAAGTGTGACTACATCCATAGTCAAATCACTTTCTGTGCTGGAGGTTTAGGAGAAACATAGTTTACAGAAGAAGATTACCATGAAGGGGTGAATCAGATTGTTGCAGGTACAGGCTCAGGTCAGTGGAAGGTGATAAGACCCAGGGCCCGTGATGTCTACTCCATAGAATGCAGAAATTATTTTCCCTATTCCTGGGGGAAAAAATATGTGATCCTCAAGGGAAAGACTTGTCACCCCATTTTAGTTAAAGCTCCTCAATTTGTTCCTAATTCTACCCTAATATACTTCCCACTGACATTTGAAGTGATTTTAAGGAGATTAATTTTGAGTACCTATTTCCAAGTATTTAATATAAGCATTACATAGAAATAATTATTGAGTATCATAGAAGAGGAAAGGAAGTATGAATCCCCTCTGCTGAGAATAATCACAATGTCATAGTATACTGGGTACATGTTTCAATTGTCCAACTACTATCTTTGGAAAACAAAAAACAAAACCTAGAGAAGAGGTTTTGTAAATCTACTTTACAATTCATACATATAATCTCTATTTGGCAAACTGAAAATTACTGATTTCTTAGGAAAATAGTTTAATAATCTTGAAAAAATAGTCAAGCAGTATATATAATAGTATTGTCAAAACTGGAATTATTCAGTTTCTTATATTTCAGAAGAATGTCACTAGGAAGATTTTCTTTATTTGAAAAAAACAGACTGAAAAAAATTCACAGAATCACAGGAATGTGTGTATGTGTGTGTGTATACAAATATATATGTATAGATAGATATAGAAATACAGACACACATGTACCAACACACACACACACACACACACACACACACAACAAATTTCCTATGGAAAACAAATAAAAAACATCTTTTGTAATACTGAACTCAAGATTTCCAGAATTTGCTCATTATTTTCCTCTTCAATTGTTTCTCATCTTAACTTCACTATTTCTGAAGTGAATGTCCCAAACAAAATCGTGAAATAAATAGAAGTAAAACATAGAAGTGAAAACATTATATTTTATTTTATTATTGAGCTTATCCTGTCCACATTTCGTGTTTCATCACCAAGTCCTTCAGATTTCCCTTCTGGAATATTTTTCTCATCCATAATGCCATCACTTATCCTCTATTATCATCCAAGAAGTGGTCTGATCTCCAGAACCTTAGCAATATCAGCATTATCTTTTTTTCTTTTTTAATTTATTTTAGTTTTCCACATTCATTTTGATAAGATTTTGAATTCCAAATTTTCTCACCATCTCTCCACTACCCCACACTCCAAGATGGCAAGCATACTGATTACCTATTTATTTCCCCAGTCTTCTCTCTCTTCTATTCCTCTCACTCCCCTTTACCCTCTTCCCTCTTGCTTACTTGTAGGGCAAGATGTATTACTCCATCCCGCTATCTGTATAACTTATTTCCTGGTTAAATACTGAAAGAACTTCTTAGCATTTGTTTTTAAAACTTTGAGTTCCTGATTCTCTCCCATCTTCCCTCCTCAATCACCCCCATTGAGATGACAAGCAATTCTATGTAGGTTATACACGTGCAGTTATGCAAAATGTTTCCATAGTAGTCATGTTGTGGAATACTAATTTTATTTCCTTTCATCCTATCCCATCCCCATTTATTCTTTTGTCTCCCATGAATTCAGTACCTTTTCAAAATCGTTTGCTTCTCCTTACTATCTCTCCCAATCTGCCCTCTCTTCCACCCTCTCCCCCTCTTATACTTTTCCCCTATATTTTCCTATAGGGTAAGATACCCAACTGAGTGTGTGTTGTTATTCCCTCTTTAAGTCAAACTCAATCATGTAATATTGACTCATTCCCTTTCACTTCCCTGCTCTTCCCCTCCTTTGTAAAATCTTTCTCCAAATTTTTCTGCATGAGATAATATACCCTATTCTATCTTTCCATTTCTCCTTCTCCCAATGTATTTCTGTCTCACTTCTTAATTTCATTTTTTAGATATCACCCCTTCATATTCAACTCACCTTGTGCACACTATGTATACATATACACACAGACATACACACTTAGATATATAGACACACATATACATACATATGCATACATGCATATACACATGTGAACACATATGGATATGTTAAACTATGTAAATATATGTATACATACATATATATATCTACACGTGTATATGTATATATATATATATATATATTCATTCTTTTCAACTATCCTAACACTGAAAAACTCTCATGAGCTTCAAATATCTATCATCCTTCTATATAGTAATGTAAAACAATAAACTTTAATAAGTTCCTTATGATTCCTTTTTCCTGTTTACCTTCTCATGCTTCTCTTGCTTCTTGTATTTGAAAATTAGATTTTTCTCTTCAACACTTGTCTTTTCATCAAGATGCATCAGCAATGCAGCATTCACAATGCCTACAGTAAGAATAAGTATCCTGATATGGTTATTAATGACAAATTATAACAGGCTCTCTACATGAGAAATATAATCAGAGTATTTATTCAATTAACAGAAGACTGAGTCCCCAAACCAGAAAGTCAAAAGCCAACACAGTAGTTATGAAGTTGGCACATGTAGTTAAAGTAGTAAATACCCACATTCTCAAGCCTTCAAAACAAAACATGCAACCTCAAGCAAAGATCCTCCTCTCCTCCTCAAGGCAACTGCTCAGCGTCCAGGCAGCTTGCTCCCAGCAGCTCTGGTGCCTTCCCAGTTCTTGTCCCTGGAAGTCCTCAGCAAGAATCCTTAGCAGAGATTCTTGCTGGCTCAAAGAAAAAGGAGTTCCCGCAGCTGTTGCTGCTGTCACTGCTGTTGCCAGTGACCAGCACTGCTGGTAGCTTGGTTCTGGCATTTTCTTGCTCCAACCCTTCCTGCTATGTCAGCAAGTTTAAGGGGCATGGAAGATCTTCAAATCTCAGTATCATTACACACAAATGCAAGAAAGTCCTTTATTTCATTGATTATCCATATGTCCCCTGAAGTATTATACTCAGTTTTGCTGGGTAGATGATTCTTGGTTTAATCCTAACTCCTTTGACCTAAAGAATATTATATTCTGAATCCTTCAGTCATTTTATGAAGAAGTTGATAGATCTTATGTTTCCACAATACTCAAATTATTTCTTCCTGACGGCTTGTAGTGTTCTCTGGTTGACCATGTAACTCTGGAATTTGGCTATACTATTCTTAGGAGCTTTCTTTTGGGGATCTTTGTCAAGAAGAAAATGGTGAATTCTCTCAATTTCTATTTTTCCTTTTTGTTCTAGAATATCAGAACATTAGTGCTCCATCATTTCTTGAAAGATGATGTCTAGGCTGTTTTTTTGATCATGGCATTCAGGTAGTTCAATGATTTTTAAATTATCTCTTCTGGATTATTTTTCGAGGTCAGTGATTTTTTCCAATAAGATATTTTAAATTGCTTTCTATTTTTTCTTTATTTTGGATCTCTCTTATAATATCTTGATTTATTATAAAGTCATTATCTTCCATTTCCTCCATTCTAATTCTGAAGAAATTATTTTCTTCAGTGAGCATTTTGCCTTACTTTTTCATTTGGCCTATCTGCTTTTTAAGACATTCTTCTCCTCTTTGGCCTTTTGGATCTTTTGTCACCTGAGTTAGGCTGTTTTAAAGGTGCTATTTTCTTCAGTATTATTGGGGTCTCCTTTAGCAAGTAGTTGATTCATTTTTCATGATTTCTTGCATCATTGTATTTTCTCTTCCCAATTATTTTTCTGCTTCTCTTGATTTTATAAATGCTTCTTGAGCTGTCCCATGGCCTGTGACTAACTCATATTTTTGTTAGAAGCTTTTGATGCAGGAGTTTTAACTTTGTTGTCTTCTTCTGGTTCTATGTTTTGTTCTTCTTGTCACAAAAGAATAATTCTATCCTGTGATTTTTCTTCCTCTGTTTACTCATTTTGCCAAGCAGTTACTTGCTTTTTGAGCTGTCACAGTAGAATTCTGCTTCCAGAGATGAGAATGCTGTGTCCCAAATTTCTGAGGTCCTGTGCAACCTGTTTTCAGAGCTACTTTTAGGCACCTGTCTCAGAACCATGAGGAGGATTCCCCCTCCAGAGTCAGCACAAGTTCTGCCATACCTGCGGTCCTCCTCTCTCTCAGGACTGGCACCCAAATCTGCAGCCCACATCCAAGCAGGGCAAAGCAAGAGAATCCTTCATTAGCACCAGCAAAGAGATTCCTGCCATTGGGCTCTGATCAGTCACTTGGTCTCTGCACCATATGTAGGCTTGGAGATGTGGAAGCAGCAGCCCTGCTACCGTAGCTGCTGCCAAAACTGCAGTCACTAACACAGTTGCCACCTCAACCACACCAGAGGCTGGGACCAGACCACACTTGTCTCTTACCCAGGTCCAACAGAGTTTATGCACTGTAGTTTTACTTTCTCTTTGGTATTTATATATTAAAAATCTTGAAACTGGCACAGCTTTCAGTGATTCAGACCCTTGAGGTCTGCCCTGGCTAGTCTATGCCAACTGATCCCATGCTGGACTGTGCTGTGCTCTCAGCCTGGTGTGATAGGCCTTTCCTTTCAGTTTGGCAGGCTGACTTCAGCTGAAGGTATATTTCACTCTGTCATATTGTGATTTCTGTAGCTCTAAAATGTCTTCAGAGTCATTTTTATTGGTATTACAGGTAGGTGTGGGGCAAGTTCAAGCAAATTCCTGCTTTTTCTCTGATCTGGGCTCCACCTCCTAATATCCACAGTCTCTGAACAAGTATTACCACATCCATGCCCTCTTCTTTTAGATCTCTGTTTACACAACTGCAAGGAAATTCTTCCTTTATAGGGTACATTCATTTGCATAGCTCTTCAACACCTTTCTATTGCCTAAAAATAAAAGAGATAAATTCCTTAGATTTTAATTTACTTAAATATCAAAGGTGCTGAATGGTCTTTGCTTACCTTATCTTGTTATCCATCTTATAATTTTCTGCTCTGTAAGCTCTATACTACAGTCAAATAGTGTTATCTATCATATCCCATTCAAGCACTTTAAAAACAAAAATTCCTGGACTGTGTCTGTGCCTTAATCCTCAAACCTTTTTGTTGAAACATTATTCATCTTCTAAAGTAAGGGCCATACCACTGTGGCCTCGGGGCCAAATACAGCCTGCTGCCTGCTTTTCACAGCTTCTGGACTAAGGATGATTTTACATTAAAAAAAAGTTTTATGGTTTTTAGCTTAAATGAAATACTATCTCCTCCATAGTCATGCTATACCACTAGTCAGTAGTAATGTTTTTCCCAAAAATTTAGCAATACCAAGAGGCACTTTCTGCCTCTCTTAACTCACATTTGTGCTACATTATTTTATTTGTTACTACACAGTGAATATTATTAGGGCAGGGACGATGCCTAATCCAAAATTTGTATCTCCAATGTTATCTCAAATCTTAAGAGCTGTGCAACTCAGTAAATTATTGCTAGTTAAATTAAATAAATATATCTATAGTGTAATGACAATATTTTAAAGTTTTCTTATGAATGTAATGAATAGGAAACATACATCAATGAATATATAAATATGTGACATAAGGTCAAACATATTATTGAAAAAGCAGCAGGCCTGGAGTGAGGAAGACTCATTTTCCCAAGCTGAAATCTGGTCACGGAAACTTCTTAAATGTGTGACCCTGTGCAAGTCACTTTACCCTGCTTAGCTTAGTTTCTTCATCTATAAAATTAGCTGGAGAAGGAAATGGCACACCACTCTAATATCTTTGCCAAGAAAACTCAAAATTGAATCATGAAAAATCAGACATGACTGAAAAACAACTGAATAATAACACACTCATATGCATACCCATATATTTAAATAGGCACTTGTACATATAAATATATCAATGTGTATATATATTTCTGTAAAATAATATGTACATGTTATATGTAGATATATACATGCATGTGTGTATGTATGTGTATACATATATACACATATATATGTACACACACATATATATATATGTATGTATGTATTTTGTATGTATTTATGTATGTGGGGCAGTTAGAAGGTAAAATGGATAAATCGCTGGACCTGGAGTCAAGGAGACTGATGATCTTCCTGATTTCAAATCTAGCCTCATACACTAACTACATTACTCGGTGAAGTTTATCTCAATTTCCTAATCTGTAAAATGAATGGGAGAAGGAAATGGCAAAGCACTGTAAGATCTTCACTAAGAAAACACAACATGGAGTAAAAAAGAGATGGATGAAACAAAAATATCTGAAAACATAAGTGTATGTGTATTTGTGTATATTTATATCAATATGTATCTATACATACATATTACATCTACAAAATTAATATTACTTTAATGCATAAATGTAGTACCTATTGGCACCCTAGCTCTCATAAAACTAATGTAATTGAGAAAAAAATTTCAATTTTACAAAATTTAAAAAGAATAAAAATTCTAGAAGACTTTTAGTTTGAGGTGACTAATAAGCAATTGCAGCTGTATGACTGCTCTAATTCTGTTGGTGCAAAAACATTCCACTATTATGAAAAATCCATATCTTCAGATCTCATTTTTCAGCTGGGATTTTTCCTTACATTTTTTCCTGCAAGAAAATTCTACTTGAATATATGAAATCCATGACCAAAAAAATTAACAAATCTCCAACTACACTTATAATTTGTCCCTTTAAATAGATTATTCTTCCAGTACTTTCTACTTTTATCATCATTACTCTCACTTCTCCAGTGCTCAAGGATAGAAACTTTGGAGTCACCTAAAATTCCTTTTTATTTTATCTTTTTGAGGGGAGAGGGCAAGACAATTGGGGTTAAGTCACTTGTCCAAGGTCACACTGCTAGTAAGTGCTAAGTGTCTGAGGCCAAATTTGAACTCAGGTTCTTCTGACTCCAGGTATGGTTCTCTATTTACTGTACCACCTAGCCAACCCAGGAGTCACCTACAATTATTTCTTTTTGTGAATCTCCTCTATTTTGTCTGTAACCACATCATTGTATTACTTTTTTGAAATCCCTCAAGTATTTGTTATCCTCCATTATTATACTATCACAATGTTAGATTTTATTTATTTTAATTAATTTTTGATTACTAAGGCAGCTTCTTGGCTGGTCAACTTGCCTCCAATCTTTCCACTTTCCAGCTCATCCTACATATGACAAATTTAGAGATATTTAAGACATTTCTTAAAAAAATATTCTAATGCCGTTCTTGATCTTTATTCTGGAAAAGTTCATTATGGACCACTATTTGTTATAATTAACATATCATCAATAAGCAGGTCAAATTTGATCAAATGTAACATCAGAATAATGTTAAAATAAATTCTCTGTAATAGATTCATGCTCTTGTTGTTGTTCAGTCATGTCTGAGTCTTCATGACTCCATATGTGGTTGTCTTGGCATGTTTTGCCATTTCCTTCTCCAATAGATTAAGGTAGATAGACATTGTGATTTGCCCAGGTCACACATCTGCTAAGTGTCTGAGGCTGGTTCCAAAGGCAGATCTTCCTGTTTCCCAATCGAGTGCTTTATGCTCTGAAGGACTTAGATGCCTTAGTAGCTTCACATTATATGAATCATATTTGCTTATCAAAAATATATTGGGATGAAAATAAGAAAACTGGCTGTTCAGTTCCTTGTCTTTAGTGTTGTTTTTAGTTCTTTAATATATGTACTATAAATACATTTCATTCTGTTCTTAGAATTGTTGGTTTAAAAATTTTGAAAAAATATTATCATACTTAACTTATTTTATATTGTCCTCTTTATGTTTTTTGTGTACTTTTCCATTTTGGAAGTAAAAAGTAGGTTATTGACTAGAACTTTAATTACCTAGAGTTCTTCAAGTCTTAAACCTGAAGAAAATATTTAGATATCATATCTTTAAATCTGTAATTAGAACTCAAAAGTAATTATGAGACTATTGAGATCTGATCTTTGACCAAATAGTTGCTGATACAAGTTTTATTAAAAAATTAAATAAAGAAATTAAAAATGGGGCAGCTAGGTGGTGCAGTCAATAGAGCACTGGCCTTGGAGTTAGAAGGACCTGAGTTCAAATCCGGCCTCAGACACTCTACCCCAAAAAAACTAGCTGTGTGACCTTGGGCAAGTCACTTAACCCCAACTGCCCTCTCCCCCCAAAAAATAAAAAAAATTAAATCAGACTCTTTTTAAAAATGACGAAAATTGTCTTTGTATGAGAACATTGACTTTTCCTTCACTTTGTTTTATAATTTATTCCAACTAAGTTCTTTTTTCTCTTTTTTTCTCCATTTCTGTCTCCTTCTGCAAAAGAATAAATATTTTCTTCTTTGGTCTCATTGAGATTATGAGTCTTAACAGGAAATGCATTTGAGATAGAGTCTTTAGAAAAGAGAATAGTAATATGATAGACAAAAAACAGAAGATGGTTATATTTCATTATCTTTTGAATTTTTGTTTAGTATATTACCATGTTACATTTTAAGAGTTAAATGAATTTAGCAAGAGCCATTAACTTTGAATAAATAGATTTAAATAAAAGAGCTAGGAAGGAAGAAAAGCTGAACTGGACCAAGATACAAAAATGAGGTTGATACTGGAAGCAAAACAATTTGAAAGTTAATTGAGGATTGATTTTTTAGATACAATAAAAGAGCATACAATACCAAAAGCTTAGAAAATGATGTTGTTACCTTAAAGGGTGACTAATAAAATAGGAATAGCTAGTGATCTTTATGTGTATTTTGTTGAGCTATATCTTTACAAAGGATGAAAACAACATACTCATCAAGATATTCCTTGTTGAATGTTTGAAAAAGAAATAGATAGGCTTTCATTGATGGTATTACAACAATGTATCTTCATAGTCCTAGAATTAACTATTATATGAAGCATAGGATTGCACTATGTTAACTGCAGCCTCTATAAAAAGAGGCTATAGAGGGAATCTTATTTTTTTCTCTTTCTTTCTGCTACCCAATCAGAGGGGCAAAAGCAGCCAAAAGCATTTATAAGGTATGAGTCAGAAAGCTGAATCTCCTTGATGGGGAATTTTCTTGTAATGACCCGATCCTAGGTAAGACATTTTAATAATGGTAGTTGTGGTGGTGGTGGTGATTGTGGTAATGCCACAAAGCAAAGCAGATGGTGCTGAATGAAGAGGTAAATGAGATTTTTGTGATCGAAACATAGATGATAGATAGATAGATAGACAGATAGATGGACAGATAGATAGATAGACAGACAGACAGATAGATAGTTAATGAAACCCTACTGAATTGAATTCTGTGAAAGAATTGATCTTGCAGCCCCAGAAACTTTAATTCTAGACATTGCATTGACTTTAATTTCCAGTGAAGGAAAGAAGGAAGGAAGGAAGGAAGGAAGGAAGGAGGGAAGGAAGGAAGGAATGAAGGAACGAATGAACAAAGGAATGAAGGAACGAAGGAAAAAAGGAATATTTCTTAAACACATATTATGTGCCAGGTGATATGAAAATCAATTTAAAACAATATCTCATGCAATTCTTTCAATAACCAAGGGAGTTCATTACCGGCTACCCTTCTGTTTTTCGCACAACGTCCTTGGTAGGGAGGTAGTGTGTGAATAGATAGATAGACAGATAGATAGATAGATAGATAGATAGATAGATAGATAGATAAATAGATAGATAGAGATACATACATATATACATATATATATATATATAATTTTGTTTAACATATATTTAAACACCATATTTGGGGGTTCTAGTTTTGAGTCTGTTCTTCTGTTTCTTAGCCAGCATTCTTTCTGCCATAATTTCCAGTCATTACAATGTACCATGGTTTCTTGATTTTATAATACAAACATAAGAACAATATCCACTCTCTTCCTCCCTCTCTCCCTCCCTCTCTCTCTCTCTCTCTCTCTCTCTCTCTCTCTCTCTCTCTCTCTCTCTCTCTCTGTCTCTCCAGAGAATGTGTATGTAGATGTGTTCCCCTGCGCTTCACTAATCTTTGTAGATGCACCTGAAAAAAGTTTATTTTTACTAAACTGTAATCTAGCATTTACTTCAAATATTCAACAACATTATCTTAGAAGGCATTTGTAAGTTTCAATAAATGAAAGTGATGCATAGCAGACAAAAAAATTTAGATTTACTGACTTAAGGGGACTATAATAACTTTTATAAAAATTAGTTGAAGTACCGTCACATGGAAAACATTGTATTTGTCATGCTTGGTCCAGAGAGTAGTTTTGGAGAAGATGACTGTTGGATAATCAATAAACTTGCTATGTGCATTTTAGAGCAAATATTTACATAGGTTTGGGTTAGCTAAGATGATAGTTGAGTCATATTCAATTTTGAAATTTTATTATTGAGATGAATTTAAGATGTTTAAAACTTTTCTCTGTCTTTATAAGCTTAACTATTATAAAAATTAAGTAATATATTTCTGATATACTTATTCCATTATACTTCTAACATGTCTATTTGTAATGATACTGAGATTTGAAGATCGTCCATGCCCTTTGAACTTGCTGATGTAGCAGGAAGGGGTGGAGCAAGAGAAAGCCAGAACCAAGGTAGCACCAATGCTGGTGACTGGAAGCAGTGGCAGCTGCAGTGGTGGCAGCAGTGGCAGCTGCGCAAACTCCTTTTCCTTTGAGCTTGCCATAATCTCTACTAAGTACTCTTGCTGAAGACTGCCAGGGATGTATGGAGGGGCCTGAGATGCTGGGAGCCAAGCTGCCTGGATGCTGAGCAGTTGAGGTGAGCGAGGAGAGGAGTATATTTGCCTGAGGTCGCCTGTCCTGTTTTGAAGGCTTGAGAATGTGGGTATTTACTACTTTAACTACATGTGCCAACTTTGTAGCTACTATTTGGCTTTGATATTCTGGTTTTGGGACTTAGTCTTCTGGCATTTGAATAAATGCTCTGACTATATTTCTCATGGCAGAGAGCTTGTTACATTTTATGATTAATAACCATATCAACATACTTATATTTACTGTAGGCATTGTGAATACTGCATTGCTGATACACTATTTCTTTAAAAAAAAAGGATAATCTAGGTTTGATGTGTATATTTTCTTCTTCCTAAATTCCTAATATCTTATGCTGACTTTTTCTCCCCAATAGTTTTTTTAATCTTTATAGTTTGTTAATTCATTTAGGCTATAGAACTCAATCATTATAAAGACAAAGCCAGTAATATTGAGTTTCTTGATTGCTCATCTTTTGGGAAAACATATTTTAAAGTTGTATTTGAAATTTCCTCGGTTAATGTAAATAAAGTTTATGAAATTTAATTAATGGAGTTAAAAGAAAAATACATTGGTAGATTTTCATAATTGTTAAGATTAATTCTTGAATGATGAAGTATTTGTTTTTGTCAAATATGTGTGTTTATTATGTAAGTACACATATGCATAGGCATATGTATATTGTGTATGTGTGTCTTTCTGAATAATATAAACTGATTCAATAAAATACCATCCAGCTAGCCTTTTGAGCATACCCAGTTTGTGTAACATGGAACCTCCTGTGTCACCTGTCATGTGGTAGAAATAAGACTCCTTTGATTGACTGCCTGACTTTAAAACTTATGAGAGTGATTTGTTCTCTCTTTCCTGTAATCTTTTTAAGTTGTGCTATTTTGAGGTTCTGTAATGAGAATCTGAAGATCTTTCCTTCCCCTAGACCCTTTGATAGGTTTAAGTGGCTCTGAGAATGTTCCCTGATTTGAAAGTATATTCTGCCCCCTAATAGGCTGAATGTGGTCACATGGAGCCTGTGGTGGGAGACTTGTTTTGGGGGAATGGCCCTGCTTTTTACTTTGTAATTGGACAGTGGGTCAAGAGGACTGTGATATTCTCTGACCTAGGAGGAGGCTATATATACACCCTGATGTGAGGCTTTGCTTTGGAGCTCACTTTGAGAAGAGTTCTGTGATTTGGCTAAATGAGACTCTGGGAAGCCGTTGAGTCCCCCGGCTTTGAAAAACCCAGATGCTGATGCTTCCTTCTATGATAACTTGAATAGGTAATGGATGTGGTGGTCAGAGGTTGGAAGCCTGTCTGCTGATCTGTTTCTTGGTCTGCTTGTAACTTCTGTTTGCAGCTTGTGCTTGTAATTCCGGTTTGTATTCTCTGGAGCTAAGGGTGCTGGCTTATTCCCCTGATGTGGGTAAATGATACATTTGTTTGATTAAAGAAAGATTCTTAACCCACTTTGAGTTGCTTTCCTTTAGTAAAGCAGATCTAAAAATCTGTGCTAGCAGCCGCCCTGGGTATGCTAGGTTGATTGCTGATACTGGTTCCTTAGTAGTTGTACTCACTGTACAAGTCATGAATTGAAACACTGAGAGGGAAGGCAATTGCTTTCCCCTGTGTAATGGTAATGTGTATTTGAAGATCTTCCCTGCCCCTTAATAAGCCTAAATTGAACTTGAGGACCTTTCCTGATTGAAAAAAAAAACTCTGCCACCTAATAGGCTGAATGTGGTTCCATGGAGCCTATGGTGGGAAGAATTTGCTAAAGGGTGGAGCAGAAAGATCACATAGAGAAGTTGGCTAAGAGGGAGGCTTCTTTTTCAGGGAGGCACAACATTTTTTTTTTACTTTGTAGTCAAGTGAATCACAAGGGTTGTGATGTTCTCTGACCCTGGAGAAGGCTATATATACCTCAGAGACTGGGTTTTGCTTTTGGGCTCACTTTGGGAAGAGTTATGTGATTTGGCCAGATGAGACTGTGGGCAGCCATTGAAGTCCCAGTTTTGAAAACCCTGATGTTGGTGCTTCTCTCTCAGGTGACTAGGTATTGATGTAATGGTCAGACAGCTAGAAGTCCTGTCTACTGAATTGTATTATTTTCTTTGTCTGCATTTTTTTATCTGCTTGTAACTTCTGTTTCTATTCTCTAAAATTCAGGGTGCTGACTTTTTCCCCTCAGCTAGGTAAATGACATATGTTTGATTGATTAAAGTAAGATTGTTAACTCTTTTTGAGTTGCTTTCCATTAGAAGACATGCTTTCTATATCAAAGAACATATGCTAGAAGTCACCTTGGGTATGGTATTGTGCTTGCTGCTATAACCTGACATCTTCTTTTTATCCCAAATCAGTAAAATAGAGCTAAACATGGTTTATCTTTCCTGTATTGTTTGTCCTCAGGTGTAGGTGCTGGAGGTAATCCTCAAATGTACTCAAATTCAGGATAGCAGGCAGTTTTATACGCCATTCAGTCTAACTGGCATGGAAGCCCTATGAAGCCATGGCAACTTGGATGCAAAAATAGGAGAGAGGAGTAAACTGCTAAACTTCAAAGAAGCAGATAAATTCGTGAAGAATATGATGGAGTTGAGTAAAGCAAAAGGAACTGGCTTTCTCCTAATCTTATTACACATTATTACTTCACCCCAACTCGATCCTGAACCACCTGAAATAGGGGGAGGGGTAAGCATTAAGATATAACCTATTACGTTTCAGAAACTATCCTAAGTACTTTACAAATATCTCATTTGATCTACACAGTAGCCCAGAACAAGATGAAGTTATTCAGCCACAAAAACTACCACTTACAATTAATACACTGAAAGTGGAATCATTCAACTCCCTGATTCCAATACTTAACTTGTTAGTGGAAGTATCCCCTGCCCTCCTTCTCCTATCTTCTCCAAATAAAATCTTCAGCTTTGCTGGCCCACCAACAAACCATCCCCTGAATAAAATATTCAAGTTTTGAGATGTATGCTAATATAGAGAGATGACAAAAATGAAGAAAAAAATGAGATATGAGATAAAAGAAGTAAATAAATACAGGGAATATACAATTGGAAATATTTAATAACATTAATAAAATATATCAAAATTAGGTAATATGAATTTGTATTTTTTCTAAGTCAATATAAGTCTATAGGAATCAGTTCCTATTTGAGTTTGATATGACTGCTTTACATTTCCAGCTTTAGATTTTTTTATTTCAAATTCAGGAACAAAACAAATGTAGAGCAGCATTAATGATAAATAATAATTTTTCTTGAAAATATAAAATAAAATTTAAAAGATAGATATGAAAATAGAAGGGAAAATAACTAATGTAAATTCTAATTATGTATGTATATATGAAACTATGACATTATCAGTAACATTAGAAGAATAGATAAAAATATAATAAAATAATAGAATCTAAACTATGAAAATATGACAAATCAAAACATAATAATCAAGAATGTACATATATAGTTAATATTTAATAATTATTATATAATTGATATGCAAGAAAAGAAAATGAAGCAGTAATTATACAGTATTTTAAAGATCATTCTTTTGAACTGCATGTACATATATATATATATATATATATGTATGATTTTATGTGGCCATCCAGTCTAAATGACTAAATTTTACAAACTTCCTTTTCTATTATTTTCTCTGTGACTAAAGTGCCTAAAGAGAAAAGTAGACAACCACCCTAAACACCAATAAAATATGAACCCAGAGAAAGTCTAGGACTCTCAGACTCACAAAAATGCAGTAAACACATCTCCTGCTGAAGGCAGCTTGGTGACAGGGGCTCATCGCAGCAATCCAGGAACCAAGGCTGGCCCAGCCTGAAGCCTTGACTGCGACCAGGCCGGGGTGGTGGGAAGGAGCCAAGCTGAGCCAAACCTAGCCATGCTGCAGCCAGGCTTCAGGAGAGTAGATCTACCATACCTACAACAACTCCACATCTACCAAGGCATGAAAAACAGGGATTCAAGAGGAGCAGCTTGACAGGAGGTTCTCATCCAGCAGGCAAGCAGACCATGAGCTAAGAGAAGCCAAGTCCAAAACCTTGGCCAGGCCAGGCCCCAGGGCACTCAGGAGGAGCTGAGCCTCCTAAGCTACATTGTGAGTCTACTTCAGAGAAGATCTACTGCACCTGAGGGGATCTTCACATCCAGCAAACCAGGATCAGAGATGGTCAGTGAAAGTGAAATTTTGAAACTAAATTTGGGGGAGGAAAAACAGTTCAGCCAATCTGCCCCAAAGGCAAGGAAGCAGTGGGGGAACGGCAGGATCTCCTGCAACCAGCAGTGGCCCCCACTGGGCTGCTTCACCGCCCCTGGCATGCGAACTCTGAGGAGGGCAGAATCAATTGATCAGGGCCAAGGGCTCTTGTGTTGAGTGGCCTGGATCCAGATCATGGTCTTGAGTGGTGGTCCTGGGGTGTGCTTTCAGCAAGTCAAACATGGGGAGGGCCTGCAACACCCCCCTAATAGTTCTAGCAGCTGGGAAAACCCCAGTGATTTGGAACAGAGCTTTCCCCCCAGAAGCAGAATTTCACAGAGCTAAAAAAACAACAACAACAACCAATTAATTGACTGGCCAACATGAGGAAAAGAAAGCAAAATAAGAACTGCAATAAAATTCTAGAATCCTTTTTTGTGAAGAAAAAAAGATCAAAGCATGGAATGGGAGGAAGACAACACAGTCAGAACTCCCACACCAAATGCTTCCAAAACACTTAGCAGGTATACATCAGCTGAAAAAAGACTTTGAAAAACAAATAAGAGAAGTGGAGGAAAAATTGGGAAGAGAAATGAGAATGATGCGAGAAGATCATGAAAAGAGAGTCAGCAACCTGACTGAAGAAAACACTTTAAAAAATAGATTAACCCAAATGGGAAAAGAGGCCCAGAAAGCCAATGAGGAGAAGAATGCCTTAAAAAGTCTAATTTTTCCAGATGGAAAAAGAATCTCAAAAGCATTCTGAAAAGAATAATTCCTTCAGAATTAGAGTGGAGCAAGTAGAAGATCATGACTTTATGAGAAACCAAGATACCATTAAACAGCTACAAAGAAATGAAAAAAAAATAGAAAGCAGTGTGAAATATCTCCTAGAAAAAACCACTCACCTGGAAAATAGATCCAGGAGAGACAATCTGAAAATTATTGGTCT
>CM053600.1:99619764-99637338 GCA_028646575.1 Pseudocheirus occidentalis
CAAGCTCTTTTGCTTTCTGGGATATCATATTCCAAGCCCTCAGATCTTTTCATATAGAAGCTGCTAATACCTGTGCAATCCTAACAATTTATCCTTGATATCTAATTTTTTTTTCTTTTTGGCCTCTTTCAATATTTTTTCCCTTAACCTGATAGTTCTAAAATTTGGCTACAATATTTCTTGCAGTTTTCATTTGGAGCTCTCTTTCAAGAGATGATCAACAGATTCTTTCAGTGACTATTTTGCCCTGTGGTTTTTGGACTGCAGGGCAGTTTTCCTTGGCAATTTCTTGAAAGATGTTCTCCAGCTTTTTTTTCTGATCAAGGCTTCCAGAAAAACCAAAAATTCTTAAATTATCCCTCATGGATATATTTTCCAGGTCAGTTTTTTTTTTCCAATGAGGTATTTTAATTTTTTTCTCTTTTTTCTTTTGAATTAGTTTGACTCGTTCTTGATGATTTAGAAGCTTGAATATGTAAAACTGATATGTTTACATATTCATTAGCTTCTACTCCCCAATTCTAATTTTTAAGCAATTATATTCTTCAACTCACTTTTCTACCTCCTTTTACAATGGCCATTTTAAAAAGAGTTATGTTCAGTCATTTTTTGTACTTTTTTTTCCAAACTGTTGACTTTTTTTCATAATTCTTTTACATAACTCTCATTTTTTCCCCATTTTTCTTCTACCTCTTTTACTTAATTTTGAAAATCCATTTTGAGTTCTTCCAAGAGGACTTTTTGTGCTTGAGACCAATTCATATCCCACTTTGAGGCTTCATATATAGGCATGTTCATCTTGTTTTTGGAGTTTGGTTTTGATCTTCCCTGCTGTCATAGTAGTTTTCTGTGGTCAGGGTTGGTTTTTTTTGCTCATTTTTTTAAAGTTGTGCTCTGTTCCTGGGATGTTGGGGCCAATATCCCTAGCTTCTTTTGCTGGGGGTCAAAGGTGTGGTCCCTGAATTTTTTTGCTGAGGCCTCAGGTGCTTAAAACTTGACCAATGTGTTGAGGTAGCCCAGCTTATTTTCCCCTCTTGTGTTGAGGCTTTATGGATGGCAATTTACCTTCTGCACTATGCCTGGATGTTTCACAGCTTTCCTATTCTGACTCTAACCTGCTGATCCAGGATCAACGTGCCTCATCTGATCACCTGTGCTGTGTGTAAGAGCCTTCTTCTGGCTTGTCTGGAAGCTGTCTGCATTGGGTGGCACTCCCCTTTTATCCAAGTGACGCAGACCTTTCCTGGAGTTTTTCTAAGTTATTTTAAGTTGGGAAGTCATTTTACTACCACGTTTTTTTTTTGGTTCTCTCACTTCGGAATGTATTTAGAAGCTTGATTTAACATTATTTCTGAGAGAAACTGGGGAGAGTTCAGTCAACTTCCTGGCTTCTCTCTACCATCCTGGCCCCAGTTACTCATCCTTAGGTTTCAAAGACAAGTGACATCATGGGATGCTGACTTGACAGACATGTTAAGTTGATTTTACTGAGGCAGAGTTGTACAAAGTTATTGGCCTACTTTTCTCTTCTAGAATCCTCAAAATCTAGTGGAAGACAAAAATCAGCATGACTGGTAATGGCTTGGGATGCAGTGGAAGAACTTTTCGTTTTTGACATTTCAACAAGTATTCCACAGGGCCTGCTTCAGCCACCTTCACCAGTATTGGAACAAATTGTACTATGTATTAAGTCATCAGAAGGTCAAATAAATTATCTACAATGATGAAGCAACTCATCACTAGCTGAGCCAGAATTCAGGAGATTTTAACTGTAGAATTTCCAAAGGCAGCTGTGAATGAAGCCATTTACAAAGTATAAACAAATGGAAGTATTTTTTTAATTAAGATATATTTGGTAGAACACCATGAAAACTGGTGTTTGAGATTTACTACCTTTTAAATGATTAATTGCATAAATAGTTTTCTTCAAAATTTAGTTCTTTTATTTTCTCCTTTTTCCTCTGGGCCTTAAAGTGAAAACATTTGTTTAAATATCTGAATGGTTTTTAAGTCAAGGTATCCTCTTTTGCCTAAAACATTTTCTTATGTAAAGTCCTTGAATGATACAAGGGACAACACATTGCAATTACTCTACAATTATTTCAATATGTGAGATATATATGATTGATAAATGTATCTATAAATATATATGTATATATACACACAAATATATAATATATGCAATATGTAATATATGTATACAATATCTGTCATATATATTAATTTATAAATTAATATATCTCAAAGACCAATTTTAATGGTGCCCCACCTCAGATATCTTAATTTAAAGAATTGTTAACCATTTGCTTACATATATATACACACTCATATAACTATATACTGCATATATTTACACACACATGCTTATACGTGTATGTACACATACTTCCACATGTACATGTATGTACACATGTATGTGTATGAGTGTGTATTTATGCATGTATTCCTTTTTACACATACATTACTTATTTATAAACTAAGGAGTATGCATATTTGTTCTTGTGCATGTTTGTCTGCATGCATGTGTGTGTATAGTTTTGATTTCACTGATTTTAGGAAACTAAGTGTATAATCTGTAGCAGCAGCAGATTAATTGACTTGTTAGTGGCCCAGACCCAAATAACCCTAATTTAAGAGAAGTATCTTTATATACTTTATGCCAAAATGTTGGGGAAATATAAAGCCTTTCTAGACACTAAAGAGAGAAAGCAAATTTAATTTCATGTCAGTTTTGCATTTTTCCTGTTGTAGTATGGGTGTGCATTCCTGTAAAGGCACACAAACTTGCAACCTAAAGAAAGGGCACTTTTATTTTTTAAGGAATATGTTAAACAAAGGACTCCAGATTATAAAGTACCATGTGTATTGATTTCACAGGTAATATAACTGCAAAAAACTTGATATGTTAAAAGTCATCTAGTACATGGCTAAATCTCAAGGAAAAGGACAATGCTTAAGTTGTCTCCAGAAAATGGTGTGACTATTATTAGAGAACTCCAGAGATGCCTTCATTACCTTTTTTAACAATTTGTGAGTGTTCAGCAATCTTTACTTTCAGGTATACTTTCATTTTATCTTAACTTAATCCCTCATGTCAAAATTTAATCCTCTTTCTTTTACTTCTTTCTGCATAGAATGGGGGAACATTAGTTATCATTTTCTGTTTAATCTCCTTTATATACTAGCTGAACATTCCTAAAGCATGCTATAACCTTTATCTTTCCTGACAAAAAACAATTATCATGCTTTAATCTTTACTCATGGTTTTTATTTGCAAAAACTTCAATCATTTCTGTTGTTTTTCTCTGAATCTTTGCCAAGCCATTTGCATCTATTCGACAAGCAGAGCATTCAAGACCCCATTCACATAAAATTAAAGAAAGAGTAACTACATATATGATAATGGAAACAGTGAGTTCATTGTCTACTAGTAAAGTGGAGATTTGAGTAAATTGCCCAGAACAATTTGTCAAAATCACCAAGAACACTGATATTTTTTTCAAATCATTTTGGTTAAAGAATTGGTCTCCCTGTGACTTATTTGTGAATTATATGCTAATATACTTCAATAACCTTTTGTCAAAGGCTGTTGACAATGAACAATTGCATAGATGTATTTTATGTAAAAAAAAGCAAACAACTAATGTGCAGGCTAATTTATTAATTTACAAGATGATTTGCTTGTTTAAGAGTAAGTCACTATTTCTAAAAAAAAATAATAACAATCTACCAGTATCATAATCATTGACATTTTTTTGCATCCTCTGTAGAGAGATTAAGGATTGAATGAGCATTAAAACTGAATTACACTTTAAGGCATAGAAGTGATCCCTTAGGCTCAGGGTTGGCTGAACCTTAAATTTCCTGCATTTTCATTGACCATGCTATACAACTTCAGTTGATAAATAAAATAAAGGATTTGTTCTACTGAGCTGTTCATCCAGTAGCTTTCATAAATATTTGCTTTACTTGAAAAATTAGATTAGCCCTTTTTTCATATTCCGAATTCAGGTCAAGTCGAATGGGGTTTATGTAATTACAAATTGTCAAATATGACCGTACTTGGGAAAAGCTGGGATTGTGTAGAATAAACAGCTCTATCTAATATCAACACATTCAATCTCCTAGTGTGTTATGATTAATGTTGGGATGTTGATATATTTTCCTATTATTATGGCACAACACGATCAAATCAAAATCTAATATGAGGACGTATTTCTTAATATTAGAAAATGATGAGTTTACAGAGGTAAAATCATTTTCTTCTGCCATAAAAAGTTATGTTAGGAAATCTATTGAAAGTGTTGGCCATTTCATTATTTTCTATCACACCTCTTCACATGGTTTTGAAAATAATATTTATTTAACATTTTCTATTTTATCAATGATTCAAATTCAAAATGATTTAAATAAATTTGTTTATTCATTACATAGTTCATAAAATTTTATTGAACATCTACTATGGGCAAGCACTTTGTAAGTGCTATAAATGTATGAAACAGACAAAGGAAACAAACAAAACAAGACACCATTCTTGACTTCATGGAAGGAAATAATACATGTACAAAAGGCTATACCTCCTAAAGTAGTATGATTTGTAAACTAACCCATACACACAATTAAAGAATTTCTTTAATAAGAAACAAGTTGGGCTAGGGTTTTTTTTCTGTAGGAGGCTCTCTAATGTCTTCCCTATTTTTCTGTCCCTCTACACAGCTCTCCTGTCCACCTATACACAAACACAGATACAAACATACACACCCCCACATACACACACGCACACACAAATTCACCTTGTTCTAGGTTTTTTGGCAGTTTGTACCTTTTCCCTCATCACTACATCCTCACAATAGATAACCTGTTTTGGAGTGATGAGTTACAATCAGGAATGTAGTAAATAAATCAGCTAGATGACCTAGTGGACAGAATGCCACACCTGATTTCTAATCTCACCTCAGACACTAGTTGAATAACCCTAGGCAAGTCACTTAACTTCTTTTTGCCTTAACTTTCTTTCATTAGAGAATGAAATGGTCAACAATTCCAGTATCTTTGCCAAGAAAACTTTATATGGGGGGGGGAGTCACAAAATATTTGAGCAGTTCAATTCTTTAGTAACTTCCACAGTATGAACAAAAATTATTTAAAAGTTTGATTATTTTAGTTTATATACTCATTTAATTTTGTACAACTTGAATACATTACTAACTTTAATTATAATTATATGGGGCATGTTCTTATTATTCATTGTGTGTCATAGTTTCTAAATTAAATTTCCTCAAACAAATGTATCTGCAGAAGAGGTTCTCTTGCTTAGCTACTTCGTTCTGTCTATCTGTCTGTCTGTCTCTTGCTTTTGAGACTTTTTCTTGTTGGGTCACTTCAAAACTGTTATAAAGGTATCAAAACTGCTAGGATTACAAATGCAATCACCTAACAGTAGCTGATAACAAATGCAAAAACAAACTTGAGTGATGTATAGCATAAGTTAATGCTTATATTGAATTTTAATAAGAAATATGAATATTTAAATATATAAAATATTAAACACTCAAATAATATTTTCTGCTACTTTTGGCACATATGCTTCTGAAGTTCCTAAAACTTAAAACTGCACTATAACTTTGATGACACCGTGAAAATATTTTTCTCTAAATTTAATGCCATTATCTCTCAGTACTGTGAAATTTAAAATCAGAGATTTCTAGCCAAAAGAAACCTCAGAACTCATTTAGTTTAACTCCTCTGTTTGACAGATGAGGCAATTCAGACCACACTGTACTGAAAGTCACATTTGTGTTAATTAACAGAGGCATAATTTGAACATAAGATTCAAAATCTAGCTCCCCACCCCCACTCCACTGTTAAAAACAAGGCAGGTAATGTTCCTCCAAAACAAATTATACAGTTACCAAAAACATGAAAACTAAATAAAATATATTTAATGTTTAATTTTGCTCAGCAATCCATGATTGCATTTATATCATCATTTATGCAATAATACTATAATGTAATATATGTATGAATGTATATATAAGAATATATAAATACCAGAAAGAATTTTGATGATTGTATAGTTTAACTTCCTCATTGTGGATGTGTAAACTGAAGTTCATAAACCTTAAATAATATGCATAAGAACATAAGGCTAGCTAGAGGAACAGGATTTGAAGGCAATTTTATATATTTGTCTTAACATGGAATTTTACATCAGCTAATTATTTATTGATCTATTATTAATACTACTTCAACAATATTGTAACTCTTCCAGGATCCAGATCACAGGTTTCAGTATCTAAGGAGATATTTTTGATGAATTATTGTTGATAAAATGTATGATCTACTTGTGAACCATTTGTGAGGAGTTTTACAAAATTTAGTCAAGCCTTCACATCATAGCTTCATAGTCTTTTGCCATGTTGGTACCTATAGCCTTTATGGATTGATAAAACTTAGTAGAGTTTATACTTCCTCAAGATAGCCTTTAAGAATCTAAGGTCATTAGAGGATGTATAACAATTGGATAATCAATGAATGTCTGTGAATATAACAGAATGCTATTGGGCTATAAGAAATTACGGAAGCAGTAGTTTCAGAGAAACCTCAATAAACTTCAAAAAATGGATTCAGGATTAGATAAGAACCAGGAAGATGAAATATAAAGCAATAAAAGGAACAAAACACTTTTAAAATCTTAAGATCTATGATAAAAAAATGAACAACCACCAATAAAAAGAACCAATGAGGAATCACAATACATATCATCTGGTGGAGAAATGATCATGTCATAGAATGAGGTTCTTTCCATCATAATACACTACTTTATTAATCAGCTATTGCATGGACTTTTCTGGCATGGTTCATTTTCTCAACTGTAAAGAGAGTAGGTAGTGACCATATGGCCTCTGAGAACCATTTCACCGTTGCACTGTGGTTCTGATCTAAATCTCTTTCTCTCTTTTGAGTTCTACTTTCCATTGAGTCCTAAAGTTCTCCAAACTCATGGTGCCATCCTGCATTTTGGACACTCTTCAATACTGAAATTAATTTAAATTTTCTAGGAAAGCATTGCTCTCAACACTTCATGCAGCTATTTTTTTCTCCTTAGATTCCAGTTCCTTATTCCAGAAGGATAGTCCAGTTTTGGGAATTGCACTGACTTTGATGGAAAAATATATTTGAGGTCCATGAACAATCTCCATTAATCTATGCCACCTAAACAACTCATAACAATACAGATACTTACTCATCCATACTAAAATTTAGTCTTCTGAAGCTTTTTTATTCTCTTTTTAGTATCTCTGAGGCATACAATATGATTCTTTTTTCTTTCCAAGGAAGTAGATATTTTCAGGAACTTACTGTCTTTCGGTAGTAAGAAAGAAGGGATTTGACAACTCTTAGACTCAAGGTTGCTAAAACAGCAAGCCCCATAGGGAAAAAATAAAACACCTCAATATTTCATGAATAGCTAGTGTTGAGAAAGTCTTGCCACTTTGTAAATATGATTTCAGCCTCCCGCAGCATCATGTTGAGAACTTCTTTTCCTCTTCCAGTATCACTCCACAGCTGAGTACAGGCACTTTTAATGCTCCACTCCACTTCCATAAGTACTTATGACTATAGAGTCCTTGATTATATTGAAGAAGAATTCACCATCAGTGCGATAGCTGACCTTGGTGCCATGTTCACACATATCAAAAGCATTTGACCACATGGCTGAAAATATCATGACAAAAAGCAGAGGGTGAACACACACCCTTGTTTCTTCCATTATCTAGAACACGGGCAAGCATGCCATAATAAAATTGATATACAATGCTGATGAACTTCTCTGGGCAACCATATTTTGATACAATTTTACATAAGTCCTCACAACTAACAGTATCAAAGGACTTGGTCAGACCTACAAATGTTGTGTACAGACATCTGCTTTGCTCCTGACTTTTCTCCTGGAGTTGACAGGCAGCAAACACCATAGCAAATGTTCGTTGGCCCTTTCTGTATCCCCACTGGCTCTCAGGTAGATGAAAACTTTCCAGGTGAAGGATTAGGAGGCTTTCTCCTTTTAAGGAAGACTCTGGCCAGAATCCTTCCGACAAAGACTAAGAGAGAGAGAGACCCCTCTGTGATTGTCACAATCTATTTCCTTTACCTTTATGGAGATGGACAATGGAGGTATCCTTAAATTTCTAGGGGATAACCTCCTCTTGTCATATAAACTGAAAAATTCCAGTCAGCTTTTGTATGAGCAATGGACCCCTTACCTTATAAATCCCAGCTGAAATAGGATCAGCATCAGGTGCTTCACCACATGGAAGTAGTCTAATGGCATTTGAAGCTTCTTCAATTGGAGCTTCAGCTAGGGAGAGACTGACTTCAACCTAAGGTAAATGATAAATGGTTAGTGGCCTCACCATTTATTGATGATGATCTGTTGAGAACACTATGGAAGTTTCAGTCCATGTCCCTAAGAATTCAAGACCAAAGTGGAGAGAATGTGGGTGCATGATTTTCTGTTTGCAGATGATTATGTACTCAATGCAGCCTCTGAAGCTGAGATGCAATAAATTATGGATCAGTTCTCTGCTGCCTGTGCCTAACAATTAACACAAAGAAATCACAGGTGCTCCATCAGCCACTATCACACCATACATATATGGAACCATGGAACCATCGGTTACAACAAATGGAGAAATTTTTAATGCTGTGGATAATTTCACTAACCTTGGTAGTATAGTTTCCAGGGATTTACACACTGATAATGAGGCTGATGCATGCATTTCCAGAGCTAGTTCAGTTTTGGGGAGGCTACAAAAGAAAGTATGGGAGAGGAGAGGTATTGGACTGACTACCAAAGTGAAGGTCTACAGAGCTTTTGTGCTGACTTCATTGTTGTATGCCTGTGAAACCTGGACAGTCTATGACCACTATGCCAGGAACCTGAATTGCTTCCATTTTAATTGGCTTAGGAAGATTCTGAATATCACCTGGTAGGATAAGGAATATCTATCTATCTACCTATCTATCTGCCTATCTATCTATCTATCTATCTATCTATCTATCTATCTGTCTGTCTGTCTATCTGTCTATCTGTCTGTCTGTCTGTCTGTACATCTGTCTGTCTGTCTTCTGTCTGTCTGTCCATCCATCCGTCTATCATCTATCATCTATCTATCTACATATATATGTAAGTATATATGTATGTATGTATGTATGAATGTATGAATGTATGTATGTATGTATGTATATTGCTGATGTCCTTTTTTGAACTAAATTGCCAAGGATTCAAACTCTGCTTCAGAGAGCACCACTTTGAAGGGCTGGCCATGTTCAAATGCAGAACATATTCTTGCCAAAAAGACTTTTTTATGGAGAACTCACACAGGGCAAATGTTCACATGGTGGTTAGAAGAGTCAATACAAAGATACACTCAAGGTCTCTTTCAAGAACTTTGGAATTGATTATTTGACATGGGAGACAGTCGCACAAGGCTGCTGTAGAGCCAACCACAAGTAACTCTCCTGAGGACTGCTGCTGTAGATAACTTTAAGGTTCTGATCACAAAATATAGTGAACTCTATTTATTCAGCAGCAAACTAAAACAAAGCATTCACAGAAACCAAAGTACAACATTCACAGCAATATAACAAAACAACTTACTACTAAAGTGGTCACATAGTCTTAAAAAAAAAGATATCATTCAGTAAGTCCCAATCTGAATCAATTCATATAAAGTACTCATCTAAAGTACCCATCTTTCATGTTGATTGGAGACTGGCTTCCAAATCATCCCTAACTCAATCATCCTTAAGGAGCAATAATTCTTAAGGGGTAAGAAGCATAAAGTTCTCCCACCCCTACTTCTCAGTGTCTTAATCCCAAGGATTTCATCTTAACACCAGGCTGACTCCCAGACTCCATGGTTCCTCTTCCATGTCCCCAGCTCTTGCCTGAATTCACCCAACTGCCACTTGGATTCACATGTGGGCAACTCCCAGCTCCTGGTACAGCTCCCAGTTCAGCTACACACATCAAGCTTAGCAGAGTTACAAGAAAATTCACATACATTGCTATCACTATCATTTCGATTCACTTCCTCCTGTGAAATCTGAGAAATCAACAGAAGTCAACAGCCAGGGTGCTTCTGTGTGACATAGTATTACAATTAAACAGATAGAATGGTTCTATCTGACAAAGTAACACTATCAACAGGTAGAATCCTTCTATCAGACAAAGTAATACAAACACAAATAAACACAGACAGAACAGAGTGCTGACACCACAACTTCTTCTTCTCAGTCCTGCTAAGTTCCAGTTAATGCTTGGGCTTTAATATCCTCCACTCCTTCCTATTCCACCATCACCATCTTACACCCTTCCTGTTCCAATCTTTGTCAAATTCTTCCCACTGTGGGCTTCATAGGTTCTGTATCCAACAAAGTCTTGATCTAATCATAGGTGAGGCTCAAAGATGTTTGAAAAGCTGAAACAAGAGTTAAGTAACATTTTTCTTGCCATTACATCCACTCAGCATGGTATGCCTACATTAGAGAAGGTGCTATGCTCTAGGTGCAAAGCAGAATTGAAACAGCTCAAAAGAAACACAGGATGTGAAAATTTAGAGTATTCACCCCAAATGTTTACAGGAACTATTTGTGCCAGACCTATGATAGAGCATTACAAGTTTGTATTGGTCCTATAAGCCACAGTTAGATACATTGAAACTTGACTCTAGCATAGTGAAGTCATTTGATCCTCATGAGAATGAAGGACAACAACCAGCCAACTTGATCGTATCATCTTAGACATGTACATTATACAGTATAATATCAATCTCAGCCACACACCTGAGGAATGCTGCTGTGAATAATTTTAAGGAACTAATTACTTTGTATAATGACTTCCCTATTTATTTGGCAACAAATGAATGCAAAACATTCATAAAAACATCCTTAAGCAAAACATATCATCTATCTATCTAGCTAGCTAGCTAGCTAGCTATCCTGAGACTCAGTATATCATATGGTGCCTAAATATATCATGGCATTCAATAGCATCCCCCAAAATACTTGTTTACACAATTGGGGGTCCCAGGCTAGAGTCTGCCCTAGTACAATGCATTATTAAGGGGCAGCAGAAAAGAACACACCATTCGCTCCTATGTCACAGTAAGAACAATCTCTTTAATGAATACCAAGTGTCCAAGAAAAATGCTCCTTCATCTTAACTTGAGGTTTTCATCCTTGTCCCATGGCTCTTCCTCTGTGGGTTGTGCACTCTTGACTCTCACCTGGATTCACATATAGGCAACTCTCCACTCCTGCTCACTGTCTCAGTTCAGGGAGACCATTAAACTTCAAACTCTTCTTGCTCCTTTTTGACACTAGGTTTCAGGGTTTCTGGCCCCCAGCTTCTGTTTCTAGGAAAATGTAGCTTAACAGGACTACACAATATTTATACACATTACCAGCACCAGAACCTCAATTTACTTTAACAGCTCTTAAAAATGACTTAAGCTAAACATCTTTCCCATGGATGGATCTCCACTCTTCAGCTCAATTCACTCATTAAGACCAACACACAAGACTTCTGTCTGAGGAATTAACATAGACCAAGAAACAGGGTTTCTGTCTCAGAAATCAACAGAGATGAAAAGACAAAACTTCTGGCTCAGGAATTAACACACCCAAGAGTCAGAGTTTCTCTCTGAGAAATAAACACAAATCAACAGGAGGAGCACCAATATTACAAACATTTTTTTTCTGCTACACCTCCTCATGAACAAGTTCCCACAGTCCACTCACACTTCTCTCTCTCTCAGCTCTGCTCCTCTCTCTACTCTCCCTCCAAAATATAATATATACTGTATCCAATTAAAGACTCTTGATTCAATCAAAACCTCTTAACTCAATCAAAGGCACTTGATTGGCTAAAACTCAATCCAGAAAAAAACAGCAAAAAAAAAACCCTCCTACTTTTCTTTCTGTTACATACAGTCAGGTGGCCATTTGCATCCCACCAAAGGATTTCAGGTGTCCTAAAGGGTTACCAATGTGCACTTTCCTGTTTGTCTCATTACTAATGGCAACCAACCATTGCCAACATGTCTCTAGTCTAATCTCTTTGTGGAGCAAAGAAGTTTACAAGTTGTCCAGATCTGTATTATCTCCTTCTCTAGAAATGGTTTCAATATACCTTTTTCCAAGGCAGCCATTTATGACTGAGGTGAGGGGGAGGTTCATACTATGACTCTGATCTGGTACAATCCCTATGAAAAACTTAAAGGATCAAGAGCACCTTACTCTCTCCATTCATAGACCTGCACAAATGGATAGTCATAGACCTGCACAAATGGATAGTTACTTCCACAGCTTTTGTCCCTCAAATATGTGAGCCAACAGACTTGTCTTAAGGGCAAAACCCATTAAGACAATGGATTTATTTATACAGAACTCTCTCTCTCTCTCTCTTTCTCCATATAAATATATATAGACCTAGACATGTATATGTATATGCATGTGTGTATACACACACACACACACATGCACACACACACATAGGACATATATATGCCCACATATAAATGCATATACATCACTTTCAGTTATCATATAATTTCTAAACAACTGTCAGTATCAGGGAAAATATAACAACTTTGAATACAAATTATGAGGTATCAAATGCATAAATATATCAAGTGTCTTCTTTAAAACCAAATTTTTAGAAATTTTCTGAGATTTTTTAGTACATGTAGTAGCTGAAATTTACACAAATATGTATGTATATATGTATGTTGCTTTCCTTAAATTCTTCTTGTATTTCAAAAATGTGTTTGTAAAACTTCTAAGCTGTAACTTGTCTAACTCATTATTACTAGTTATAATGCACAACACTCATAGCAAAAAGAAATACATCAATGATTAATCATATGCCAAAATATGATCTATTTCTATTGTGCAGTTTTCAATTTTTCAGTTAAAGCATTTTTTTAAATTTTTTAAATAATATTTAATTATTCATTTAATTCTTATAAGATTATGAAAGACAGCATGAGAAATTATTTTAGGCAACAAAAATAAATAAATTCTATATTGGATTCAGTAGTGAGTAAAGACTCAATGCTACTAAATGCCAGTTGGTATGTAAGTTAGTCATTCCAATATTCAACTAGGAAACAAGTGGCTTCTCACAATATGCCAAGTATGTAATTGATGACTGCATAGATGACTGCTTCAAAATTGTCTTTTCCACCGTGTAAAACATACATTTTTATTGAGGGATATGTTTTTTTTCCACTTCACAGAATGTTCAGGTATCCAATGACTCTTTCTAGTGTACTAATCAAGTAACAAAGAAAATATATTTTGAATGGATTCTGAACCAGAACACTGCATCTATATTCAGAATTAACTAATTGCCCAAATAACTCATAGAAAGTTTTTCTAAAAATTGAAATTTGAGAAAAAGCACAATGTGCATTAACCCATGTGATTATTTTCTCATGTTTACCAGTGTATTATAAAAATAATTTACACATAGACTCTTGACAGAATTATAAAAATGGAATCCAAAGACCTTTTTTCTTCCTGCTTTCCTTCACTCTTTCCTTTTTTCTATTTTCTTTAATGATGAAACAAGGCTGTCTTCAATTAAGTTGGAAATTAAAGATATGTCTATTCCTACTGTATATTTTCCCCTAAAATTATCTCTCATATAAAAATAATGTTCTATAAATTCAAATACATATTGGATATGCCATTATGAGGTAAGTCCAGACTGCATGGAATCTAACAATCAATTTATCAGTCAATTAATAAAGTTAAAGTGAAACAGTAATTGTCCTTGGGAATGTTTTGAAGAAAATAACACATTAATGTATAGATATGTTCAAGATAACATAAGGTGAAGGAGCAAGGAAATAGTAATTGACATGATCAAGGAAAACTTCAAGTTCAAAAGAAATGATAGAGATTAGTCTGGATGGAAATTGTGGATTCTAAGACATGTTGGTGATTTGGAAGTGCATTATAGGAATGAAACACAGCTAATGAAGAAACATAAAGATGAAGGTTTGAGTGCCATGTGTGTAAAAAAGGTATAAAAAGGCCTATTTTTGTAAACTGGAGCAATCATAGAGTAGATCAGCAGCTGACAGGAACAAAGTAGTAGGAAAAGGCCATGTCATAAAAGATTTTAAATCCCCAAAAGAGGCCTTTGTATTTGATCCTAGAATTAATCTGGAGTCTATTGAGAAGGGAAGTAACATATGCAAACCTACACCTTAGTAAAATCATTTTCCCAGCTATATAGAATGTATATTGAACAGGGGAGAGCCTTAAGGCAAAAAGACACATGAAAAGGTAATTGCAATATTCTAGGTGAGAGATGATGAAAGCCTGAAATTGGATAGTAGCTGGCAGCTAGATGTGTAAAAAGAAGGGTGAAGTTCTGAGAGATATTGGGAAATAATAAAGACAAGATTTGCCAACTAATTAGATATTTGGGCTGAAGCAGAATAAGAAATTGAAGACAGTAGAGAGGTTGTAAACCTGACTCACTGAAAGAACAGTGATGCTTTCAGTGGAAATAAGGAAGTTAGGTAGAAAGGTATTTTGTGGGGGGAGGTAGTAAAATTGACTCTTTTTTATATGTTATGTTACAGAGTCATATGGAACATAAAATTTGAAATACATAATAGTTTGTGAAGCAAGTATGGAAATAAAGGAAAGAGTCAAAGGGAAAATATGAAGTAATAAAGGAGGCTGAGAAAGAATGGTCAGGTAGGGAAAAGACTCAAAGGGAGAAAGTCTAGAGGAAAGAAGATATCTGAAATAATTCAGTCACCTGGTGTAAAGAGGCCAAGAAGGATGAGAATTTAAGAAAGGGTCATTAGTTTTGACAATTAAACACCTAATTTGTATAATATTAATCATTAAGCTAGTTAAGGTAGCCATATATCTTAGTGTGCACCTAACTTTATTGGACATAACCCCAATGATTCAATTGTCTTCTTATCCTTAAATTTCCTGAACTTCCTGAAGTGCCTGAGACCTTCTTTCCCTGGAATGTCTCACTTTCATGCAGGCCATCTTATCTCACTGGTAAGTTTCTTCTGGTGGTTGGACCTCAATGTTTGTGACATGTCCGAGGTGCTCATGCTTCTTTACCCTACCTGCTATTTTTCTAACTATAATGAAATTTACCTGCATGTCCCTGAATGAATATACTTTGCCCAACCCAACATTCACACACATACACACACACACACACACACACACACACACTTTTCATCTTCCTTTTGTATGTTGTCTTTCCCTATGAGTATAGTATGTACCCATTTTGAGTAAGTATTATCAGTATTAGGTATTATTTTTCTTATTATGTATTTTTCCCTTGAGTTTTATTTGTATCTTGATCATTTACTGCAGTGATATTATAAACGCTCAGTAAAAGCTATTGTCCAACAAATTCCACTTAGTTCAGTGAACTTGATTAAATACTTTAAAAACAATTTAATACTTTGGACTTTTCTAATCTGTAAATTGTATATGTATACTTTAATATGCATGTATGTGTATACGCATATGTATATATTTATGCATATTCATGTATATTAATTAGATGGAATAATCTTCAGAGTTCTGTTCAGACTTAAAATTCCATTAATATTAGGATACACACATTCAAAAGTGGTGATGTTTTCATATGATAATCTAATTTCTGCCTCATCTATATAGCACATATCTAAGAAAACTTTCTTCTGAATTTTGCTCCAGATTGAAAATCAAGTCAAGAGCATGTGGTGATCTTCAGTAGATATCAACAATATCAATGAACTAATTGGTATATAGTTTAATATTTAATTAGATTCAATTGGTTATAGAAAATATTCATGAAACAATTCATATGTAGAGAGCAGTATACTCAGCGGCATACTATATGATACAGCATCATGGAGTATTAAATTTCCATGCTAGGTCTAAAACAAAAGTTTGTACCAGTAGGAAAACCAGGAGAGAGCTCCATTGAAGTAACCTTTGTTTTCACCATTGATGAATGGGAGAATTCAACAGCTTAACAGAGAAAGGGAATTATAGGTACCAAACATAGCCTGAATAAAGCTGAAGAGTCATGAAAGTGAAGCTTGTCATCAGAGAACAGAAAAGAATCTATTTGGCTAAGGTATATATCATGTGTACATGGACAATATGATATAAGCAGGAGTATGTTAGTCAATGTTTAACAACTGAACATCCACACACCAAAAATGCATGAAATACACAGTATTTAGTTAATTGACATTATCAACATTTTTATCCAGCACTTTCTAGGAATAACAATCAAGAAATAAATCAAGCCCTAATTAATAGTATTCATATATATTTTAGTTATATATTAGTTGTTATTTATTTACTTAACATTAAAAAAAATAGAGCTGGAGCTATCAGGCCACAATCTAGATGTTTAAAAAAAATCACCTACCTGAACTTCTGGGAGGCAAGATGATGGAGTAAACTGTAGTTACCCTCATTACCTCCCTTTGACCCTGAAAAAATTCAAAGAATATTGCCCCAGTATAAAACCCAGAAATAGTGGAACAAGTAGTAGGCTTGAGATTCCTAGACAAAGGGTATGGCTGTGGCTGTGGTGAGGCTAAAACACAGGACAGGAAGTGTCCGAACAAGCACCATCTCAGCTGACCAGCATGAGATGCTGAACCCTAGAAGAGGGGTGGAGACAGCAAGCATTAACACCAAAATCCCAGGTGTGCCTTTACACAAGAAGAGGAATTGACAGACACCAGTGTGGCCCCAACCACTAGGAACTGAGCCTATCTGATCTGTAGCCCAGGGACATGAAGGCAAAAGCCTGAAGGGTTCCCCCACCCTTCAAGCTGTGAACTTTAGTTTAACATCAGGGAAATGCTGAAAAGGCCTGGTCTTGGCCCAAGTCTCAGACTCAAAGGGCACAGCACACAAAGCCAATAACCAGTCTCCTAACTCCCAGCACAAGAAGTGTGGGTCAAAGCCCTCTCTGCCCCAGAAGCAGACATCCATTTTAAATGCCAGGAAATAGGTAATCACAGTGGACTAAAAATATTGGAAAAACAAAGTCTTTAGAATCCTATCATAGTGAAATGGAAAAGCAAGGTTCACATTCAGAAGGGGTCAGCATTGACACTACACCCACATCTGAAGATTCAAAAGGGAATGTGAACTGATCTCAAGTCCAAAAACTTTCTTGTAAGGGATCAAGAAGGGTTTTAAAAGCCAAATTAAATAGGTAGAAGGTAAACTGATCAATTATTTTAAAAATACAATTGACAAAATGAAAAAAAAATCACTGAAGAGAACACCACCAGAAATAGTACAATTAATCAAATGGAGAAGGAGGTTTACAACCTACATAGAGAAAATAAATCCTTGAAAGTAAGATCTGGCTAAATGGAAAAAGAGGTTCAAAAACTAACTGAGGGGGGCGGCTAGGTGGCGCAGTGAATAGAGCACCGGCCCTGGAGTCAGGAGTACCTGAGTTCAAATCCGGCCTCAGACACTTAACACAAAAACTAG
>CM053600.1:99637838-99655750 GCA_028646575.1 Pseudocheirus occidentalis
AAATTTGTTTACAGTCATATTTTATGGGTATTTCAGGTGGCTATGTGGCAGTTGTGAAACCTTTCTTCTTCTATGCTACCATCTTGGCTCCACCCACTATTCTCAAGTATGCATTTTAATGAAGATTTTTTTAGTATATTTTTAATATTTTAATGAGACAAAAGTATTTTGAAAGGATGTAAGCATCATGTTTTAATTGATAAAGATTAATGTCTTGTTTTCTATTCATTAAAATAAAAGAAATAATTGTCATATTCTATGATGTTTTCCTAATGTCAAGGGGAAAAAAGTCATGAATGTCTAGTGTTTACTATTTGAACCTTGAATGCTTCCAGACTTAAGAAAATGTAAACTGACTTATTCAGACTAGATTTTATTCAATATCTTTGAATTCAAGTATTGATAGCAAGGGTTATGTAACACAGTTTCAGTCAACATGATCCCCTGTACCATTAAAAAACTGACAAACTTAGCAATAACTTTTGATGTTAGCAAGATCAAATATTTATGAATTGATGGTATTTGTATTCACCCATGAACAGAGCCTAATTGTGTTTATTTAATATGAAGCTATCTTTAATGATCCATAATATAGTAGCATGCTGTGTTTGGTAAACTTTTTATGGCAAACCATAGTACTTCAAGAATACATTACTATACTTGAAAACTTTTTCAGTTTAATGTCAAACTTAGTGTTCTGAGACATTGATCTAGAATATTTCTATAGTTTTCATTCTTTCTGTAAAATGAGACTGAACTGTTATATATGCATAGTAGAAGAAAGAACACAACAACTATTTATGCATGGCTTTGGAAATGTAAATCTTCGTGATATTAAATCTAAAACATTTAAACCTTTGCCCATATGATCCAGGAATTTTAGACTCTTTTTCTTCCCTATGTACCCTGTGTGGCATTAGCAATATGACTTCCAAGACACAGATATTTAGAGAGAGCTACGAATAGCTATTTAATGGTTGCATAACTAAAATGTGAATTACCCTCAAATAAAATATGCTCATTGCTACCTGAGTGCAATTTTCCACAGTATTCTTCATGCTTTACCTCATTTTTGCAAGAAAAAGCTTCACTTCTTTTAATTTTTTGCTCACAACTCTTATGATAAATTATTGTATCAAAATAATTGAAAGTTACATATATATCTCCTCTTATTTAGTACTTTTTCATCACTTTCATATCCACTTTAATATTTTTAATAACCTGATAGTCAAGTATAATTTCTGCAAAATTAATTTATTTTTTTAAATTTTATCTCACCAATGCATTATTTTTACCAAACTTTATTTACCTCTAGCTACTGCCATTCCCTCAGGACATTTTTCAAATTCTTCTCCTTTGGTTCAGTTCTCTTTGTCCTTTTACTATTTCTCCTTGTGTCCTTCACTTTCTTCTTTACCTACTGCCCTAGGTTTTTCTGCTCAAATTATTTTTCCTCCTTGCTACACTCCTTCACTTCTCCTTGTTTTTCCATAAGGATACAGAATGGGGTTAAGTCCATACTATTTTGTCTCCAGTGCCTTAAACAAGAGAGCGAACTTTTTATTGAATCAAGCAATGATAACTGCAGATGAACAGGGCCCATATACCTCCTTAAATCAATGAATGACATTTTCAGAGAAAGTAGTTTGTTACATTGTGCATAAAATAGGTAGTTATCTCAGAATGATGAAGATTTGGAGGTGACAGAGAAACTTTTATTGGACAGTTTGAAACAAACAGTATTTCTATAATATATTTGGGGAATAAATAAAAGATAGAGCTTTGGCAAATATTTGGGAAAATAATTGGTTTTTAATCATCTCAGAGAAGACTCGGGATGAAGGATGTCCTGAGAAATGGTTAACTCTCCAACCCTTCATGATTAGCTATCCACAGACACTGTAATATAATCTTCCATTTAGTTATCCAAATATTCCCAGTAAATTTAATTTTCCCACACTCACAAAGAGGTAAAAGCTAACTAGGTCAATTTAAATGTAAATTTAGAAAGAGAGTTTTACCTCGTACTAAGTGAGAGATTTTCTTATTTAGGGGATGGAAGTGATTGTGACTAAAATTAGAGATATTTAGCTAAAACAAATTTGTAAAGCCAAGCACCAGCAGATTCCCAAAAGAATGCTATTGTGAACAGCTTTTAAGATTCAGATTACAGAGTAATAGTGAACACTCTGTTCATTCCATTACAAATCAAGATTCAGTACAATATTCACAATATAATATTCTACACATTACATCTTATTACAGAAAGTCACAATATAGTGTTCATAACAACTTTACATTAGAATGTCCACACAGTTTTCACCACAGTGGCCACAATAATTGGAACAAGGAAACAAAAGAAGAATCACCTGGTTTCCCTAAGGGGGAAAACCTTTTCACTTAAATATTCAATCAATAAATTAACAAAAGAAGAATCACCTGTTTTCCCTATAGGAGGAAACCATTCTCACTTAAAGATTCAATCAATCAATTAACAATATACTAATCTTCCCCTCATGGTGCAACCGTTAACTTAATCTGTCACTCATCTAGAAGTCAGCCACTAAGCTAGATCCCCAATTACTAAATATCATTAGTCACTAATACAATCCTTAGAAAACCACACAAATTTTCCACCCCTTGCTGTCCAGGAAACCTCAGTTTAGTCCAAGGGGAGGCCTTCTCTTCAGTTTTGACTCTGAGTGCTCTCTCTGATTCCCTGGATCCCCTTCCATGTTCCACTTCCCTCCTGAATCTGCCAAACAATCACCTCGATCCAGAAGCAGACAGCTCCCAGGTCCTTGTCCAGTCCTCAGGCCAATCCCTAGTACACACTGAAGTTCACAGGATTCAGCACATCTCAAACCTTTTACCACTTCTCTTCCTTGGAACTCAAGGATCAGCCAGGCCATGAATAAACAAAGTCTTATTCTGTTCATGTTTCAATCAGCTTCCAGATACTGGGAGAGGAACTCTCATTCTCTCTGTCTCTCTGTCTCTCTCTGTCTCTCTCTGTCTCTCTCTCTCTCTGTATCTCTCTGTCTCTCTCTGTCTCTCTGTCTCTCTCTCTGTCTCTCTCTCTGTCTCTCTCTCTCTCTCTCTTTCTCTCTCTCTCTCTCTCTTTCTCTCTCTGTCTCTCTCTCTCTTTCTCTCTCTGTCTCAGCTGGCTTCAGTGTCCATGAATCTTCCTTCACTGAGGAGCCATTTTCAATTCTGTCTCTGTCTCTAGAATTCTTTATATTCAGCACTGGCTTCCTGTTTCAGCCAACAGCCTACATCCACATCAACAGGGGAGTTTGTGCCTTCTCAAAAATGGACAGGGTTCACACCTTCCATACTTAGCAAAAAGTTACTAGGTACTACTTAGCCCTAATTTACTACGTCTTAAGTATCTGATAAACTGATTACTATTACAAAAGTACCTTAAAAACAAGTGAAAATTAAGATTTTTTTTATCACTTAATGTGATCAAAACAGAAGCAGTTCTCTCTGTTGCTGATGATGTTGTACCCAAACCCAAATCTCAGTTCACTACGCACCACCTGATTAGTGGCCCACCATTAAGCCCCTTTTATATTTCTACATAACATTTTGTTGTAGCTTAAAACTGCTTAACGCATGTCTGGGCATATTGCTCAAGGTATGGTTCCCTGACCCCTCCTTCCCTAATCAGCATTTATATATTTTATTTGAATAGTTATAGTGTGTAAGGTTCCTTATGGTGCAAGGATCTTAGCTAGGGACCACCCTTTCCTGTCCCGATGACCAAGCAGGGCCCCCACCCTCTTTGCCCAGAACATGACCCTAGCCTGTTCTAGGGAATTCCAGGCTTGTTTACCCCATGACTCTCCACCATGCTCTGGAAAGTGCTGACTATGCCTCTCTGTTCTAAGAGGGGCACCCATGACACAGGAAGGTTGCACCCTTATACCCTTGTGCCATATTCCCAAATTATCCCTGGGCAATAGATCTAACCAATGGCTCTTCTCTGCTTCTGTACATCATGACTTCTGTTATTTCCCCTCCATGATTGTGGTTTTTGTGGTTTTAGCCTATATAATCAAGTATGTACCTCCAAAGAATTGCTATCCAATTTGAGCTTACCTCTGGGAAGTCATATGCTTAATCAATGAATCCATACCTAAATTTATCTTGAACCCAGGTCTTGGCTTGCTCTTATTATCTGCACAAAAATGACATCAAAATGCTAACTGTGACTGACAAGTTGCAGTTAAGTTATGAGTTTTGGTATGGGTTCCTGATAGGCTGGTACTATACCCAGGTTACCTATATATCTGGGACCATGAGATGAAGAATCTGAAGTATAGTTCTGAGTGTGTCAATGAAGTTCTATGGTACTCACAGGAATGGTTTTTGACCATAAGCATTTTTACATTTTGACCATAAACATTGTCTGTACAACTACAGAATTCCTGGATACATCAAAAACTTGGTGGATACTCACATGAACTGTGAAGATATATTTGGTGGCCAGTTTAATAGGGAAAGCTTTCATGAAGGTGATGTCATGTGAAAAATTCGAATGTCCTGAGTACACAGCTATCAATGAGCTATGTATAGTCCACAAATATATGCTTAAGAAATCTAAATGCATCAACAAATTTTCCTTAGCCTTTGCTACCTTGCTCTCAAAGTGGTAGAACACTGAGCTGATCAAGTTGTGTAAAGATGATTTTCTCAAAAAATTGAAGATTCCCCAACACTGGCAATTTATGAACAATGCCACTACTGGGAGGCCAAATGTTAAAAAAAATTCAGGGAACTCAAGACTCCGTGGAACCATCATATTGTACCTGATGCAAGGGCTATCAGGAGTTACTTTGAAATCATTCCAAGTATGGGAATATAGTAATCACCTTTGAACCTCTTGTAAGACCAAAGAACCAGAAAGTAGTCCAAGGAACATATATTGTACATTGTTTAATCTAACACATATTAAGGTCTCTGGTGAACCTACTTGAAAATACAAAATGAAGGGTAAGTCCAGCACTTATATTTGCTGCAGACTAAAACTCCAGGACTTCTGAGTTGTTGTGACTCCATGTCTATTCTAGCCTTGATATATTTAAAACATGGCCATTCCTGTAGTTTTAGGTTAAGGAAAGCATGGGGAAAACACCCACATCTCAGTTTTATACTTTTTTTAAATGATTCAGTAGGTTCTTTGGGGTGGGGTAACCATGATGGGTTCAAAAAATAAACTAAAGATCATGATTTTTGGATTACATATCGACTACAATTTATTGGATGATATATTGGTTGTGGGACTTAATTCAAAAAGAGTGGCTGTAAAGCCAAACACAAGCACCTTTCCAGAGGACTGCTGCTGTGAGTAGCTTTAAGGTTCAAATCACATAGTATAATGAACTCTCTATTTACTCAGCAGTAAACTAAGGCAAAACATAAGTAGAAACCAAAGAACAGCATTCACAATGATACAACATGACAACTTATCACTAAATTGGCCACATAGTTTTAGACAAAAGATATCCTTTAGTAAGTCCTTAGTTCAATCATCCTTAAAGAGCCATCCTCCTTAAAGGATACAAGGTACAAATGTCTCCTACCCCAAGTCACATTGTCTTAATCGCTCAGTAAGAAAGTTTTCTTTCTTTTTGATTGGAGATTAGTTTGCAATCATCTTTAACTGAACCATACTTAAGGGATTCAAGGTACAAAGCACAAAGTTCTTCCACCCATAAATCATTATCTTTTCAATCAGCACTAAGAACCTAAGGGGAGAGGTCTTTTCAACTTGTTTTGAGGCTGGATCCCAAATTACATGGTTCCTTTTACATGTTCCCAGTTTTTGCCTGAATTCAATCAATCATCACCTGGATTCACAGGTAGGTAGCTCTCCTCCTCCAGTTGCTAGTTCCATATTGAAGCCCACAGTGTCTCGTACACCTCAAGTCCTTCCAGGTTTCTTTTTCTGGGAAGACAAAGCTTAAAAGAGCCAAAACACCATCATCAATTCACTAACTGCCTGGGAAATCAACACAGATCTTCAAACAAGGTCTGAGAAGTCAAGACAAATAATAAGCATAACCCCAGAACCTCTGAAACCCTCCTCCAGGACTTGTATAAACAAACAACAAGAAAATCCTCTTTCAAGGCTTCCATTAAGGTCCCAGGGCTTCTGTACAAAGTGTAATAAACAAAAGTCAACACAGACAGAACAAACAGAATGCTGGCCACTAAAAGGGCTCTCCTCAGTTCTGCTCTGTTCCAGTTTGTGCTTCTCCCTCTCTCTCTCTCTCTCTCTCTCTCCCCCACCCCCTCTCTCTCTCTCTCTCTCTCTCTCTCATCTATCTGGTTGTTCTCCTTCCTGTCCCACCCTTCCTGTTGCATCAGCAATTTCCTCTCACCTTCAAATCATAAGGGGCTCAAACAAGGTGTTATATAGTTAAGTAGCTAAAATAAGGTTCTGAGTACTTCTTTGCTTGCCCTAACAAAGGCTTGGAGTCCCTTCTGTACCATGTGCTATCATTTTTTGTTCTGACTTTTTAATACATTTTTTTAATCTTTAAAAAATAAAATGAAATGCCTAAAACCAAAGAAAAGGAAGCAAAGTGGATCTCAAGGGTTCAAAAGCGTAAAAAATGAGCTAATTATAGGGAAAAAAGTTTTTTTTCTTTAGATTGATACTCTGCCTTTCCATTTTATTTCATACCATCTACTTCAAACTCTTAAATTTCTCCTCATCAAATTAAAACTCCAGACTTCTTTACCAATCTAAATATAATCCACCCCAAAAGTTTATTATATTATCTCTTTTTCCTGCATTGGGTCTTCTATTGGTCTCTCAACTGTTGATTCAGTTGTTAAAGAGGTGATGAGGCTCCAAAGGCCTGAGCCAAATAGCCCAACTTAACAAGAAGATCACTCAAAACAAACTGCCATGTTATCATTTGAAATGAGAAAAGGGGATGGGGGTGAGCATGCCTTTCTAGTTATTTGATTATTATGTTCAGTGTTCAGAGTATCCACGGACTGATATAGTCGGAAAAACATGTTAGTAATCAGAAGTTTTTTTGATAGCCATAGAATCAATAATAAAGAGGAGTGTTGTATTGGGTAGTACATTTGACCTCCTGCATGTTGTGTGAATATTACAGAGTACACATTTCTAGTCAGATTCCCTTCAACACCAATTATGATAACAGTCCTTTGGACTGATGGGGACAACAAATTTTCAATCATATCTCCTTTCCTTTGGCTTTCATTTCTAAGGATATCTTGTATTGATACAATCATAAGACTTAAGAGATAGAAAGGTTGTAATAGATCATGTGCATTGTTCCTCACTTTCCAAATGAAGAATCTGAGAATCATTTCTTTACAACTATCTTTACTTCAGTCACAACTGATTTTGGCCTTTGTTTCAAACTTAGTTTGTTTTCTGCCTGATAGAATTTTGTCATCCAGACACTATCTCATCAACAATGCATTTGTACATCTCTTGAAAGAGTTCCTTTTTTATCTAATCACACTAATTCATTTTATGTTGATTTCCATTGAATTCAGTTTCAAAAAGTGGCTTTTTTGACTTCTAATTCTGGGGATATACTTTTTCAAAATACCCCTCTATGTATTGACTACAATGTTCTATCTAGAATTATAGCTGTAGGGAGAAATAATTGTTTAGTCCAGGCTTGGTACACAACATTTCCATACACCAGAACACAAATATACCTCTTTAGGAGTAGCATGGTGATCAATGTAAGAAGTACAAAATACAGTGAATGTTAATGGGGTTCAACTCTGTATTCCTTGTAGACTTTGACATTTTTCTAGAGACATTGAAAGCCTCTTTCAGAACTGAGAGCTATTAGTCACATAAAGGGGTGACTGGTTAGAGTACAAATATTTACCAATCAATCCAGACAGCAAATTGTGAAACGGAAGAAGGAATGGTGAACTTTTCTCAATTCAAAAGGGGGAGGAGGACATATTAAAATGAAGATGATATGAGGTTATTCACTGTTTAGTCACTGAACAGAGATAAGAATTCATATTATGTTCTTTTACCTATTGTAAATAGATCTTTGTAGTCCATGTAAGCATTTATAGTTACATTCTTTTAAAAAAATCTATGTGATAATCAAGGAAACATAAGGTATTTCCTTCCTCTAATGTCATTTACACCATGCCAAATGATTTCTTCTAGGTCTTTAAATGCTAGAAGAAATGGAAGATGATTTCAAACCATTCTTACTATGTCTTGGAAGAATGACAAATAAAGCAGAAATAATGAGAAATGAACTATGTCTTCATGACTGAAAAAAAATATTAGGTCAGATTTAGGTATGGGCAGGAAGGAAGGGAAAACATTGAGGGAACATAGCAGAATTATACTAATATTCAATTTCTTTATATTTGATTGGTCATGTGATTTGTTTTATATACTCTCAGATGATGTGGGCTTTTCCATCTCATATTCTAATTCTTTTTTCCCTTGTTTACCCAAAATTCAAGTATTAATTTTTTCACTTGTCCCAGTTCTTAAGTGAAAAAATAAAACTCTTAAAGTAAGACAGATTAAGTTTTTATTTTGATTGGGTAGGGAGAGTGAGATGGGAAGTCTGCCCTGAAATACTGAGGAAATTAAATTTTGTGGAAAAGTGTGTTCCTCATTACCCATACTAAAGCAAAGGAAGATTATGTCCTTTTTATATTTTTCAAGGTCAAAAATATATATGAAGAAACAATTCTCTCCTTTCACTTTCATCACTTCAAATAATTAACTTATTTTCAATACTTCTTTGTAGAATAAAGGAACACTCCTGCTTGGGCAGCTGGGAAAGTAAAACTCCTTGTTGCATAGACACTCTGACATAATGGGAATGCAACTTGGGAACCAGCTTGAAATTCCTGGGGAAATAAAGACAGAATGGTTATAACAAGTTGTTACCCAATGTCGGCTTTCTCAATTTCTTATGTTCTTTGGGCTGTTGGAGGCAAGGGGGAGGGGTGCACTGGTTAAACATAAAAGAAACAGGAACATGCAGAGAGCCATTGAGCCTCTGGCAAATCTGTGAAAGAAGTCTCCCATAATTCAATTATAATTTTATCGCAAATAGTTGAAATTGTTTCAAATATTTCCAGCAGAATTCAGTACACATTTTGCCACAACTTTGCTGTATTAAAAGTATATAACAACTCCATGACTGCTGCTGACAGAATTTGTCCCTCATTACTATTTGCTGAGGACTTTTGACAGGATTTCATCAGGATCATTGTGACATAGCATTGATAACTTGACATTCATTTCTACATTGGGTGGAGATAGATTTGCATTGGATTTCTTATAATCTACCTGGAAGTTACCACAAAGTATTATGTTCAAATAATTTGAGCTGTGACTGAGAAAAATAGAAATGTACTGGGATTTTTGTTGCTATGGATTTTCAAAGACTTGTTTAGTTTAAATTTATTCTAAATTTCTTGAAAATATACTTCATTGAGATAATATTGTAATTTATTTTCTCAGAATTTTGAGTGAACTTATATCCTTGATTGTACATGTACAATTTTTTCATAAAATAACAATATATATTACAACAATCTTGTTATAAAGCAGACTGTGTGTATGTATGTGTGTGTGTGTATATATATATATATATATCTCCTTTTAATGGTGAGAAATGTGTGTATGGGATTTAATGGTGAGAAAAGTGTGTATGGGTGTATCTATGTATATTTAGTGTTCAGTCATTTTTTTAGTTGTGTCTTATTTTTCATGACCCTATTTGGATATTTCTGGGAAAAGATGCTGGAGCTATTTGCCATTTCTTTCTCAAAACCACTTTACAGATTAGGAAACTGAGGCAAACAGGATTAACTGACTTGCCAAGATCATAGAGCTAGTAAGTGTCTGAGGCCATATTAGAGCCCAGTAAGATGAGCCTTCATGATTTGAGGCCCTGAACCTTCTTCACTCAGTCACCTAGCTATATTGCTGATAAGTATATCAAGGTTGGTCATCGCATGATGTAGCTCTCACTGTGTACAACATTCTCCTGGTTCTACTTACCTATTTAGCATCAATTCATGTAAGTTTTTCTGGGTTTAACTGTAGCACACCTGCTTATAATTCCATTATATTCATATACAAAATCTTGTACATCCATTCCCTAATTCATGGACATCCCTTTGATTTCTAATTCTTTTCCAACACAAAAAGAGCTGCTATAAAGTTTCTTGTATGTGAAGGTTCTTTTTCCCATTTTTATGAACTCTTTCAAATAAAGATAATTAAGTGCTATTGCTGCATCAAAAGGTATGCACAGTTTTATAGTCCTGGCATACTTACTAACTCAGTGGTTCCCAACCTGTGAGTCACATCCCCTTTGGTGGTAGTAATAGGGTTGCCTAAGACCATCAGAAAATACATATTTCTGATGGTCTTAAGAACCAAGACACCACCCCTCTATTATCTCCAGGCGAGTCTGGCAACATGCAGATATGCCCACACATGAGTATTAAAGGATCATCACATTAGGAAAGTTGAGAACCACTGTCCTAACTAATCTCCAGGATAGTTGGATCAGTTCACAACTCCACTACAAACTGTTATTACTGATTTTCTCCCATCTTTTCCAACATTTATCATTTTCTTGTTTTTTTTCCTGTTACTTAATCTGATAAGTGTGATCTGGTAACACAGATGTGCTTTGATTTGCATTCCACTAATCACTAGTAATTTAACTAATAAAGATAGATTTAATTTCTTCCTCTGAAAACTGCCTGTTCATATCCTTTTCCCAATACTCAATTGAGGGATCACTTGTATTCTTATAAATTTCACTCAATTCTCCATATATTTTAGAAATGAGATCTTTATTAGAAACACTGCCTGTAAAATTGTTTCAAAGATTTTTGCCTTCCTTTAATCTTGGTTGCATTGGCTTTGTTTGTGCAAAACCTTTACAATTTCATCATCAAAATGGTCCATTTCACAATTCATAATGTTCTCTATCTCTTGTTTGGACATGAATTCTTCCATTCTCCATAAATCTTACAGATAAACTATTCCTTGCTCTACAAGTTTCCATGTAGTATCAACCTGTATCACTAAATTGTGTACCTGTTTTAACTTTACCTTTATATATAGTGTAAGATTGGTCTATGCCTAGTTTCTGCTATAGCAGTTTCCAGTTTTCCAAACAGATTTTGCCACATAGTGAGTTCTTATGTTTGTCTTTATAATATAGCAGATTACTATAGTCATTGAGTTTTGTTCCTTGTGTACCTAACCTATTCCACTGATCCATCACTGTATTGGACATACATGAGATGATGAGGCTCCAGGGAGTACAGGTTTAGGAAAAGATCGAGGGCTAAGAAAGTTACACATACAGCCAAAGTTGGGGGTTTGGATTCTCTATGCATCAGCAGCAACGCTTCTTTTTAGAGACTGAAGCATATTGATAAGTTCCATCCCAATGATTTCAGTTCTTATGAAATGTCCCTGTAGTTAAAGTCTTTGTCCAAGATTATTCTTTCATCACTTTTCTAACTTCTTGTACTTTGCTTCCAGGTTCATTGAAGATTAATTTAACTTGCAAGCTGCCTGGTCAAGAGCTGTTACTTAATTCTCAGTTAATGTGATCTGATCCAGATAAGGCTGAAGTGCTGCATATTTTGGATTTGAGTACTTTAGGTTTTAACTTATATTTTCTACAAAACTCTTACATTTCTAGATACTTCAAGCTAGTCAGTTTGTTCATGTTTTCCAGAAGTTTATAGATTTGACTGGTAGCTGTCAGCTCACCTGTCATTTATGTAGCCATTTTGGAGAACATGTCTTGGCACAGCCCTGTGAAGCCTGCCTCATTAGGGTCCATGGCCTCCTCAGCTGTCTCCACCATGGATTTATCTAGACCAGGGAAGGGAGGAAAGGGAAAGGATAGAGGGAAGGATTTGAATGGTAGGATGAGGACCAAGGTTCTAGTCATTTGCTTTCTGTGCTGGTGCCTAAGGTACTGGCAGCTGGAGGCTATTGGGGTCTGAAAGAATAGTTGCAGCTGACTGAGATAAGCAACATTGAAGCTCTCAGAGTAAGGTTAGGACTCTGAACCCTGTAGGAAGATTTACCTGGGCTTCTTTGAAGCACCAGAACATTTAGCTGCTAGAGCACACCTGCCCACTGCTGCACTTGGTGGTTTTCTGAACTGGAGTTTACCAGTTCCCCTGCTCTGCCAAGACACTCTGGGGTCCATGTGTTGGTGCTTGCCTGCTCCACCACCCTGGGGCTCAGGATCTCTAGCTGGTTTGCTGAGGTGGGACTTGTCCCTGCCTCTCTGGGATGCTTCCCATTCTGTACTCACCTTCCACCACAGTGAGAAGGACCTTTTCAATTAGCCCCACAAGCTTCTTGTGCTAAAAGACTAACATCCCACTTTTTTGCTGGCTCAGCTGCTCCAGGATTTTTCCTGGGGTGATATTTTTAGAGGTAAATAATGGAGAAACAGCAACTTATTGCTTACTCTGCTGTCTTGACTCCTGAACTCTTAGCAGGTTCCTGTTTTCTTCCCCCAGAACACCACTACCTAGTTTTCCATCATAACCTAAGGAATTTAAAAATATGCAGTAATTAGTTGTTGGTGGTTTTTTTTACCAGATTAGGAGCTCAAAGAACCTTAGAGATACATAGATATAAATCTAAATGTAAACATAGACATAAATATAGCATGTGTGTGTGTATGTACACACACATATGTAATGATTTAAATTATTAGAAATTATTTAGGTGGAATCTTAACTTTTTGGACTCATTGACCTCTTCAGTTGTTCAGTTGTCTGGTGAAATAAATAGACCGTTCTCAACATTATATATTTAAGTTCATGAAGCAAATATGTAGTATTTCAGAGGAAATCAATTATTTTGGTTTTTATTAATAATTTTGAAAGTAAAACAGCTGAATCTCTGGCATGTATTTTTATAATCAGAATCAACATATTTTAAATGCATAGAACCCACACTTTAGTTATTAAAACCTATGCTTAATAATTAGTTGGTAAGAACATCTCTGCAAGCTATCCCATTTATTATAGAATTAACATAAACATTCTAGTACCATAGGTTACCATTTAGCATATTATAAAATGCAAGAGGACCACTATGCACTTGCATGCTGACTCTATGTTTTTACAAACAATACAATTTTTTGAAATTGAATAAAAACAACCTGTATATATTCAATGGATTTACTCTCTGCATTGTGCTTATATAAATGTACTGACCAATTAAGAAAAAGTATGCATTTCAAGGAAAATATTAAAACTAAATAATTAATGAAATTCTATTGTAACTATTATAGATGAACACTCATTTATTTGAAAGCAGGAAAATATTCTTGGTTTATTGAAAACTGATACAATTTATATAAGAAGGAAGATTTTTCATATTGAAATTGAAAAGTATAGAACAGAATATTGACAACAGTGTAAATGTACACAAATCACTTTACAAATAATGTATGTTTTCATAGATATAAACAGTTTGTAATGGTGTCATGGTTTAAAAGGGACATAGAAAGAATTTTTGACAAAATTTGAAAAATATGAAATTGATACAATGAAACACAGCATTAAAACATATATACACACATCTTTGTGTACATAAATATATATATATACATACACACGTTTGTGTATATAGGTGTATATATATATATATATATATACATATGTATATGTATGTATATTAGCTATTTTTCTCTGTTCCCTGAAGCCTCTGACATATTTAATTGCTATTTTCATTTTGACACTAGCAAAATTTTATAATTTCTTTATTCCCACTCTCGTACTTTATCTTCCCTAGTTCTTAGCAGTTTTAAATAATCAAATTTTAGAACAAAACCCCTTTCTAGCATTGTTCCAATCATGGTTTAAATGAACAGAAAACTAATGCATGTCTCTTTCCCATTCAATTTTCCCTCTATCCTTATTTCTACAGGAAAAACAAATGCTTATTTGATATAACATGGTTTAGATTTGTTTATGTTTTCATTATGAGAAACACATTTGAACATTTTCTGACAGGCTTAGTTGATACAGTGCTCAGTAAACAGTCTAATTGAATAGAGAGTAATTTAGTCTAGGATCATGCTAAAATAGTAAGAGCCATATGTCATTGGATTTTAACTTAAAGAATTGCTATGTCTCTAAGCCCTGAGTCACAAAGGAGAAAAGAGACTGGGTATTCAGGTAGAGAAACAAATGAATATGTGATAGCCTGCAAAAGAAGAGAAAAATAATAGGATAAAAATGGATGGGGAAACTGTTGTTATTCTCTTTTGATGAATTTATAAAGAGCTATGAATAAGGATTACAGGTTTCAAGCTAGTATACCTCAGAAGTCACCTAGTTCAATGTCTTCATTTAGCCTAAAAATGTTTAAGTGATTTTTCAATGCATCATATTGAGTACCTTGGAGAAACCAGGTTCTTTGACTTCAAAGGCTCTTTCCATTTAACACAGTGATTATACCTAAAAGAATCAAAATACTCTGAGTTTCTGGCATGCAAGCAGTTTCTATTAGCTATTTAGCAATAGCTAAAACTATTAGCTAGTACTAATCATTACTGTCATTAAATTGAAAAAATCTAGATTAAAACTTGAATATCAAGATTTAACTTTTTATTACCTTCTCTAGTAGGAGGAAAAGCAAAATCTTATAAAATACTAGTTAAGAATTTCTGCAATTAAAAGGCTCACATAATTTTCATACCAAAAGAGAATTTGATTTTAAAGTTATGTCACCAGTGAGAATGGAATAGTAGGAACATGTCCTGATTATAACTATACTCTTCAGAAGTTTGGAAAACTGGCAAGGGGAGGTGCTATTTCAGACTCACCAATAGAAATATTTGATTACTACAGTAGAATTCTGGTAGGAAATGAGCACTCCAAAGTAGAATGTATGATAAAGAGAGAAAAAGAATCGTGTATGGTGTACACTATTTTTTAAGATGACAATTTATTATTATTTTTCTTCTATTTTTCCCTTTTAATTAAGAAATTGGATATATAGATTCCCATTGTCTAAAATTCTGCAGCAGAAGGCAACCCTGAAAGAATAGGAAACTTTCAACAATAAAATTCTACTGTTATAAACATTACCAAATTAAATGAAGAAAAGGAAAAAGGAAAGTTGTTCGAATGTGGGTGTAGCTAATCATTTTGTGATTGCTCACCAGGTCTCTCATCATATCATTGACCCTTATGATACTAGTGAGCTTGTCAATTTCCTTTTTACTGTAAGTGTGAGTATTTCAACTCTAAAAAATGACATAATTATAGGAGATCCAGACATCTGAATCAAACAATTTTAAACATTGTAAATAGATGAGTAATCAATTTGAATAGGTAATAGGGATTTGTGTTATTAGATCATAGCAAATGCAATGCATTGTGATTGACTGAAAAAAAGGTAGACATACTGCTAAATCTTTGTATATTAGAGGAAGTCTGGAGTTTTGCATTCCCACACTAGGTCAATAGAATGGTGGTCCAATCCAGTAGTGAAGAACTCACTATAGAATGCTGCCTTTTGGGCTAGGTGGAGGAGAGAATTTGCTCTTACTCCATCACCACCCATTCATGTGGTGACAATTTTGTGAACTTTGAAAACTCAAAAGATGTAAAACGCCCATCAGCATTGGCATAAATCATTGTATCAGAAGCCAAGAGAATCATCAATATATAACTTTCTAGTCACATCAAGGAAAGGTATCATAGAACTCTACAAGAATAATACTGCCCAGCAATTTACAGAGAAATATACATTTGGGAAACTCATGAGGACTTCACAATGAGAAAAAAGGACCTTTGGTAACTGGAAGCTATAAATTTACTTTTCTACTGTATGTTCTCTGTGTTTGAGCCCACTCTCCTCTGATAGCTTGGATGTGTAAGGGGAGAGTGTGCACCTGATTTGCGGGAATTGTTTACCAAAAAAAAAATTCTTCCTATAACTGCTTAGCCAATGTTTCTTTAAAAGTGTTAAGTCTGACTGAATATCAATGGAAAACACAGCAACTGGGACACCAGGATTATAAGCCCGTGAAAAGTAGCCTTCAAGTTATTAGAAATCACAGGGTAGTATTAATTGCTTCCTTCATGGACCTCAGTCTACCAGGAGTGGGAATTTTCTTTGATGACAGCATGACATATATGCATGCATGCATGTATATACACACATACATATACACACATGTGTATATATGTATGCATATATGTATGTATTTTAATATGAGTCTATAAGTACAATAAAACCTCCATATTATTTTAAGTATACATTTTTGTTTTCTCCCATCATGTACTAATGTAGCTGATTTTTAAAGATAAATATAAGACTTTAAAATTAAAAATAAGTCATCTTTTAAATAAAAAATATAATGATCTTTAAAAATGCAATTCCACTAGAATGAGTTCGTGATTCTAGTCTGTACAATTTTATTTTTATCCAGATTCTATTGTTCCATTTGCCATTTAACTTTCAGAGATTTATTTCATCTCCATATTGCAGAGGCACACCATTCTAACATGAACTTGTGACAATAATAGAATTTCATTATTGAGAGATTGTAGGACTACTAGGGCTAACTTACCCAGAAAATTTTAGGCCACCAAAACCTGCCTAATTGCTGTTGTCTAAAATTCTGCATTTAAGTGTATAGGTATATTTGTATGTATGTGTATATATGTAAGTGTATATATGTATGTGTGTATATATATTTATGTATGTATGTGTATATATATATATTTATGTATGTATGTATGTATGTATGCATGTCTCTGTGTATATAAAATTTTGCCTCTTTCCAAGTAATTCAATATAAAAGTTGAAATATCAGTGAGCCAATGATAGAGTCCCAAAATATTATATTAAATTATTCCTACTATATTAATTTTGATCATTACTCAAGTGAGAGAGTAAAAGAAAATCCTTAAGGAAAGGATTGGTCACCTGTTCTGCTTTTGGCCCAGAGAGCCCCAGCAGACACATGAATCACTGAAGAATTTCATTACCATATTACTTCACTTAGCATCAACTTTGTGATATTTCTCAAATTCATTACACATGCAATCCTTTTGACCAGGTCTCTATGACATACTTCCACACAAAAAAAATTTGCTATTTTTCCTTCCTCTACAGGATTTTATTAACAGACGCTCCACTACTTTTGCCAACACGTGTTTCTAAATTTCCTCCCAAAACTGTATCATGTGGAATCAAACAATTTTTGCTGTTTTTAAATTCCTTTTTATATATATACACACACACATGCACACACACATACACACACATATATACACATAAATATACACACATGTATATTTTATTGTTTACATCATTCATTTCCAAAAGATTTTGAGTTACAAATTTTCTCCCCATCTTTACCCCAAAATATGCCAAAACAGGCATTCCACAGTATAACCCCTCCCTCAATATGCTCTCTCCTATGTCCTTCACCTTTGCGCCTCTGACTTTCCAGTAGGGCAAGATGGATCTCCCTACCCAAGTGCCTGTATATCTTAATTCCCAGTTGCAAGTAGCTAATAATAACAATAATGATGATGATGATGATGATGATAATATATATATATATATATATATATATATGCATGCATATGTGCGTACACACGTGTGTGTATTTAGCATTTGATTATAGAACTTTAAATTCTAGATTCTTTCCCTCCCTCCCTCATCACCCACCCCCACTGGAAAGACAAGCAATTTGATACAGGCAGTACATGTGTAGTAACACAGAACATCTCTACAATGGACATGTAGTGAGAGAATGATTATATATCCCTCCTTCCTATCCTGCCCTCCCCTTGTTCTATTATCTACCCTGTCCATGTCCCTTTATATAATG
>CM053600.1:99655850-99695333 GCA_028646575.1 Pseudocheirus occidentalis
CCCTAAGCCAAATTCAATGAGTGTCAGGTTGACCAATTCCTTTTTGCCTTCCTGTTCTTCTGCTCCATGGTAACAGTTATCCCTTGCTTCTTCTATATGAGATGTTTAACCCCATCCTGTCTCTCCCTGTATCCTCTAATTCTCTTCCTCTCCCACCTCACAATTACACCTTTTAAAATATTTTCCCTACTGTGCCCTCTATGTACACACACACACACACATACTCAAATATGTACTCATATGCATATGTATACCCTCCAATACAGACATATGAGTATGTATATGTATGTATACATGTGTATTACCATCACCTATTGCCATACTGAGAAAAGTTTCATAAGTTATAATTATCATTTTCCCATGTTGGAATGTAAATAGCTCAACTTTGATAAGTTTCTTATGATTTCCTTTCCATGTTTAACTTCTGATGCTTCTTGTATTTGAGTGTCAAATTTTCTTTTCAGGTCTGTTTTTTTTTTCAGCAAGAATGCTTGAAAGTCCTCCACCTCAAAGAATGACCATAATTTCCCCTGAAACATTATGCTCAATTTTGCTGGATTGGTGATTCTTTGTTTTAATCCTAGCTCCCTTGATCTCTAGAATATCATATCCCTGGCCCTTTGATCCCTTAATGTGAAAGCTGCTAGATCATGGGTTATCCTGATTGTGTTTCCAAAGTATTCAAATCGTTTCTTCGTGGCAGCTTGTAATATTTTCTTCTTCATTTGGGGACTCTGGAACCTGGCTATAACAGTCCTGGGAGTTTGCTTTTTGGGTTCATTTTCAAGAGGTGTTCAGTGAATTCTTCCATATTCTATTTTACCTTCTGGTTCTAAAATATCAGGGCAATTTTCCTTGAGAATTTCTTGATGGATGCTTTCTAGGTTTTTTTTTTATCATAGCTTTCAGGTAGTCCAATATTGTCTCTCCTGTATCTATTTTCTAGGTCAATGGTTTTTTCAATAAGATATTTCACGTTGCCCTCTATTTTTCATTTGTTTGCATCTGTTTAATAGTATCTTGATTTATCATAAAGTCATTTGCTTCCATTTGCTCCACTCTAATTCTGGTGGAATTATTCTCTTCAGAAAGCAATTCTTTTTCCAACGCACAAATTTGAGTTTTTAAGGCATTCTTCTCCTCATTGTTTTTTTTGGGGGGGGACTCTTTTGTTATTTGAGGTAATCTATTTTTTAACCTATTATTTTCTTCAGTCATGTTGTTGACTCTTTTTTCATGATTTTCTTGCATAATTCTCATTTCTCTTTCCAATTTTTCCTTGACTTCTCTCATTTGGTTTTCAAAACCTTTTCAAGGTGCTCTTTGGTTTGTAAACCAGTCTACATCTTTATTGGAAGCTTTTGGTGAGGGAGTTTTTACTGTGTTGTCTTCCTCCCATTCTATACTTTGATCTCTTTTTGTACCCCAAAAAGGAATCTAAAGTTTCATTGCTGGGTTTTCTTTGCTTCCTTTTCCTGCTCATGCTGCCAGTCATTTACTTGACTTTTTGGCTCAGTAGAACTCTACCTCCAGAGGGGAGAGTTCTGTCCAAAATCACTGGGATTTTCACAGATTCCAGGGCTATTAAGAGGCCACTGCAGAACTCATCAGCTTTGGCTCATTGAAAACACACCCCAGGACCACCACTCAAGACCACAATCTGGATCCAGGTATCTCAAGGCAAGCGCACTTACATTCTAAATGATTGCTTCCCCCCGCCTTCAACCTCCTCTTCCCCCCCACCCCCCACAGTCTGCTGGATGTGAGCTTCTGAAGCAGTTTTGTGGAGGCAGCTGCAGGGCCACCACTTCTACTGCTTCCTTGCCCTGGAGGCAGTTAAGCTGAACCCACTTCCCCACACACACACACTTTATCTGAATTACACTGACCTTTCACTTAGTCCTTGTTTCTTATGGGTTGATAATTCTGGAAATCACCACAGCTGCCACTGATCCACTCCCCTGAGGGTTCCAGCCATGGCTTGTCATAGCTGCCCTGGGGCCAAGGTGCAGTTTCAGGCCTGGCTGGTTTTGGTTCCCAGTGTGCTGCAATGAGCCTTTTCTGTCCTGCCTGCCATGCTCCCTTCAGCGGGAGATTTGTTTTTCTATAATTTTGTGATTTCTGGAGCCCTAAATCTTGTTTAGAGTCATATTTTATAGGTATTTGAGTGGTTGTAGGGGAGCTATCGAATTTTCCTGCTTCTATGCCACCATCTTGGCTCTTCCCCCCCACCCCCGCCCCATTCCTCTTTTTTCAAGAAGGAAAATGTTGTAATAGAGATTGTTCAGTGTGATTCATGTGCATGGAAAATGATATCATTTTTATTTCTTAAATATATTTGTATTTCAATAGAAAAATTTTAATTTGTTATATACTCTCTTAACCTCTTACTCACATTCCCAAAATGTCTTTCTTTTCAAAAGTTTCTATCTTCAATTCTTAGCAATGATTAAAAAAAACACTAAGCACCTAAGAAAACAAGGACTCCAGTTTTTTTTTCCAAAACTACTTTATTCTTTCCAAACTCAGTAAATATTTAGGACACTATTTTTGATATGTGTGAAGTAAACAAAGTAATTAATACATTTTCCAAACCTATAAAGCAACTTATACTTGATCAAGCCTCCCATTGATAGAATACTTCAAAATTGCTGAATATACAATATGGTGGTTCCTGTCATACACATTATATGTATAATCTGTTAGATATGAGATAATTCTAGAAGGGATACTTGATCATGAAAGCTAATACCAACAATGCGTACTTTAACTTATATAACCAGTGTGTTTTCAGATTACAGTTACCTAGTTAAATAACATCAGTTCCTAACACAGGGGTCTAGATTTTATGCCACTTTATTCATTGAGCCGATATATTATCTTGTGTCTTTCCTTTTCCCACAGAATTTTAACAGTTATTACCTTACTACAAAGAACAAACATTGTCACTCTTCCTCCATATTCCATTGCAATCTATAAGGTTGCAAACCAAGAAATCAGTCCTTCCTTTCTAGCTTTCCACTTGAATGATTTCAGGCTACTCTTTTTTCTACTGTGAGGTCCTGGTTGCCATAATTACAATTGCCAGTTCTGAGGTAAAGAAAATGTTATTCAAGATTGCATATGTGAGTGGCAATGCAATAACATGAACTCTCCCTCAGTTTAAAAATAAAAGTAAAGCATTTAGAAGAATTATTACAGAGAATTATAAGAAAGAGCCTGAGGTGATGTAATAGAAGTCTTTGTTTTTAGGTAAATTACGTAAGATCCATAGAATTTTGAACTGCTTCTAGAAAACTGTGTGTATACTCTACTGAATATGTAGCATGTTCACTGGGAAATCAAAGTACTAGAGATCAGCCACAAGATTTAATTCATCTGACAAATGAGATAAGATGCTAAGATGAGGAATAACTTTGAGGAAGAACCCTACAAAGAAGGAGGATTGACTAAATTCCCTAATAGGTATATTTTATCTATAATTTCTTAGATTCTATGACAAATACATAATTAAGATTATATATAATTACATAATGTACAGTGTAATTAAAATTATGTGTAATTATAATTGCATGTGTATAATTACAATTATGTGTAATTACTAATTACAATCATATTCCCATTTCTGAAGACAGATCAATTTAACTGAGTCAGATTCTGGTTCTTTTCACAAGAGAAGGAAATAAAAGTTATTAATCTTCACAAGTAATTCCTCTGCTCTCCTTGAAAAGGAGAGTAACAGAGAGACATTTTGACTACTTTGATTTTTGGAATGCTAGGCATTAGAATGCCATCTCTGTTCATTATATGATGAATTAGAAAATAATAAGAACAAGAAAAGTAATCAAAAGTTATGATAAATCTGGAAGATGAACACAAATTTTATTTTATGATTCTTACAATTTAAATTTAACTTATACTTAAATTCTGTTATTCTCAGTTTTGTTATTCTCACAGAATACTTAAGCTGAAGGTACAGGTGCTGGTGGGGAGAATTTATTTATTTGTTTGTTTATTCATTCATTCATCTATTTAGTTTTCATTCATTTGTCTGCTTGTTCATTCATTCATTCATTCATTTGTTCCCTTGTTTTTTTTCTATTTATGTCCATATTTCAGGAATATAATGCCAGAATGTAGTAGGAGCATTCATACTCTGAGAGCTTTCTGTGGTAACCTTAAATGCAAAATTTGCTGAAATTTGAGAGGTCCAAAACTTTCTTAAGTAATCAATATTTAAAACAACATGTCCACTTATTTTTAAGGTATTCCTAATATTTAAATGCATTTCTCTCCTAGAATTTCATTGCTCTACATCTCTTTGTAAATGAATAATTGGAAATGAGTAATTTAAGTTATGATGATTGAAGGACTCTCTTCATAAATGTCTTTGTGACAATAAGGTCTTGTTCATGTAAGGCATTCTTTATTTCCCATGGGAATCAAGCTTTTGAATGATTTTGGTAGTTTAAAAGGTTCCCTGTGATGAATTAATTAAAGTACTGAAAATATTCATCGTGCTGCTCAACTCTTATTAAAGGTTCAGGCAGTCACATATTTCTCTTTAATTTTGTGGCCTGTAGCATCCATATAATATCACATAAATAATGACATTCCATTTATTAAGTATTTCTTATACACCAGTATTTTTCTCTGTCCTGGACACATTGACAAAAATTGTCAAATGGAGCTTCATTTCATTTGAGATGGACAGGGAACTGTTAGGTAAAAGGTGTGCAGAAAAGTAAAGGCAATATTTACAAAAATATATTGAAAAAACATACTTTCCAGAAGAAATCACCATCAACTTGCAGAATCTGGATAGTCTTTGCAATGAAGAATAACAGTTAGTAAATAGTAGGAAGGCAATAAACACTTATTATGTGCCAACAATGTGCCAAGCATTGTTAGTACTTATGATACAAATATGAAAAAAAATAAATTACTTGAACTCAAGGAGTTTTAAATCTCATGTGGGAGCCAATGGAACACAATAGCGAGCTGAAATAGGGAACAGGGGGAAGGTACCTGATGCCAATACAGAGTGGAGAAATCAGAGTCTAAAAGTAATGCAGCCCAGGAAGAAATGAAATGATGTCTGAGATAAGCTCTTTCTTTAAGTGAAAATTTTGGAGTTCATGTCTTCACCCTCCAAACAGATGTGGATAGATTAATAAAAGTGGGTAGGTGGTATGATGAACAGTGTCATGTCTGAAGTCAGGAAGCTTCATCTTCATGAGTTCAGATCTGGTCTCAGATACTTACTAGCTGTATGACCCTGGGAAAATCACTCAATCCAGTTTGCCTCAGTTACCTCATTTGTAAAATGAGGGGAAGAAGGAAAAAGCAAACCACTCCAATATCTTTTCTGAGAAAAGCCAAAATGAAGTCACAAAGAGTTTGAAATAACTGAAAATGACTGAACAAGAGCAGAGTAATAAAGAGGAAGAAACCATGGCTGATGGATCTTGCAGGATGATGAGGTTTTCTCAATAACAAACTTGATGGGGCATGGTGGAGGAGTCAGTGAAGTCCAAGAGTGGCACAGCTAGGTGAAAAATGAGATTTTGGCCTGAGCTGAGACAAATATGGCACATATGGTCAATACTTCAGGTGGCTTAGATTATTATTTTTTTCACTTGAGATTGGTAATCTTAAATGCAATTGAGATAACCTTGTGTATTGACTCCAATAGAGTGCAGAAGGTCAGTGGACTTCCTTTTCAGGTTTTATTTGTATCCCCATAACTTAGCAGAGTGCCTGACACACTGATACATAGAATATATTAATAATGCTTCCATCCATCCATCTATCTATCTATCTATCTATCTATCTATCTATCTATCTATCTATCTATTTATCTGTATATCTATCTACCTACGTATCTATCTATCTATCTATCTATCTATCTATCTATCTATCTATCTATCTATCTATCTATTGATATCTCTCTCTCTCTCTCTCTCTCTATATATATATATATATATATATCAATCCATCCATCCATCCATCCATCCATCCATCCATCCGTCCGTCCGTCCATCCGTCCGTCCGTCTGTCCATCCGTCCGTCCGTCCGTCCTTCCGTCCGTCTGTCTGTCTGTCCCAATAGGCTTCCTATTGGCCTCATTCCATAGTTCTCTCCTCTTATGCTGCTATACTATTGGACTTGATGTAGATTTAATTATTTAATTATTGTTTCCATTGGAAACATAGATTTAATTATTGTTTCCATTATGATGATTCTTATACTTAATTATCTATCCTTAACTTCTCTGCTGACCTCTAGTCTAGTGTATCCAACTGCTTATTAGACATTTTAAACTGAAAGTCCTGTAGATATCTTAAACTCAGAATGTCCAAAACTGAACTCATTATTTTTTCCCAGTCTCCAAACCCCATACAAATTTTGACAGTGTCTCCACTACTATCATTAGTTAAAGTATCCTGGAGCCTAATTTCATGGGAACAGAAGCAATTGATGGATGTGTATACTAAGATGCAGAGTAAACTGTTCTGGAGTAATTAGAATCCTAATTACTTGTCATATTAAGAATGTCCTAATCAGAATGGTAGTTCAAAGTTGTTAGTTATAATGATTTCTGCCAGGTGAACCTGACTCATTTCATTAAGGTAAAGGAAGTTCTGAGCTTTAGGGAATCTCTTTGATGAAAGTAGAGCCTCCTTACTTTACAGCAGTTTGGGAGGAGTGTACTAAGATTTAGTATTATTATTGTAAATAAATCTTTTGTCTATTACACAGACAGGAAATAGAAGAACTCAATGATTGGGGAAATGGACAGTGTTTTAATATGATTTTTTTTGCATATGGCCTCATTTGCATTACACCAAGTCTTATTAAAAACATTGTACTTTAGATAGTCTCCCATTTGGTTGTTTCAAGTCCTTTTTTATTCACAATTCCTCTGATTTTATTAAATATATAGTATGTTATCCAAAGAAGCAATTCACTTCATTGTAGTTGCTGGTGTTTTCCTACCAGTGCCCTCATCAGAGCTTATTTGAAACTAGTCATCACTGAAGGTTTTCTTACCATACAACAGGCATCTATATGTTTCTAAACAAGTTCTAGGAGGCAATAACCTAAGCTAATGATGTCTAGTTTCTTGCTGATTGCCACTAAGGAATCAAGCAAGAAATAAAATAAAAGAAAATAAAATCCCCTTTCTGAAATGAAGACTATCCTAGATGATTTCAGCCAGCACATTCTCAAATTTTAGAAGAGTGTAAGAATGGTGGAGAACTAAAAAATAATAATTCCCATTGAATCAAGCAGAATCAAGAAAACACTGTAAGATCATTGTAATAATGTACATGAAAATATCCATAACATGAAGTTAGACAGTGTAATTGAAGGAACTGATCATGTCCTCAAATAAAAGAAGATATAGCCCTCTCTCCTTTCCTGTGAGATATGAGGGACAAGTATGGAATATTGCTTAAACAAGTCAGAGACTGCTTTGTTTGTTGATTTTTATGAACTAATTTTCTTTGCTCTAAGAAAAGTGTCATTGAGGACAAGTTGGACATACAAAAATAACTGTGATTAAAAGCAAAATACAACATGATTTTATTTTCAATTATTTTCCTAATCACATTTAATTACAAAATGATAATATTTAGACATTTTGTAAAGGAGCGAAATAGTATAAGAAAACAAAAATATTTAAATTTCCCCAAAATCAAGAAGTGCAAAAAAGAATAAAATCACATCAAATAATTTAGTAACTATTCTGCTAAATTTAACATATATTTAAATGAAACCAACATCATGTAGTAGGGGTTTGCAAATTGTTCCACAACCCTCATTATTCTTGGTATACCTAAATGCTTGTTTGCCAATAATTATTAAATTCAAATGGAAAAAGATAATGTAATACAAAAAAATAATACTTTTAAAGTTCCATACTTAATGCTCTTTTGCCCTCATATAATTTTTCTCCTGGTGTCTTTCTTCTTCATTTCTTTGCAACTATTCTTTATTCTCTGCAGCATTATTTTATTTAGTAGCCATTATATTTATCTGATCCCTTGCCTCCTTTCCCCCTAAAGCAGGACATTCTTCTAATACCTTTCCTTCCATTTTATCTAGTCTCTGGAAGTTAAAGAAAAATAATTGAAATCCTGTACTTAGGCTACTCTGTAATCATAAAATTGCTTTCTTGGTATCTCTCTTCTTCATTCCCTTACACATATTCTTTATTCCCTATATCAATTTGTTCTGACAAACTACAGTGGGAGAGTTCCCCTTCATGTAGATATAATAAATGCACAAATATTACAACAAACAATATGATGAATATCACTTAGCTAATAAGACACTTTGCTTATAAACTCAAGATTGTTAAATATGGGAATTAATTACAAATGATAGTTGTAAAATAGAATTTGGAAGTGTTTATGAATGAGATAGATTAAGTGACATTTTAAAATAGTTTATACTAGGTGAAGCAAGAGCAAAGGTGGTTTAAGATTTCATCTCACATGATATTTCTATGATCATTTATTAAAACATTGCACAAGTTCATCTGTAAGGGGAAAACAAAAACAAATAGAAACAAAAACAAAGACCAATGGCTTTGAAGTCTTACCTCAAGGATGACTCACCTCATTTGATAGAGTATTATCATGTATCAGAATCAAATAAAAACTCTCATAAAACACAATTAAAACAATTTTGAATAATTGTTTCAGCCTGTAAAATGTATGCAAACTTTACGAAGTGTAAACATGCTCTTCAAGGAAAATAAGGGGAAAAAGGAAACAAACACTGCTATCAGCCAAGTGATCATTGTTTTGAAGTCAGATGTCAAATATGATAAATTGTGAGTTCAAGAAACGATGGTTGTTTCCAGAAATTTTCCATGCCATTCACTGACTGTTGGGAGAAAAAAATCCTACCCTATTCCTTTCTACAATTTATGTAGATTAGAAAAATATAACACACATAAACACGTACACACACAAATCTAATTCTTCATTTCCTAGAGTAGATGATAGGCTGTACTTTGGGGGATATTAAAAAAAGATGTTTCCTACTAAACCAAGTAATCTTTATTAAAAGGGGATAGCAAATGAAGTATTTTTTAATGTTATACAACATTTATATCAATTAAATAAAAGAAAGCAAATAGTGTTGGGGATGCCTCTATCCCAATTCCTACTCCTCCCATTATATCTTGAAGAAATTGATTAGAGAAAAATATTATTTTTCTTAGATAATGCCTATAATCATCTTTATAAAGTAATACCAGTCTGTTTTAGCTACTTTCAGATAAATGAGTATTTTTGAAAATCCTAAAAGATTAATAACTGTGGTTGTGGAATATATGCTATATGATGTTTATCTGGCACAGGCTAATCAGAAAGCCTTTTCTTCTTTATTCATTAATTTTTGTGGAGTCAGATATGTATATATGGGACCAGAATAGTTGTCAGACATTCTTTAACTTCTTTCTAACTAAAACTTAAAAAAAAAACAGTTTGAGGGTGGAGCTAAGATGGTGGAAAGGAAGCAGTAGTTTTTCTAAGGTCCTCCAACAATTCTGTTGCTAAAGGCTAAAAAGTGAATTTGAATGGATTTAAGAGTGACAGAATCCATTGGGAAACAGAGTGAATCAGATTCCCAGCCCAGGAAAGTGCCTACTCAGGTCTGGGCAAAGAGAACGTGGAGCACACAAAAGCTGCACCAACTTGGAGCTGAGAGCAGAGTAAGACAGACTGAGAAAAAGTCCCAGCCAGCCAGCAGAATGAACCAGCCAGAGGGGTTTGCAGCCATCTCACCAGAGGACAGAGTATCATCAGAACCGAGTATGACAAACCTCAGGCCCCAAAGCAGGGTCAACAGCTTTTCCTGGGGCAACCTGGATGTTTAAAATTGCATATCCAAACTCCCAGAAGCCAAGATGGAGAAACAAAGTTTAGTTGCTCTGATTCCCCCCTCCCTGACCGATAAAAGCCCAGAGTTAAATGCCCCACATAGAGTAAAATCTTGAATTAGCGGAAACAGCCTCTGACATGGGCATCACTGAGGAAAGGGTAAGGGAGATAGTACAGAGTCTAAGCCCATGAGGATGGAGCCAGCAATCCCTAACAACAAATGGCCAGATGTGCTTTAGTACCACCTGGCCAATCAGTAGACTGCAGCCTGGCCTCTGGCCTCCAGCTACTGAGCCTGCCTGAGCTGTAGCTCAGAGACAGAGATGTGGAAACCTGAAGGAGCCAGGCCACCTGCCACCCCATAGGTTAATCTGTAAGCCTCAGGATAACACAGGGGAATCACTGAGAGTCCTGGCCTTGTCCTCAGTCTACTCACAAAGTTAACAATCAAACCCCTACACCTGAGCCAGAGAAGCTCAATAATTTGGCACACCAGAAGCAGTTATCGACTCTAAAAGTTTAGGACATAGCCATAGGTAAGAAGGAAACTGCAAAGGTTAGGGCAATCAAATCTTTTTATACTGAGCAAGAACAACCAAATTCACAAGGCCATTTGTAGTCTATACTCACAATGTAAACCACAGAAGGAAATGGGAATGGGTCTCAAGCCCAAAGAGCATTCTTGGAGGATCTCAAAAGAGATTTTAAAAATGAAATTAGAGAGGTGTGAGAGAAAATTTAATTCTACAGTGACCAAATTGGAAAAAAAAAAACTCACTGAAGAAAACAAATCTTTAAAAAGTAAAATTGGACAACTAGGAAAGGAGGTCCAAAAATCTAACCAGAGATAATGCCACCCTAAAAATCAAAACTGAAAATTTGTAAAAGGAGCTCCATAAACTAATTGAGGAAAATAATTCACTAAAAATTAGAATCAGACAAATTTAAGCTAACGACTCTATTGTGCAATAAGAGTCAGTCAAACAAAACATAAAGATTGAAAAATTAGAAGAAAATGCAAAATGTCTGACTCAAAAAAAAACTGACATGGAAAACAGATCCAGGAGAGATGACCTAAGAATTATCAGACTACCCAAAAGCCATGATGAAAAAATTAGCCTGGACAGAATTCTCTAAGGGATTGCCAAAGAAAACTATCATGATGTCCTAGAATCAGAAGGAGAAATGGTTTTTGAAAAAAATAATTTTGAAAAAAAACCATTGATTTCTTCCAGAAAGAGATTCCAACTAGAAAATTCCAAGAAATATAGTAGCTAAATTTCAGAGCTACAAGGACAAGGAGAAAATACTGAATGCAGCCCAAAAGACACAATGCAAATATCATGTTACTACAGTCAGGATTACAAAGGATTTAGCAGCTGCTACATTAAAAGATCAGAGGGAATGGAATGCAATATTTTGTGAAGAAAAAGAGCTAGGACTGCAACCAAGGATCAACTACCTGGCAAGACTGAACATTTTCTTTCAGGAAAGGAGATGTTAATTTAATGAAATAAAGGACTTCCAGACTTTCCTCATGAAAAAGCCTGAGCTCAAAGGAAAATTTGATCTCTACTTACAAGACCCGAGAAAGACATAAAAAAGTAAACAAGCAAAACCATCACTCACACATACACATACACAGAGAGATGCTCACATATGCACATAATTTGGGACTCAATAAGAGCAAACTGTTTACATTCCTGTATGAGAAGCAGATACCTGTCAATACTTAAATTTGTATAACTATTATGATACTAAAAAGGATGTACACAGAAAGAAAGTGTGGGTAGAAGTGAACTAATCAAAATGAATATTCTTAAGGAGGGAAAGGGAAAAGGAAGACATAAGGATATGAACAGGGGAGGGAATAAGATGGAGGCAAAGTCACAGAAAGTAACCATAAGTGTGAATGTGAATGGGATGAACTCTCACATAAAACAGAGGAGGATAGCAGACTGGATTAAAGACCACAATCCCACATTATGCTGTCTACAAGAAACACATCTAAAACAAGGGGAGATGCACAGGGTAAAGGTAAAAGGATGGAGTAAAACATATTATGCTTGACAAAAGTAAAAAAAAAGCAGGGGTAGCAATTCTTATCTCAGATAAAGCAAAAGCTAACATAGATCTAATTAAAAAGATAAGAAAGGAAACTACATCCTGCTAAAAGGCACCATCGAGAATGCAGCAACATCATTATTTAACATATATGCACCAAGCAGTATAGAATCCCAAGTTCCTAGAGGAAAAGTCAAAGGAACTAGAGGAGGAAATAGATAGCAAAATGAAATTAGCCGGGGACCTCAATCTCCCCCTCTGCAAACGTGATAAATCTAACCTCAAAATAAACAAGAAGGAAGTTAAGGAGGCAAGTAGAATTTTAGAGAGGTTGGATATGATAGATCTATGGAGAAAACTGAATGGGGTTAAAAAGGATTATACCTTATTCTCAGCAGTAAATGGCACATTCAAAAAAATAGACCATATATGAGGTCATTAAAACCTCACAATTCAGTGCAGAAAGGCAGAAATAATAAATGCATCATTCTCAGATAATAATGCAATAAAAATTATATGCAATAAAGGGCCATGGAAAGGTAGGCAAAAACAAAATGGAAACTAAATAATTCAATCCTTAATCCTTAATAATTTAATTAAGAATGAGTCAGTCAAACAATAAAATATAGAAACAATCAGTAACTTCATTCAGGAGAATGTCAATAATGAGACATCATACTAAAACTTGTGGGATGCAGCAAAGGCAGTACTTAGGGGAAGTTTTATATTCCTGAATGCATACATGAAAAAATTAGAGAAAATGGGGGTCAATGAATTGGATATTCAATTGAAAAAACTAGAAAAAGGACAAATTGAAAATCCCCAATTAAATACTAAATTAGAAATAATGGAAAGCAAAGGAGAGATTAATAAAATTGAAAGTAAGAAAACTATTGGACTTATAAATAAAACTAAGAGTTGGTTTTCTGGAAAAAAACAATAAAATTGATAGTCAATATGATAAAAAAAGAAAGAAGAAAACCAAATTCTAAGTCTCAAAAATGAAAAGGGTGCATGTACCTCCAAAGAAGAGGAAGTTAAAACAATAATTAGGAATTATTTTGCCCAACTATGCACATAATTTGACAATCTAAGTGAAATGGCTGAATATTTACAAAAATATCAGTTGCCGAGACTAACTGAAGAGGAAGTAAATTACTTAAACAACCCCAACTCAGAAAAAGAAATTGAACAAGTGATCAGAGATCTTCCTTGGAAAAAATCCCCAGTGTCAGATGGATTTACTAGTGAATTCTTTCAAACATTTAAAGATCAATTGATCCCAATACTCTACAAACTATTTGGGAAATTTGGTGTGGAAGGAGTCCTACAAAATTCTTTTTTATGACACAAATATGGTACTGATAGCTAAATTGGGCAGACACAAAATGGAGAAAGAAAATTATAGGCCAATGTCCCACATGAATATAGATGCAAAAATCTAAAATAAAATATTTGCAAAGAGACTACAGCAACTAATAACAAGAATAATACATTTTGACCAGGTTGGATTTATTCCAGGAATTCAAGGATGGTTCAATATTAGAAAAACCATTATTATCATTGATCATATTAAGAATAAAACTATAAGAAAACATATGGTTATTTCAATAGATGGAGAAAAAGCCTTTGACAAAATACAACATCAATTCCTATTAAAAACACTAGAAAGTATAGGAATAAATGGAGTTTTCCTTATAATGATAAGTAGCATCTACTTAAAGCCATCAGAAATTATTATATGCAATGAGGGTAAACTAGAAGCATTTCCAGTAAGTTCAGGGGTGAAACAAGGATGTCCACTATCACTCCTCTTATTCAATCTGGTACTAGAAATGTTAGCAGTAGCAGTTAGAGAAGAAATAGAAATCAAAGGAAGCAAATTAGGCAAAGAAGAGACTAAGCTATCACTCTTTGCAGATGACAAGATGATGTTCTTGGAGAATCCTGCAGAATCAAGTAAAAAAAACTTCTGGAGACAATAAATACATTTAGCAAATTTGCAGGAAATAAAATAAAACCATATACATCCTCGGCATTCCTATATATTTCCAACGAAGTCCAACAGCAAGAGATAGGAAGAGAAACTCCATTTAAAGTTACTGTAGACATTATAAAATATTTGGGAACCTACCTGCCAAAACAAACCCAGTACCTTTATGAACACAACTACAAAACACTTTTCACACAAATAAAATCAGATCTCACTAATTGGAAAAAAACATTAATTGCTCATGGCTGGGTAGAGCTAATATAATAAAAATGACAATTTTACCTAAATTAAATTACATATTTAGTGCCATATGTTTCTGGCACTAAATCAATCTACCAAATTGATTGGTAGATTTGGTAGATGGGAACATCTACCAAATGATGTTAGATGATCATCAATAATTTGCTAGATCAAACAACCAAATTGACTGAGTGGTGATCCTCTATCAATCTACAAAAAAATTATAGAACTAGAAAAAATAGTGACAAAATTCATTTGGAAGAACAAAAAGTCCAGAATATCAAGGCAATTAATGAAAATAAATGTTAGGGAAGGTGGCCTAGCTGTACCAGATTTTAATCTCTATTATAAAGCAGCACTCCTCAAAACTGCCTGGTATTGGCTAAGGAAAAGAGTAGTGGATCAATGGAATAGACTGGATCCAAAAGACTCAGTAGTCAACGACTATAGTAATATACTGTTTGATAAGCCCAAAGACCCTAGTTTCTGGGTTAAGAAATCACCATTTGACAAAAGCTCCTAGCAAAATTGGAGTATAGTATGGCAGAGACTGGGCAGAGGCCATCATCTAATGCCATACACCAAAGTCAAGTCTAAATGAGTTCATGACCTAGGCATAAAGGCCGATACTGTAAAGAATCTTGGGAAGCAAGGAACGGTTTACCTATAATAATTCTGGAGTAGGGAGCACTTTATGACCAAAGAAGAGATGGAAAGCATCATAAAATGCAAAATTGATAATCTTGATTATATTAAATTGAAAAGTTTCTGTACAAACAAAGCCCTAATGTAATCAAGATTAAAAGGGAAGTGGAAAATTGGGAAAGAATGTTTACAGCCAGCATGTCTGATAAAGGCCTCATTTCTAAAATATACAGGGAAGTAAGTAAAATTTATAAGAATACAAGTCATTCCCCAATTGTTAAATGGTCAAAGGATATGAACAGGCAATTTTCAGAGGTAGAAAGTAAAGATGTGTTTAAGCATATGGAAAAATGCTCTAAATCACTACTGATTCAATAAATGTAAATCAAAACATCTTTGAAGTACCACATCTCACCAGTCAGATTGTCTAAGATGACAAAACAGGAAAATGCCAAGTACTGGAGAGGATGTGGAAAAATTGGAATACTAATGCATTGTTAGTGGAGCTGTGAACTGATACAATCATTCTGGAGAGCAATTTGGACCTATGCACAATTGGCCATAAATAAATAATTTCATACATTTTGACCCAGTAATACCACTTTTGGGGTTATATCCAAAAGAGATCATATAAGGACCCGTATGTAAAACATATTTATTGCAGCTCTCTTTGTGGTGGCAAAAACTGGAAATTTAGAGGATGCCCACCAATTGGGGAATGGCCGAATAAGTCATGGTATATGAATGTAATGGAGTACTATTTTGTTATAAGAAATGGGAAGGAGATGGACTTCATAATTACTTGGAGATGCTTATACAAATTGATGCTAAGTGAGAAGAGCAGAACCAGGAAAAATTTGTACAGTCACAGTCACAGCATATGTGTGATGACTAACCTTAATAAACTGGACTCTTCTCAGCAACACACAGTTAAAAGTCAGCTCTACAATTCTCAGAATGGAAGGAGATACCTACATTCAGAGAAAGATCAAGAAAGACCAGAGTTTAAATGGAGACTGAAGCAATACACATTATCATTCTTTTCTATATTTGGTTTTGTTTCTTTTTTTCCCATTGTTCACTCCATTGCTTATAACCCTTCTACACAACAAGACTATTGTATAATGTGTAAGTGTTTGCAGTACTATACATAATTGTACTCCATCTTTGGTAGGGGGAGGAATGGGAGAAAATCTGAAACTCAAATGATTCTGGAACTGCATCTTGTAAAGTAAAAGTAAATAAACAACTCAACAAAAAACAGTTTATATTTCTCCTAGCTTTAAGTAAAAATAAGTTTTAATATGCATTTTTAAAACTCTGAATTACAAATTTTCTCCTTCACCCCCACCCTACCCTACTCTCACTTAGAAGGTCAGCTATTAGATATTGGCTAAACATGTTGAGTCATGCAAAACATTTTCAAAATAGTCATGATGTGAAAGAATACATAGACCAGAATAAAGAAGACTAAATAAATTTTTAAATAAATTTTCATGTTTACATCATTCATTTCAACAAAATTTTGAGTTACAAATTTTCTCCCTATCTTTCCCTCACAACCATACCATTGTGAAACCCCTCTCCCAACCTGTTGTCTCCTATGTCCTCCCCTATAGCCCCTCTGACTTTTTGGTAGGGCAAGATGGATCTCCCTACCACAGTGACTGCACTTTTTAAATCCCATTTTCATGTAGTTAATGATAATAATAATTATATTATATATGTATATGTACATATATTTATACACACATACATACATACATACATACACACATATATTTGATTATAGAACTTTAAATTTCTTTCAGGGATCTTTTTCAAGAGGGAATCAGTGAATTATTTCATGTTCTATTTCACCCTCTGGTTCTAAAATATCAGGGCAATTTTCCTTGAGAATTTCTTGAAAGACGCTTTCCAGGTTCTTTTTTAGATTACGGCTTTCAGGTAGTCCAATAGTTTTTAAAATTTCTCTCTTGGATCTATTTTCTAGGTCACTGGCTTTTTTCAATGAGATATTTCATATTGCCTTCTATTTTTTTCATTGTTCCAATCTGTTTAATAGTATCTTGATTTCTCATAAATTCATTTGCTTTTATTTGCTCCACTCTAATTCTGAAGGAAATATTCTCTTCAGAAAGCTTTTGAGATTCTTTTTTCCATCTTGCAAATTTGACTTTTTAAGGTTTTCTTCTCCTCATTAGCTTTTTTCTCCTCTTCTGCCATTTGATTTAATCTAGGTTTAATGTGTTACTTTCTTCAGTCAGTTTATTGACTCTCTTTTCATGATTTTCTTGCATCATTGTAATTTCTATTCCCAATTTTTCCTGCACTTCTCTTATTTGGTTTTCAAAATCCTTCTTAAGCTGCTCTATGACTTGTAACCAGTTTACATTTTTCTTAGAAGCTTTTGGTGAGGAAGTTTTCACTGTCTTGTTTTCCTCCCATTCCATGCTTTGACCTGTTTTGTCCCCCCAAAAGCAATCTAATGTTGAATTGCTGTTCTTACTTTGCTTCCTTTGCATGCTCATGTCACCAGTCAATTACGTGAACTCTGCTTCCAGAGGGGAGAGTTTTGTCCCAAATTTCTGGGTTTTTCACACCTGCTGGAGCTATTAGCTGCCCCCACCAGCTATGGCTCACTGAAAATGCAACCCAGGACCACCACTCAAACAATAATCTGATCTAGGCATCCCAAGGCAAGAGAACTTAGCCTCTGAATGATTGCTTGCCCCCCTGCAATCTGCAGGCCAGGAGCTCTGAAGTAGCCCCATGGAGGTAGCTGTAGGGTCACTGCTTCAGATTGCTTTTAGCTCTGAAAGCTCTCAGCCACCCCCTATCACCCAAATTTAGCCGAGTTCCACTAACCTTTCACTTAACTATCTTCATAGTGAGAAATGTTTCATAAATTACAAGTACCATTTTCCATATATGAATATAGATACTTCAAATTTGATAAGTTCCTTATGATTTTTTTCCATGTTTACCTTCTCATGCTTCTCTTGATTCTTGTATTTGAAGTTCAAATTTTCTATTAAGCTCTGTTTTTTTTAATCAACAATGCTTGAAAGTCTTACACATTTTTGAATGGCCATACTTTCCCCTAAAACATTATACTCAGTTTTTCTGGGCAGGTAATCCTTGGTTTTTTTTTCTATTTCCTTTGACCTACACAATATCATATTCCAAGCCCTTCTGTACTTTAATTTAGCAGCTGCTAGATCTTGTGTTATCCTGATTGTGTTTCCATAATATTCAAATTGTTTGTTCTTGCTGCTTGTAATATTTTCTCCTTGATCTGGCACTCCAGAACATGGCTATAATATTCCTAGGAGTTTTCTTTCTGGGATCCTTTGCAAGAGGGGTTTGGTGAATTCTTTTAATTTCTGTTTTACTCTCTAGTTCTAAAATTTCAGAGACATTTTCCTTGAGAATTTCTTGAAGGATGATTTTTAGGTTCTTCTTTTGATAATGTCTTTCAGATAATTCAATAATTTTTAAATTATCTCTCCTGAAACTATTTTTTTCATGACAGTGGTTTTTCAAATGAGATATTTCACATCACATTCTATTTTTTTCATTTTTTTTCTATTTAATAGTATCTTGATTTCTTATAAAGTTATCAACTTCCATTTGCTCCAAAATAATTCTGAAGGAATTATTCTCTTTAGTGAACATTTGAAATTCTTTTTCCATCTGGCAAATTTGGCTTTTTAAGGCATTCTTCTCCTCATGGCTTTTTGGACCTCTTTGCCAGTTGAGTTAGTATGTTTTTTAAGGTGTTATTTTCTTCAGTCAACCTGTTGACTTTCTTTTCATGATGTTCTAGCATTATTCTCATTTCTCTTCTCAATTTTTCCTCCACTTCACTTCCCTGATTTTGAAAATCCTTTTTGAAGTCCTCCATGGCCTGAAAACAGTTCATTGTTTTCATGGAAGCTTTCAATGCAGGAGTTCTGACTTCGTTGTCTTCCTCCCATTCCATACTTTGATCCTTTTTTGTTCCCCAAAAAGAAATTGAACGTTTGATGGCTGAGCTTACTTTGCTTCCTTTACTTGCTCATATTGCCAGTCAATTACTTGACTCTTGAGCTCTTTACCACAGTAGAACTCTGGCTTCTAGATGGAAGATATTTGTCCCAAATTGCTGGAGTTTTCACAGCTGCCAGAGCTATCAGCAGCCCCCACATGCTCTGGCTCACTGGTCACACACTCTAGGACCTCTGTCCAAGACAGTAATCCAGATCTGGGGAGGTTAAGGCAAGAGCAATTACCTTCTGAATGGGTTTCATGTTACCCCCTACAATCTGCAGGCCAGGAGATCTAAAAGAGTCACACAGGTGCGGCTGCAGCACTGCCATGCCTCTACCATTTCTTGCTCTGCATGCAGTGGCCAAACTGCTCTTTATCCACTTTCCCCTTCTCTCCCAGTTCCAACAGTGTTCTTCACTGAACTTCTACATTGTCTTTGGCATTTATGGGTTGCTAAATGTGGAAACTGCCACTGCTTCTATTGATCCACTTTCTCAATTGCTCCATCTATGACTGATCCAGGCCACCCTGGGGCTAAAACTAAGGGCTCCCATGGGGCTGGGCTTGGCTCCTATCATGCTGTGATGGAATCTTCCTCCAAGCCTGCTAGGCTGCCTTCAGTGGGAGATTTGTTTCTCTCTGTTACTTTTGAGTTCTGTAGCTCTAAAGTTTGTTTAGAGTCATATTTTAATAAAGTGGTTATGTGGGGAGCTCATGAAGATTTCCTGCTTTTACCCTGCCATCTTGGTTCCACCCCAATGCTTATCATTTTTAATCTCTGTGAATCCTTTCTTATATTTTCTAAAATATTTACTAGTATTCATAAGCTCTTAGTATTCATGATCATCTTTTAAAAATCATTTACACAGTGCTAACGCTTACTCTAAATACAAGTTTCCTTTGAGCCAGAGAACTGCAAAGTTCATCAGTTCAGATATCTATGTACTACACAGATGAGTTCAGATAAGTATTCACTCACCTGGCTATTGGGTTATTCAATGAAAACAAAAATCACAGCAGCAATTAGCTTTTTTTCTAAGCTTTTTTTCTAAGCAGGTCAAAGAATGTCAGCCAGAACTCTAGAATATGATACACCTGATGGCTTTCACTATGTTTGCATCTCAAATCAGCTACACCCACAAAGAACAAATGGAAATCATGAACATCTTTACTTATATCTAATTTTAGGTGGCACTGAAAGGCAATTGCTTCCCAGGAACTGCTGGCCAATAAAATGCATTCTCTCCCACCAATTAGTAATCCTTTAAATAAAGGCATCTATCAACTTATTGCTCTTAAGTACCACAGTTAGAAGAATCAGTTTTTCAATCCCCATTCTTGGTCTTCAGTTTTCTTCAGTTCTATATATCATGTAACTTGAAATTTCAAGCTATTCTCTACAATTCCTATACTTCTAACAATTAAAATGAATCTTTACTTTCAATATCCCATTTTCACTTAATGGGTAAATATTTCTCCTATGACATGATTAGTCCTTTTAAAATTACAAATATTTCTAAAATATTTTAAAAACTTTTCTTTAGAATATATAAAAATATTCTAAAAACTTCTAAAAAGTGATGACTTCTTAAAGATTCAATAATAGATTGCCTGGACCCCAGACTTAAGTTTCTATTAATTAGATGTGTGAGACAGGTGGAAACTTTTGAAGTAGTATTCTAAAACCTAGACAGCTTGTAGCAAAGACTTACCAGCCTGGGCTAGCACCCTGGGCTAGAAGCCTGGGAACCTTGCCTTATTCCTCAGGTCATAAATTGAAGTTTTGGCTAAGTTTAGCTAATGTGTAGGAAGGGAAAGTACAAACCCTTCATATCTAACCCCAGGCCCAAAGGTCCTAGACTTGTTTCCACTGACCAGAATCTTACCTATACAAATATAAAATTGGAAATCCTGTAAAAAAAAACCTCCAGATAGGTCACTATTCATATTCTTGAAATACTATCTGCTCTCATATCCATATTGATTCCTCTTCTGCTTCCATATCTAAGTTGATACTAATGACACATTTTGTCTGCTTTCATATCTATATTAACATTTAAGCAAGATTTTTCTGGTCAGACTCTGTGCCTAAGTTCCTAATTAATGGTCAAATAGGAAAGTAGAAGGGGTGGAAAGGTGGTCTATTAGGAATATAACCAAGCATTGCATTCTGTATTTTGGACCTCTTTCACCAGACTGCTTCTGGTGAAGATGACTCCCCCTACTTTCCACGGGAGGTAATAAAGATCTTTTTTGTTTCTTCAAAGGCACCTCTGAGTTATTGAATTTATTTTGGGCAAGGCCATTTTTCCCACATGAATATCAATATGTATTAAGATGTTTTAGTTTAATCTCTTCAAGGAAGTTATACACTAATGAGTTAAGGTACCATTATGACCACTGGCCTCTTAAACATGTAGTAATTCACACATATATGTCTCAGTTTTTCAATAAATAAAAATTACTTCTCTACTTATTAAGAGCATCAAATGGTTGATATGCAAGTATTATTCTACATTACTTACCAGGTGATTTGTATCTTTATGTCTTTTATCAAATATGTCACTTATTTTGTTAGATAATCCAATTTTCATTTACATTTAAACTATTTTTACATAAAATTGTATTTATCTGAAACCAATAACCAGAATTATTTGCAATGGAGAATTATTGGAAATTTCCCTAGTAAATAGAGAAGAAAAAAGCAAGTATGAGTTCAATTAGCTGCATCCTCAATAATTAGTTTTGTTTTTACTTTATTTATATGTGAACTTTTAAAGTGGACTATTATGCTTTTCTATTTTTATCCCTAGCACATAACATAGTGCTTTTCACAAATAAATATTTAATGAATGACATTTAATTTCTTCATAGAAAATTAATTCAATCATTGGAGCTAACAGTGAGAGAGTCAGCAAGTTGGGAAAGTAGAAGAAAAGACATTTACAATGGTTATATCTATTTACTGAATAAAATGTAAGTAGTGAATGCATTTAAGATTTGTTTGGAGATAAGATGAAGAAAAAGGAGATTTGAAACACCAATTGGAAGGAAGAATAAATCAAGAAAAATAAGAGTAGTTCCATGCAAATTTAAGATCCATTAGAGCTCTAATAAGCATGAATTTCTTGGGTTTTTCTTCTAGAGTGAGGGTCATTTATCCTAGTTTCTCCATTAATCCATGCCATAGGATGTGATAACCCTGATCCCTCAAAAAGCTCCAGGCTGCCAACACTAGTACATCTAATGTTTCACCACTGTGGTGTCCTTCTCCTAAGGCCCACATTCCTCCAGTGCAGCACCCCTATGTTTTCCTAGGGCAAATTTGGTGAGTAGGAGGATGAAGAGGACATAATTTTCCCATTCAGATGATATTTGATAAACAAAATCCCATTGATGTCTGTCATTCATTTTCCGGTGTTTAAGTGGAGAAGGACATTATCATGTTATTTTGATTCATTTAATTGCAAATTGTGTTGTATCTGGTCCCTGTTTGGTTTCTAAAATCTTTAACTCCTAGCCCCAATTTACACACACCCCACAAATCAATTTGCTTTGACTGGAATAATCAATTTTTATTGCTCTACAATCCAGATGAAATTAGATAATATGAAATTATAATTGTCTTCATTTTGTAGAATATTGCCATTTAAGATATGACCAACCTGTTATGTAGCTGAGGTAGAGTTAAACAATACTTCAAGTGGGAGAACTAAGTTGTTGAAAATTAAATGATATTTATATTGAAATCCTAAGAATGAATATAGAATTTTAATGGAGGAAAAAGTCTATGAGGAAAATACTAAGTATTGGAGAAATGAGGAAGAGTGATTTGATCTGAGCCATATAGATACCACTCAAATGGATTTAGTGAGTTAATAAGATAAGATTTAATAAACTTCAAAGGAGCTAATGAAGTTGTCAGCATCAGATTCTAGGTGGAGAATTTGGATATGATAGCGGTAAGGAATATGAAAATCCTATTTCCTCTCCTATTCAGTTTATATCATGAAAAGAGTATATTCTCCTACAGATGTTGGTCACAGGTTTAATCTCTTTTTTTGAGAGCCAAGGTTCAAGGAGTACATGAGAAATTCAGAGATGTGGGGGAAAATAAGACAGGGAGAATAAAAGAAAATGTATTAATTCCCTAAGTGGAATTATGAAGGTGATATTGATTGAATAGGGATATAGAGGAGGGGAACAAGTAATGAAGGGCAGTACAATCAAATTATATGAAGGATGAGGCACTTGAAGTTGGAGATCTGGATACTGAATCTTTGAACTAAATCCACAAAATGAAGTAGCTCAGTAGTTAAATGTCATGAGAGAGGAGAAAGTGGCTAAATCTCAGCCTAAAAATATCCCTATACTAATTAATGTCACAGTACCTGACTATTGATATCAGAGGCCTTGTCATTTGACAGATACCTTGACATTAGAAAGTGACTTCTTTTTACATTCTAAGCTCCTCAAGTGAGTGAGCACAACAAATTTTTGAGAAATTCTAATCAATTGGGCAATTTATTAGAAGTTCCAGGAGCAATGATATAGCTTTTTTAGTTGAAAATTGTAGTTATTTTAATTAAATACGTATACTCACATGTACACATGCACTCACATACTGCATTACCTGGCTCACAAGCATAGGAAATACCAATATTTGATATAATGACAGGTATGGAAATGGTAAGTTCTGTGTGTCATAGAGGTGAACTCCATCAGACTCAAAAGGAGGCATTTGTTTAGTGAGAATCTAGTTAAAAATTGTTATAGTGGCATTTTGGGTCAAAATCTAATATTTATTGTAAAGGTTATTCAGGCAGACAGCTAAAAATAAAAACTCAATATCTCCTGGTGTTGTAAATTAATATAGAAATTGCTATGACAAAGCTAAAGGCAGAGAGTTAACTAATAAAATATGTCAATCATGAGTCCTTTAAAAAGATATATGAAGGGCTGATATTATTGACTTTAATGGGGCTGAAATATTTATTCTTCCAGATACAACATTGTATGAGCTTGTTTTTATGTTTTCTGATTTAAAAAAGAATATACAACCACAAATGCATAACCACTGTTCTATATTTCCAATGGTTTCTGATATGACTACTCTCATCCAGATCTCTGAATTAATTAATAAAATACCCCTTTTTGTTATTTTTTAAAAGTTATTCTATATATGTAACAAAATCTAAATCAGAATAGGTTAAAAATAAAAGTAACATAAAATCACACATACAATTTATTAATAAAATTAATTATATGCTGATAAACTTTGGAGGATAGAAATAAAACAAATAAAAAATCATAAATGTTAATAAATATTAATAATGAATTAAATATTCCCAAACATTGATTTATTCTTTTAAAACAATATATAAGTATATTAATATTTTACATTATAAATAAATCTGTGGGACATAATCGAGGTATTTTATTATAACCCTATTTAAATTGAAATTAAGTTCTACTATTATAATAAATATTATTAGTGAATTAAATAAAAAAAGACATGCTAAATTTTAAAATTGCTGGAAATCATTGGATTACAATCCATTGTGGTTTTAATTTTATGACCAAAACATTAGAAATCTTTATAGAAAAGAAATGCCTCTTTCATCAGAAAGAAAAAGTTATATTACTGTATGCTTGTTAACAATATTTGCTATGAACATAGTGAATTCTGACATTGTATTTCAATACATTTATATTGTATGTAACACTAATTTTATTTCCTTGATTTGCCATACATGTGTAATAATATTATTTTATGAGATAAGCAAATATGTTCAATTTCATATTTTATCAAGGAATAATGCAAAATTCAATTATAAAAACATCTCTTGCCAAAACAGCATCTTTCTTCCACAAGCAGACTTTTTTTGCAGTTATTTTTATCTCTTCAAAGAAAAGTTTGTATATCTTGAAAGTGTCTAATGAAGAGTACACAAGACAAATATGGTTCTTATAGAAACTAAATATGACTAGTGCTCATCTTGATTTTTTTTATCTTGAGGCTATTCATGATGGAAAATCTGCTCTTCTTTTTTGTTAATCATATGAGAATAAAACTTCAAGCAAGAGAACAATCTCACATCAGGCTTTATTTTAATCTTGAGTAATTTTTAATTTGAAGTTAAGTCACAGCACCTTTCCACAAAGTCTTGGACATCAAATTCATTGAATATTTGCTGTGGCAAGAAAATTGGGGAATGTAGGTCATAAGATCATAGATTTAAAATTAAAAAGGGAAATTAGAGAATAATGAGATAAACCCATTAATTTTACAAATGAGGTACTATAAGGTACAATGACTCCATCAGATTCATACATCTAGTGTTTACAATAAAACGTGAATTTGGTTTTAACTGACTTTCAGTTCAACACCCTGTCCAAAATTCCAACAATTTAAAAAGATTCTGGTCTCAGTATTCCTTTGTAGTTTTTTCCAGAATTATTGAGGATTCCCCTAAGAGCTTTTGTTTATACTGGTCATATATTGGTATTTAATGTATTAGAAATTAAAGAGTCTTATTTTTATTATGAAAATTATTTCAATACAATCAACCTTACAAAATGGAGTTTGATGTTCCCAAAGAGATCTCAGACTGGTAACACTTACTTAGCCACTACAATACAACATGAAAACAAAAGATATAAAGTTTATCTAAAAATAGCGTGGTGTGGTAAAATGATCACTGTGCTTAGATTCAGATTTTTGATATTTAAATCCCATCCTGGCTACTGTTTAACTTTGGAAAAAATATCACTCACCTTCTGTGGGGCTCATTTTTCTCAATTATAAAATAGAGAATTGGACTCTTTACTCTTTATAGAGTTTTAGAAATACATAAATTTAAATTTTAATTATATTCTGCCTTGGCAGTATGAACCCTAATATGTGAAACCAAAGGGTTTCAACTGATTCTATAGCTCCAATAGAATGTGTTTCCATTGTTTCAGTGACTACTAAAAACATCATTCACATGTAAATTAAAGTATTGCTCTTTTTTCATTTGGTTCTTGAGGTACAATTAGGTATATATTATTACACCAGTATTGACATGTGTGACAGACAATAGTAGCCAAAGAAGTACCTCAAACATTAAGTGGATTTGTTCCCTCACTGATGTGAACATTCTTATCCATTGTACATATTGTAATCCATCCATGCCTTCTCATCCTTTGTGATTTTTCTCCAGAGTCTTCCACAAATCCTCCCCAGAGGGCCTACTATGTGGACTGGTGGACTGGGTGCCTTCATCTCAAACTAGTTTTTCATTATATGGGTATCAACAAAATCCACAAATCCATTGGTTATCCCTGATGATAACATTCTCAGTATCCCATCTTTTCTGGACAGTTGGTTCTTTGATGATATCTTTTACATTGATTCTCATTCCCAGTACTTCCTTGCAAAAAATGGTGCATCAAGCTCATGAAAATTAAATGCCTCTCTTTGCTATTTGCTTGAACTGTAATTATGATTCTTGAGAGAATTTAATGAACTTTCTATATAACCTAAGCAGAAAAAATTAAAAAGAGTGTTTTGGTTTATTGACATTGTATTTATATTTTAAAGTACAGATTTTTATTTTGAAATTTGGTAAATATGAAAAAACAAATATTTGTGCAAAGAAGAAAGAAGTATTGAAACATGACATAATGGATAACTAGAATGTGTATTTTTAAAATAAACTACACTTAGCACTATTTCCCCTTAGGAAGTTATTTTGACCCTTTATTTATATTTCAAAATAGTATATAATGGATAATTCTTTTTCTGCCTTCTCTCATCTTATGGCATTATGATCACAACTCTATAAATCTTTAATCTCCTCATAATCCCACCTCTTTAAAAAAAGCCCTTCCTTGTAACAAGTAAAATGAAGTGGCTAAGATTATAAAATCCCACTTCTATTCAGTATGAGAAATATGTACATGATTTTAAAAGATAAGATGAAAGGATATATTGCCACAGTGATAAAGGTTAACAGTCATATCAAAGGGATAATAATAATTATGCTTCAATAAGCATTGCTTTGGTCTAGTTAGAAGAAGTCATGTAGAGCCAGAATAAGACATTTACAGATAGGAATAGGACATTTGATCTAAACCTTTCCTTTTGCAAAGTGGAAAACTGAGGCTCAGAGAGGTTAAGTACATAGTTAGTACATAGAGTATGGGACTGGAAATCAGGAAGATGTGGTTCTTAATCTCCTCTCTTTTATTCCCTAAATGGATGAACAAGGGCAGATTATTTAATATTTCTAAACTTCAGTTGTCATATCGACATTTTGGAGGTAATTCCATAATATTTATCTTACAGAGTTGTAGAAAGTTTAGAATTATTAAATTCATGTAAAGTGCTTTAAAAAGTGTTTAAAATGTTAAATCTCTGCATAAATTTCATTATTACAATGTTGTTGTTTTTTAAGTGGCTTGCCCAAAATGGCGCAGGTAGTCATAAAGAGTAAGTCTATATGGGATATTTTCTGTTTTCCACGGGTATGAATGACTGCACCATTCTGTCTCTTTGTCTGCCTTTGTCTCTCTCACAGACACACAAATACACACTCAGGTACACACAATATTGTGTTTACTTTTTGCATATACAGATATGTATATTTGTTTTACATAGACAAAGATTATGTATAGGCATCTCTATGTACACACAAACAACATGTACACAAATACATATATATATCTATATATACATACATATGCATATATACATATGTATGTGTATATATACATATTCATATATATATACATATGCACACACATACACACATGTACATATAATATATTTATTATATCCACACCATTTGGTGCGGTTTCTCTAAAGTTGATCATCTGGCATTTATTTTGAGCTACTGCAGTTATGAAATTATGATTTGCTTTTAGAGCACAGCACTTTCTCTGTTGAGGGCACACCATGCTGTTGGGTGCTGTGCAAGTGTCTCCCATTTTACAAAATAAATTCTGAAGTTCTTGAGAGAGAGCTTCAGAGTGTAATTGTATTGCTTCCTTTGACCACCATGTCAATTCTTGTACTCTATGAATTCTCCACCAAGTAGTCTTTTTGGCAAGTGTACTTTTTCCATTCAAACATTATGATCAACCCATCAGTATCACACTCTTTGTAGCAGAATTTGAATGCAGTACAGTTTAGTTCAAGAAAGGACCTCAGTGTCTGTTATTTTATTCTGCCTGTTGATCTTCAAAATCTTTCAAAGACACTTCAAATAGAAGCAATTCACTTTCCTGGAATGGTGCTAGTATGCTGTCCAGGTGTCACAGATATACAACAATGAGGTCAGTACAAGGTCTCTGTAGACCGTCAGCTTTTTAGTAAGTCTAATACCTCTTATCTCTCACTGTTTCCTTCAGAGCCTCCACAACACTGAGTAGCTCTGGCAAAGTGCCTGTTAATCTCATTATCAATGTGTACCTCCTGAAAAATACACTACCAAGGATCCAAAACATTCAGAAATTCTTCATTTGCTATAACCAATGGCTCCACAATGGAATAGTGTTATTGTAGCAGATGGAGGACCTGCATTTTCTTGGTGTTAATTGTTAGGTAAAAATTTGCACAAGTAGGAGAGAACTGATTTATAAATTTTTTTGCATTTCATCTTCAGAGGCTTCATTGAGTGCACAATCATCTGCAAACAGAAAATCATAAACCAACACTCTCTCCAGTTTGTTCTTGGCCTGCAGCCAAGAATTTGCCATTAGTAGGTGATGTGGGTGCCATTTTCTTCCTTATTAAAGGCATTTGGCAACATGGCTGAAAATATCATCTTTAAAAACATGGGAGCGAGCACACTGCTTTGTTTCACTCCATTGGTGACCGGGAAAGCACAAAAGCATTGTGCATTATCCAAAACCTGGGTGAACCTGCTGTCATTAAATTGACATACATTGCTGTTGAACTTCTCCAGGCAAATAAGTATTGACATAATTTTCCATTGACCCCCAAACTGACAGAATCCAAGGCCTTGGTGAGATCTATAAATATTGTGCATAGATCTCTGTTGTTCTTCCTGCATTTCTGTTGGAGTTGTCAGGCAACAAACACCATATTGATTACTCCTTGGCCCTTCCTGAAAACACACTGGCTCTCAGGTAGAAGGACATCTTCCAAGTAAGGGATCATTCCATTAAGGAAGACTCTGGAAAGTATTTTGCCAAGAATGATTAATATAAGGAACCCCCCCCCCAAAATACAACTACATAAATCCTCAGCATTCCTATATATGTCTTACAAATGCCAACAGCAAGAGATAGTAAGAGAAACCCCATTTAAACTTACTGTAGACATTATAAAGTATTTGGGAATCTACCTGCCAAACAAACCCAGGACATATATGAACACAACTACAAAACACTTTTCACACAAATAAAATCAGATCTAACTAATTGGAAAAACATCAATTGCTCATCACTGGGTCAAGATAATATAATAAAAATGACAATTTTACTTAAATTAAATTACATATTTAGTGCCATACCAATCAATCTACCAAAAAATTACTCTATAGAGCTAGGAAAAAAGTGACAAAATTAATTTGGAAGAACAAAAGGTCCAGAATATCAAGGCAATTAATGAAAAGAAAGGTTAGGGAAGGTGGCCTAGCCATACCAGATATTAATTTATATTATAAAGCAGCAGTTCTCAAAACTACTTGTTACTGGCTGAGGAATAGAGTAGTGGATCAATGGAATAGATTGGGTATAAATGACTCAGTAGTCAACAATTATAGTAATATAATGTTTCATAAGCCCAAAGACCCCTGTTTTGGGGATAAAAACTCACTATTTGACAAAAACTGCTGGGAAAATTGGAATTTAGTATGGCAGAAACTTGGTATAGACCATCATCTAATACAGTACACCAAAATCAAGTCTAAATGGGTGCCCAATCTAGGTATAAAGGCTGATACTGTAAATATTCTGGGTCAGCAAGGAATATTTTACCTGTCAGATTTATGATGCAGGGAAGACTTTATGATCAAAGAAGAGTTAGAGATCAGTTTAAAATGCAAAATGGATAATCCTGATTAAATCAAATTGAAAAGTTTCTGTACCAAAGAAAGCCAACATAACCAAGATTAAGAGGGAAATGGAAAATCGGGAAAGAATTTTTACATCCAGTATCTCTGATAAAGGCCTCATTTCTAAAATATCCAGGGAATTGAGTTGAATCTATAAGAATACAAGTCATTCTCTAATTAATAAAAGGTCAAATGATATGAACAGGCATTTTCAGAGGCAGAACTTAAAGATATCTATAAGCATATAATAAAATGTTCTAAATCACAATTGATTTGAGAAATGCAAATCAAAACAATTTTGTGTACCACATCTCACCAATAATATTGACTAAGATGACATAATATGTAAATGACAAATGCTGGATAGAATGTGGAAAAACTGAAGCACTAATGCATTGTTGGTGGAGTTGTGAACTGATTCAACCATTCTGGAGATCAATCTGGAACTATGCATAAAGGGCTATAAATAGTTGCATACCCTTTGACACTGTAATGCCACTTCTAGGATCATAGAAGTGGGAGGAAGACCCATATGTTAAAAATATTTATTGCAGCTCTCTCCATGGTGGCCAAAATTGGAAATTTAGGGGTTATCCATCAACTGGGGAATGGCTAAACAAGTTGTGGTATATGAATGTAACTGAATAGTGTTGTGGTATAAGAAACGAGGAGGAGATTGACTTCATATTTAACTGGATAGGCTCATATGAACTGATGCTAAGTGAGAAAAGGAGAAGCAGGAAAAATTTGTACACAATGACAGACAGAATGTATGTTTGCCAACCAACTTTGATAAACTGGAGTCTTCTCAGCAACACAAGATTATAAGACAACTCTCAAAGTGTCAGGATGGAAGGAGGTGTCTACATTAAGAGAAACATCTAAAAAGAACAGAGTTAAAATGGAGACGGAAAAAAATTACTTGCTCTCTTTTCCATCTTTGGTTTTATTTCCTCTTTCCCATTGTTCATTCCATTGGTTACAACCCTTCTATACAACCAAGCTAATATCCAATGTGAAGGTATTTGCAGATCCTATACTTGATTAGAAGTTGCCATGGTGGAGGGGAGGAGAAGGGAGGGGAGAAAAAATGAAACTCACGGGATTGTGGAACTGAATCTTGTAACCTAAATGTAAATTAAAGAACCAATTTATAAAAAAAGAACCCCCTGTGATTTTCACAGCTACTAAATGAAAAATGAGAACTCTACAGGGTTGATCAGCAAGATAGTTCATCTGTCTCTAAGAAGGCATTGTTTAATTCCAACAAAAGTAAAGTACAAGCAAAGCTTAGAGAGGTGCAAGATTCTTGGCTCTGGAAGAAGGCAGATGAAATTCTGCTTTATGCTGATAGTAATTAGTGATTTTGTGATGCCCTGAAAGTTATTCATGGACAGAGACCTATGATGCATCTCAAATACTCAAAGCTGATGGAGCCGCATTTATTAGTGATATGACCATGATACTAGAGAAGTGGATTGAGTATTTTGATACTGTTTTCAACAGAGCTTCAATTCTGAAACCATTTACTATTTACCTCAGGTTGAAGTCAATCTACCTACCTGAAGTTCCAACTTAAGAATTTTGAATGCCATTAGCTCCTTTTGCATGGCAAAGCACCTGGTGCTGATTCTATTCAAGCTGAGATTTACAAAAGCTGACTTAAATTTTTCTAGTTACATGGCAAGAGGAGATTATTCACCCTGGAGTACAAGGATGCCTCCACTGTCCATCTCCATAGGACTCCCTGCCAATTCTGGTTGTCTAGCAATAAAGTCATCTGGAATTATAAGCTTGTCTACTTTGGGAACCTTGATGATAGCTGTCTCCAGGTCTTCATAAAATTTCAGGTTTTGGCATGGTGGGAGCATAGGCAATGATGATGGTGGGTTGCTGTATTCCCTTAAGTACCAATCACATTGTCATGAACTTGTCATTCACTCCTTTTGGTAGGCATACAAGCTTAGTTTTGATGGCAAAACCTTTACGATAGTGGTTCTGAACCATCCTAATGCCACTACCCTTTAATACTTACATGTGGGCATATCTGCATGTGAGTGGACCCACGTGGAGATGGGTAGAGGAGGGTTTCTCAGTTCCTAAGACCATTGGATGCATATTATCCAATGGACTTAGGGACCCCTGTGAAAGGGTCATTTGATACCCAAAGGGGTCATGACCCACAGATTGAAAACAGCAGATTTGCCATCTTCATGGTGCTCCCCTTCACTATGACCACTCTAAAAAACATGTATCCAGCTCAAACTTCAGCAAGATGGCCTTCATTTATCATCCTTATTTCACTCACGGCTGCTATTTGGATGCAATGTGTGTGTGTTTGTGCTTTGACCACAGAGCGGGGTCCCCATCTGCCACAGTAATGAGGCCATGGTTGCTTAATCAGACTATTTTTAGGACACCTTTTATAGCAACTTCCTCACATCAGGAGATGAGCAGTGTGATCCTTAAAAGGCTACTCAGACACCCATGGGGTTGAGGAATATGACTACCTCTCCCAATGAGAAGACAATCCTGTGGGCTGCATCACCTGTGTGCAAGGTTATAACTAATCATCACAGTGTATCTGCACCTGCTGATTCATAACTTTCCTGCCACTAAAGGACCTTGAGATAAGTAAAAATGGTATGTATTATGTCTTGATTTGTATGTAAATTAAATTTAACTGATGCAAAACTTCACAAAGTTGTAGGCCTTCAATCTCTACTCTGGAGTCATCACAAACTGGTGGAAGGACAAAGTCAAGATGACTAGTGATAGTTCAGGTTGCTGTGGATGACCTTAGAGTCTTCAATGTCAAATCAAGTTCTAAGCACTCCAGAGCTCCTGTTTCATTTGCCTTCATGGCCACTGGAACAAAGTTTTCTCATCTACCCATTCCACCGGTGGAAATTTTCATTTGCTTGGGGTAGTCACCCCCCTAAATCACCAATGGGTTTGAGATCTACCAGTTATCCTCAGCCTGGTTTAGCCCATCTGCTGAAATGCTTCACCAGGGTGTGGCCACTACACCTGCTACAGCTTCTTGGAGCCATAGGTGAGACTTTGGTGGAGCAGATAGATACAAAAAGGAAATCAGCCCTGAAAAGAGCTTAGCATGCCTCACACCAGAGGTACTAGTCTTCCATGAACACAACCTATACCAAAATGGTCCAAGCAATATACCCAGAAAGGAGAAAGTAGTACCTATACATTCATGCATACATATGTGTGCGCACACACATGCATATGTTCACATGCATACATAGGAATACATTCACATATGTATATACATGGAAATTCACATATATTCACAAATACATATGCATACACCTATGCCTAAGCATGCACATACATGGATACAAATGCATAACATACACATGCACATACATGCACACACATACACATGCATATGCATACCAATGTACACATATATACATGCATGCATGCATACTTACATATGCACAGATTTTATCATGTTCCTCCCTATAACCACTCAATAAATTCTAGTGTTTCCTGATTGCTTTTAGGACCAATTATTGTATCATCTAAATATACACACACATGCACATCCAAAACACACATATGTGCATATACACATATGTATGCATGTACTGTATACATGCATGTAAACATAGGCACAGACATGTACACAGATCTGATCATGTCTCTGTAACCACTCAATAAATTTATATCATCTGTATATACATATACGCATCCACATCCACATCCACAGACATATGCATAGACATAGACACATGCATGTACACACAGACATATACATATGCACATATGTGAACATGGGCATATTCATGGACATGGACATATACATATTTGTGTATACACACATATGTCAGATCCAAAGACTGTCATGAGGAATTTTATCATAATTTTACATCTAAAGCAACTCATATATGTCTTATGTGAAAATTGACCCACAGTGATCAATCAATTTCTGCTTCCATTTCTGATTATTTACAGATAGGGAGTAAGAAATCTCCTTTTATGAATTCAGGAATTTGAACTTTTTGCTCTCTCTGTTTCCCAACTTAGGAAAGATTAGTGCCTAATTTCCTCCAATTCAAAATCAGATTACCTAAATGTTGTATTGTTTCCTTTTAAATAATTGGCTTTATTTGATTAATTGTTTTTAATGTATAAATGTCTGTCTCTTCCAACATTCAGAGTCCAGCACTAAGCTGACAAAGGGTTTAGTGCCAATTTGTTAGGCAATTGCCATACATTTCTTAATAAATTGATGTGCTTGGTAGAAAGAACATTTATTTCATCAATCATTTCATTTTTCACCCACTACAGAAAAAATAATTTAGGACAGCTCACCCTAGTTCCTGCCTTTACTTTGCCATCTTGGCTTTGCCAACCAACACTAGATTAAATTTGATGTTTTTAGGAAAAGTAATATTCCATGTAAACTTATTTATCACTGTCAAACATGAAGTAGGAATCGGTAAATCTGACCTATGACTGACCTCAAACCAAGGCAAATTTATTTTTTTTAATTAAAATATATTGCTATTTATTATATGACTTCACTTATAACTTGATTCTACCACCTGGATCTAGAGCATAACCTTTTGAAAAGGGGCCGTAAATATTTAATATGAGGATATTGCTGAGTTTTTTTCAAGCCACCTATTTAAAGTTTAGACTTAGATTTCAGTATATATTTTGTCTCATTTAGATCATTCGACTTTTACACCTGTACACATAGATAATAATTGAAACAAGAATCAGATGGTCTAGCATTATCCTCAGGGAACAAGAGATAGCAAGTTTAGAAAACAGTTTAGTATGGAATATTCTTGAAATGAGGGTAGTCAAGAGGAATAGGAGAGGAAGGTGAAAACTGTGTCTTATAGATATATTTTTAGAAGTTTAATTTCTTCACATTAAATAACAAGCTTCAAAATGGGATATGATTAAACTCTTGTAATTTACTCTGATTACAAAAGGTCAAATCATTATTGTATGGAAACTTGAAATTCAATTATTACTCAAAATATTCCTTTGTTTTCTGTCCCATGCTACATATTCTGTATATGTTGAATAGGATTTTAATGACACTGCCCTCTCCTGTGATTCCTGCCATCTGTCTGAAAGCTCCTTGTCAGTTTGCTTTGTTGGATCTTCTTCCAGATAATTCCCACTAAGTGTGTGTACTTCTCTTAGGTCTGTCCTGTGTCCTCTTCTTTTCTTCCACCAGATTATCTCACTTGAGTATTTGATAAACTGCTGTGGATTCAGTTGTCATCTGTGTGTAGATGATTTTTCACATATATTTATTCAATTCCAACTTCTCAAACTTGATCTCCCATAAACATCTCAGACTCAACATGCACCAAACCAAACTCATAATCCCCCCTACATTCTTATTCCTCTTCCAAACTCTCTCATAATTGAAAATGCCACCACCCTTCTAGGTTCACAGGCTCACGGGCTGTATATCATCTTACATTCCTTGCCTACATTCAATATCCATTCTGCTGCATTGTCTTATTGTTGCTTCCTTCAAAAATCACTTCCATTTGCTTCACTCTTTCCACTTGCACATCTATCACTATGGAGCGACTTTTATCACCTCATACTTGGACAATTCCAATTATCTTCTCATTATAGTCAGGGACAACAGTCTCTCCCTCCTCCACTCCATCTTCTTCTCTGGATCAAAAATGGGCATCCTAAAGCATAGATTTGATCATGTCCCTCCAATGTCTTCTGATTGCTTCTAGGACCAATTATAGTATCATCTATTTATCCCAGTCCCTTCCTATCCATTCTTCTTATACATTATTCCCCTCTATCAAGCAATACTACCCCCACTCACCTGATCCATCATAGGTTTTATGTTAATTCCTAAGTATGCCTTTTTAGAAGCCATTCTTATACCTGGAATGCTTTTCCTTCTCAAATCTGCCTCTTCGTTTCTCATCTCCCATCACCAAAAAGGTATTTCATCTATTGCTACTGCCTTTCCTCTAAGAAGCCTCTTTATACTTTTTTGTTGTTGTTCTCCATTATAAAATATTATAAAAATACAGTAGAATAAGGGCTGGAGTTAGAATCAGGATGGATGCTAGTTGTGTGATGCTAGGTGAGTCACTCAACCTTTCTCAGTCCCACTTTCCTCAACTGTAAAATGGGAACAATAATAACATATATCTTCCATAGTTGCTGAAGATAAAATGAAGCTATACTCAGACAATCAGTGAATTATCATTTTTCAAGTAGCTTCTATGTGTCAAAGGGTACTTAAACATGAAGCATAGAAAAAGAGAACCCTATTTTCAAGAAGTCCCCAATCAAATGAAGGAAACAATAGGAAAACAACTCTGTATAAGCAAACACACCTCCATACATACATACATACATGCATATATACATGCATACATACATATAGAGAGAGAGACAGAGAGACAGAGAGAGATACAAATAGGCACTCATATACACATATAATACAAAATTATAGACATATTGTTAATCATCTGTTATTTTCAAAGAAACTAATGATGTTACAGAGTGATGTCTTGACTTGTGGTTGAATTTGATTTAAGTGAGGAAGAGCTGCAAAAGTGAGGCTGATGCCTCACTCTCTTCCAGTCATCACAATCCAGTGACAAGACAAAAGTCAAGACAACTGTTTATGGTACAGAGTACTGTGGATGACCCAGTAGTCTTCATTGTATGAGCAAGTTCTAAGTGTTTCACAGTATCTCCTTCATCCATTTGCATGGTCATTAGAAAAAAAATTATTCTCATTTACCCATTTTTATGCAGGAAATTTTCATATGCTTAGAGTAGAAATCATCTAACTCACTGATGGATTTGAGGACTCTTGTTTACCCTCACCATGGTTTAGTCTATCTGTTGAGATGCTTTATTGGGGTGTGTCTGTGCACATACTCCTTTTTCTTTGAGCCACAGATAAGAGTCAAGGGTAGCTTGGTAGTACAGTTGGTAGAGTGCAAGGCTTGGAATCAGAGAGACTCATCTTTCTGAGGTCACATCTTGCCTCAGTCACTTGTTAGTTATATGATCCTGGGCACATAACCTATACCTGCTTGCCTCTGTTTCTTCATTTGTAAAACTATCTTGTGAAGGATCTTGCATATGACTCAATAATAATAATAATAGATATTGTATCTGTCTATCCAAATCTATATTACTATAACTATGTATCTATCTATATTTAGATTTGTATCTGATTTTATACCTTATTATATATATATATATATATATTTATATATATTACATTTCTATGTAATATGTATCTCTTTATTCTCTGTAATATGTGTGTACATATTCTTTGTTTTATATATATACACACACATACACACACACACGCATTTATATAGATTTAACAAAGCGGAAGTATTCTTACAGGGAAGGCACTAAGATTAAGCACTACTAGGAAAGTCCTGTGGCAGAATAAGATGGGAATTTAGCTGAAACCTGAAGGAAACCAAATAACCTCAAATGTAGAGATGAGGAGATGAGAATTCCTAGCATGGGGGATAGTTAATGAAATGCTCATAGTTGTTTACATATGTAAAAAGTTTTGTAAACTTCAAAGTACTAAAGGAGTGCTTTCAAACATATTAGCAGCACCAATGAATGATCAGTATTATCATTACTATTACTATATATCCATGAGGTCATGCACTGGATTTTTATATTATTTTGTATCCTCAATCAATTCCTGGAACATAAGTATTCAAAAAAAGAGTTTTTGACTGACTATACTTTCAAAGTTTGTTGTAACTCCATAGTCAAAATGGGATTTCATTTTAAGCAATCAGTTTAACATTTTTGCTTAAGAAAATTTATTTAAGAATATTTATAATAGGATCATTTTATGAGCACCTGTTTTTGCTACAGTTATTTTGTGAATGTGAAAATATATTCCAGTAGTTATGATTTATTTAATATTACATTTCAAAAATTTTAATTGTATTTTTTTTAATTGCATGGCATAAATGAAAGAGAAATAATTGTTTTTACTTTAGCAATTGTGTATGGGATTCTATCAGGATCTTATATCAAACAAATACTAATAATAATTATTTTGAAGGAAAACACCAGTCAGGTAGAATAAATAATTCTTTGATTTATGAAGTTAGCTTCCAATTAATTCATCCTGTCCAGGTCTCCACAGACAAAGCATATCAATGTTTTGGGAAAATTCTCTGGTTATCTTTTACCCACTTATGGATAATTTTCTTGGTTAATTGCAAGAGATCAAGATGATGAAAGTGATAAAAAATAGAGTAAAAGTTGAGAAGGGAGACAGAAGAGGAAGGGTATGATTGATGGCATATGTGGCAGCAGAAATTTTGAAGAGGAGAATACACAAAGAAACGTAGTTCGAAATATTTCTATGCAGTGCAGTGGGTCAAAGAGAGGGGGATGCTATGCCCAAAAGGCTATAAAACTGTGCATACCCTTTGATCCAGCAATGCCATTAGTAGTCCTGTATCCAAAAGAAATCATTAAAAGGGAAAAGGACATATACTTGCAAAAATATTTGTGACAGCTCTTTTTTGGTAGCAAAGAATTGGAAACTGAGAGAATGATGATCAATTGATTAATGACTGAAAATTTTGTGGTACTTTTATGTAACAGTATATTATTGTGCTACAAGAAATTATGAGCAGACTGATTTCGGAAAAAATAAACTTGAAAGACTTACATAAACTGCTGCTGAATGAAATGAACCGAACCAGAAGACTGCTGTACACAGTAACAGCAACTTTAATAGACTAAGCTCATCTCATCAATAAAATGATAATAGTAAAACTGAAAAAAATATTCGTGATGGAAAATGCTATTTAAAAAAACCTATGGAGTCTAAATGCATACAGGAACATACTATATTCTTTTTAAATTTGTTTTTCTTTCTTATGTTTTTTCCCTCTCATTGTGACTCATTTCACAACATGAATAATGTGGAAATGCATATAATATTGAAAAAAACGCTATTAAGTGGGGGAGTGGAGAGGAGGAAGGAAGGAAGTTGTTGAAACTCTAGTGAACTGTTCTTTCTGGTTTTATAGAAATTATCCCAGAGAGAGAAATAAAAGAGAAAATACTTTTGAAAGTGCTTTGGTTTGGAATAAAAAAGGACATACATTTTAATTTAAAGGAAAAAGAACTGGCTTTTGAGTGGGTAAATTTATGAGTGTGATGTTATCATCTATATATGGAATAAAGTCCCTTATAAAGATAAACCACAGTCTTACTCTCTTTACACACACACACACAAACACACACACAAATGAGTTGATTGGCTTCTCTAATAATCAGCAACAACTGAAAGAACAAAAAATTCAGTTCTGAGTTTTAGCAAACTAGAATGCTAAATGCTAAAATGCTAAAAGATGGAGGCAAAACCTCTCGAATGATAATGTGCTTTCCTTCTTTCCTTCCTTCCTTCCTTCCTTTCCTTCCTTCCTTCCTTCCTTCCTTCCTTCCTTCATCCCTTCCTTCCTTCCTTCCTTCCTTCCTTCCTTCCTTCCTTCCTTCCTTCCTT
>CM053600.1:99695433-99708909 GCA_028646575.1 Pseudocheirus occidentalis
GAATATACTTTTACTCATTTATTTAAATTCCTGTTTACATCATTCATAAGCAACATTTTGAGTTGCAAATTTTCTCCCCGTCTTTCTCCCATGCACAACCCCCAAAACAGCCCTATCCCACTGTATACCTGCTCCCCCAATCTGCTCTCTCCTACGTCCTCCCCAATCCAACTTTTGACTTCCTGGTTGGGCAAGATGGATCTCTCTAACCAAGTGGCTGTGTATCTTAATTTCTACTTGCATGTAGTTAATATTAATAATAAAAATAACATATATGTGTATGTGTATATACATAAATGTATACATACATACACATACATATATACACATACATATATACATATACAAACATACATATATATGTATATGTGTGTGTGTGTATACATTTGATTATGGAACTTTAAATTCTAGATTCTTTCCTTCCCTCCTACATCACACACCTCTACTGGCAAGACAAGCAATTCAATAAAGGATGTACACATGTGGCTAGGCAGAACATCTTCATAATGGACATATTGTGAGAGACTGATTATATGTCCCTCTTTCCTATATTGCCCCTCATTGTTCTCTTCTATACCCTGTCCCAGTACCATTCCAGAAGTGGGTGCTTCCAGAAAACATGCCTCCAACCATGCCCTCCCCTCCATCATCCCTCCTTTCATCCCCATCCCCCCTACTCTCCAGTATGGGAAGATATCCAATTTTAAGTTTATGTCATTCCTTCCATGAGCCAAATTCAATGAGAGTCAGGTTGGTCCTTTCCCTTTTGTCTTCTTGTTCTTCCACTGCACTGTAACAGTTATCCCTTTCCTCTTCTAAAGGAGGTGATTAATCCTTTTCTGTATCTCCCTGTTTCCTCTCATTCTATTCCTCTTCCACCCCAGAATTTCACCTTTTAAAGGATCATCCCTTCCTATTAAGCTGATACTGTGCCCTTTATGTACACATATATACACATACACAGATATATATTCATATGCTTATATATTCATATGCATATATATACACATATGCATACATACCTATAAATATATATGTATAGGTATGTATGTATGTGTGTGTATATATGTGTATATATATATATATACCCTCTTTAATAGACATATGTGTATGTATGTGTATATATACATTTTTATTCCCTTCATCTATCCTCAGGCTAAAAAAAGTTTCATAAGTTTCATTTATCATTTTTCCTTGTCGGTATGTAAATAGCTCAGCTCTTATAAGTTCATTTTGATTTCTTTTCCATATGTACCTTCTCATTCTTCTTGTGTTTGAGTTTCAAATTTTCTTTCCATTTTCGGTTTTCTCAACAAGAATGCTTGAAGGTCCTCTACCTCATTGAATGACCATATTTTCCCCTGGAACATTATACCCAATTTTGCTGGGTAGGTAATTCTTCGTTGTAATCCTAGTGCCCTTGATATCCAGAATATCATATTCCAGGCCCTTCACTCCTTTAATGTAGAAGCTGCTAGATCCTGGGTCATCTTAAATGTGTTTCCACAGTATTCAAATAGTTTCTTCTTGGCAGCTTTTAATATTTTCTCCTTGATCTGGTGACTCTGGAACCTGGCTATAATATTCCTAGGAGTTTTGTTTTGAGGATCTTTTTCAAGAGGTGATTGCTGAATTCTTTCAAGTTCCATTTTGCCTTCTGGTTCTAAAATATCAGGTAAATTTTCATTAAGGATTTCTTGAAGGATGCTTTCTAAGTTCTTTTTAAATCATGGCTTTCAGGTAGTCCAACAATTTTACAATTTTCTCTCCTGGTTGTATTTTCCAGGTCAGTGGTTTTTTTCGAATTGATATTTCACGTTGTCTTCTCTTTTTTTATTTGTTTGGATCTGTTTAATAGTATCTTGATTTCTCATAAAGTCATTTGCTTCCATTTGCTCTACTCTAACTCTGAAGAAATTATTCTCTCTAGAGTGCTTTCAGGATTTTTTTTCATCTGGCAAATTCAAATTTTTAAGGCATTCTCATAATTTTGGGCTTTTGTGGGCCTCTTTTGCCATTTGTGTTCATCTATTTGATGTGTTATTTTCTTCAGTCAGTTTGTTGACTTTTTTCACGATTTTTTTGCATCATTCCCTTTTCTCGTCGCAATTTTTCCTCCACTTCTCTTATTTAGTTTTCAAAATCCTTCTTAAGCTGTTCTATGTTTGTAACAAGTCTACATTTTTCTTGGAAGCTTTTGGTGAGGGAATTCTGCCTGTCTTGTATTCTTCCTGTTCCTTGCTTTGATCTTTTTTGTCCCCAAAAAGCAATCTAAATTTGTATTGCTATTTTTACTTTTCTTCTTTTGCCTGAATATTAAAAATTATGGGAAATCAAGGCTCAAATATTCTTCATTGTCTTATTATATAAGAAACAGACATTCCTTCTTAGCTTTACCTGAAAAGCTCTACACAGAGTTGCAATACATATTTTTCTTATAATTTCCATATCTAATTCTATACTCATTTTCCTCTTCTGATTGGGGAAACTGATGAGATACTGGTAAGACATGTCTTTGTTGGTGCAATTAATTTCTTAATTTCTCGGTTGTATTCATCACATTAGACCTCTTAAATAAGTTGGGAATTCCCTTAAATTTTTCTGAATTGATGAGATGGTATTTAGGAGAGGAAGTCGTTCTGTTACATATTGATATTAGGATTTTTACTTTAGAAAAGCCCTTAGCTCATTGTGTCACAACTCTCCTCAACTGAATATAGTTGCCCATTATAAAGAAGAAAAATCATACAATATTTGAAGTGAAATGAATCATCTAGATCATCTAACACAGAAGTTCTCAAACTTCCTTATGCCTCCACTCTTTAATACAATTCCTCATGTTGTGGTGACCCCCAATCATAAAATTATTTTTGTTGCTACTTCATAACTGTAATTTTGCTGCTGTTGTGAATTGTAATGTAAATATCTGATATGCAGGATGTATTTTCATTGTTACAAATTGAACATAACCCATAGGTTTGGAACCACTGATTCTAGCACAACACAATTTTATAAATAAATTTACGATTAAAAATAATATATGATTTGTTAATGGTCAATTAATCAATAATCAGTAAATATTTCTTAATCTCCTACTATGTTTTAGGCACTGTGATAAACATTGGCATAACTGATAAATTCTTTGAGTTTGTTTGTGACAAAACAAAAACTAGAAATTATGCTTCCTGTTTCCAAGTGGATTTTTATTTTTATTTTAGCATTTTAGATTTAGGTAAGATATGAATAACTGTTTTTTTAAGTGATACAGATTAACCCTGCAAATTTATTAATTCTCCTCATTTGGTATTTTATAACATAAATGATTATTGTTAGCCAATAAGATGTTAGAGACCAAATTAATTATCTAAAACATGTACTTGTTATTATATACTAAGCACTGAACAGGGGTTCTTCCTACAAAGACAATAGTTAAACAGTTTCAGCCTTGGAAGAGCTTATGTTGTATCAGAAGAGACAACATATACACCTGTACATGTGGATATATGAATAGGGATGGTGTAAACAAATCAAAATCAATACAAGGAAGATTATGAACTCAAGTACTAACAACTTCAGCTGAATTTAAAACCACAAATGATTCCTTTCCTTTTAAAAATTAAATTGGTTTGTTTATTTACTTTTAATTTACAACATTCAGTTCCACAGTCTCTTGAGTTTCTGATTTTTCCTCCATTTTTCTCCACCTCCCCCAAACATGGCAGCATGCACTCAAATATAAGATCTACAAATATCTTCACATTAATCTAGTCAGTTTGTAAAAAAGTATTATAACTGATGGAATGATCGGTGGGAAAGAGGAAACAAAAAAGAAAACAAGAAAAAGAAACACATCAAGTAATTTCTTTCAATCTGTGTCTCTTTCTCTAGATGTGGATATCTCTTTCAATCATGGGTCTTTTGGAGTTGTCTGCTGTGGCTAGCAAGTCTGGGCCTAGCTATCAGCTGAGTTAAATAAAGGGAGGGAGAGAGAGAGAGAGAGAGAGAGAGAGAGAGAGAGAGAGAGAGAGAGAGAGAGAGAGAGAAAGAGAGAGAGAGAAATGAATAAGAAAGATGGAAAGAGAAGGGGATGTATTCTATAGTCTGTTTATTGCAGAACCATTTCATACAGAGCCAAAGATACATGGTAGAAGATACAAGGTTTATATACCCTTAGCAGAATGCAAGGAGCCACCCTTGGTCTCAATCTTTCTCTACCACAGCCCAAAGTCAATCACTCATTAAGCTCTTTATCCTAGGACCATGTCCAGAGGCACATACAGGGTGTTACAATCAAGACTTGCAAATTAACTCAGTACTTTCTTTAGATATTCATGAAACCAATGAAAGCATCCACCCTACAAGATTATACTTTCCTTGCATACCTTTGTAGAACTGGGGAGCTAATGTGGCTAAGGACCCTGAAAGTCTTGGCCTACAACAGTTGTCTTATAACCTTACATTGCTGAGAGAAGTACAGTCTATTGAATTTAGTTGTCACACATCTGTTGTGTCTGTGATTGTGTACAAATTTCTCCTGTTTCTGCTCTTCTTACTCACCATCAGTATGTAAGTCCCTCCAGGTTATTATGAAGTCTGTTTACTCCTCATTTCTAATAGTACAGTTGTATTCCATTACATTCACATATCACAACTTGTTCACCCATTCCCAATTAATGGGCATGCCCTTGTTTTCCAATTCTTTGTGATCACAAAAAGAGGTGCTGCAAATAGTTTTGTACATATGAGTCCTTTTCCCACTTCTCTGATCTCTTTGGGATATATCCCTAGAAGTAATAATCCTGGATGAAAGAATATACACTTATTTATAGCTCTTTGGGCATAGTTTCAATTTGGTCTTGAGAATGTCTGGATCATTTCACAGTTCAACCAACAATGCATTAGTTTTCCAATTTTTCCACATCCTCTCCAGCATTTATCATTTTCTTGTTTTGTCATCTTAGCCAATCAAGGCAGTGAGATTTGGTACCTCAGAGTTATTTTCATTGGCATTTTGCTAATTGCTAGTGATTTGGAACATTTTTTCATATGCTTATATAAATATTATATGAATTTAAATGCTTATAATTACCTTTAATTTCATCTTCTGAAAACTGCCCATTCATATCCCTTGACAATTTATCAACTGGGGAGTGAGTTGTATTCTTACAGATTTGACTCAATTCCTTGTGTGTTTTAGAAATGAGGCCTTTATCAGAGACAATGGTTCTAAATATTCTTTCCCTATTTTCCACATCCCCTTTAATCTTGGTTACATTGGCTTTATTTGTACAGAAGCTTTTCAATTTAATATAATCAAAATCATCCATTTTGCATTTTGTAATGCTCTCTAACTCTTGTTTCATCATGAAGTCTTCCCATCTCCATAGATCTTACAGGTTAACTATCCTTTGCTCTCCCAGATTGCTTATAGTATCATCCTTTATACCTCGATCATGCACCAATTTTGACTTCGTTTTGGTGTATGGTGTTAGATATTGGTCTATGCCCAGTTTCTGCCATACCATATTCCAGTTTTCACAGCAAATTTTGTGAAATTGTGAGTTCTTATCCCCAAAACTATGGTCTTGTTTATGAAACAATATATTTCTGTAGTCATTGGATGCTGAGTCTCTTGTACTCAATCTATTCCACTGATCCACTACAGTATTCCTCAGCCAGTAGCAAGTAGTTTTGATGACTGCTGCTTTATAATACAGGTTAAAATCTGATATGACTAGGCTACCTTCTCTAGCATTTCTTTTCATTAATTGCCTTGATATTCTGGAACTTTTGTTCTTCCAAATGATTTTGGCTACTATTTTCTAGCTCTACAAAGTGAAGTTTTTGGTAGATTGATTGGTATGATACTAAATATATAAATTAATTTAGGTAAAATTGTCAGTTTTATTATATTTTCTCAACCCTGCCACCAGCAATTGATGTTTTTCCAAGTAGTTGGAGCTGACTGTATTTGTGTGAAAAATGTTTTGTAATTGTGTTCATTTAAGTCCTGGGTTTGTTTTGGCAGGTAGATTCCCCAATATTTTATAATGTCTACATCAACTTTAAATGGAACTTCTCTTTCTATCTCTTACTGTTGGATTTTGTTAGAGATATATAGGAATGCAGAGGATTTATTTGGGTTTATTTTATATCCTGCAACTTTGCCAAATTTATTATCTCAACTAGTTTTTTTTTACTTGATTCTCTAGTATTCTCTATTATCTAGTATTCTCTATTATCATTATTATCCTCTGTGAAGAGTGATAACTTCATCTCGTCTTTGCCTGATTTGATTCCTTCAATTTCTTTTTTCTTCTCTTATTGCTACTGCTAACATTTCTGGTAACAAATTGAATAAGAGAGGTGACAGTAGACATCCTTGTTTACCCCCAGTTCTTAATAGAAATTCTTCAAGCTTATCCCCATTACATATAATACTTGCTGACAGTTTTAGATAGATACTCCTTATGATTTTCAGGAAGATTCCATTTATTCCTATACTTTCTAGAGTTTTAATGGGAATGTGTGCTGTATTTTGTCAAAAGACTCTTCTGCATCTATTAAAATAATCATATGGTTTTCTGCTAGTTTTGTTGTTGATGTGATCAATTATACTGATAGTTTTTTTCTGATATTGAACCACCCTTGAATTCCTGGAATAAATCCTACCTAATCAAAGTGTATTATTCTCATGATGAGTTGCTATAGTTTTCTTGCTAATATTTTATTTTGAATTTTTGCATCTGTACTCATAACAAAAATTGGGTTGTAATTTTATTTTTCTGTTTTGTCTCTTCTTGACTTAGGTAACAGTACTAAATTTGTGTCATAAAAAGATTTTTTTAGGACACCTTCTTCTCCAATTTTCCCAGATAGTTTGTAATGTATTGAAGTCAATTTTTCTTCAAATGTTTAGTAGAATTGACTAGTAAAGCCATCTGGCCATAGAGATTTTTTTTCCTAGGGAGTTCATTGATGGCTTGTTCATTTTTTTTTCTGAGGTGGAGTTATTTAAGACGTTTACTTCCTCTTCAGTTAATCGTGGCAACTTTTATTTTTGTAAATATTCATTCATTTCACTAATATTATCAAATTTTTGTACATACAATTGGACAAAATAATTCCTAATTATTGTTTTAATTTCTTCTTCATTGGAGAAAACTCACCCTTTGAAGTTTTGATACTCATAATTTGGTTTTCTCCTTTTTTATCAGAATGACTAAAGGTCTATCAATTTTATTGTGTGTCTTTTCATAATACCAGCTCTTAGTTGTATTTATTAACTAAATAGTTTTATTAAATTAAATTTTATTAATCTCTCCTTTGATTTTCATTATTTGTAATTTAGTGTTTAATGGGGGCTTTTAAATTTGTTCTTTTTCTAGATTTTTCAGTTGCATGACTAATTTATTGACCTCAATTTTCTCTGCTTTATTTATGCATGCATTCAGGGAAAAAAATTTCCTCTTAGAACTGCTTTTGCTGTATCCCACAAGTTTTGGTATGTTGTCTCATTATTGTCATTCTCTAGAATGAATTTGCTGATTGTTTTTGTAATTGCTTATTTGACCCATTAATTCTTTAGGATTAAGTTATTTCATTATCAATTAGTTTTAGTCTATCTTTTCATGGCCCTTTATTGCATATAATTTTTATTTTGTCATGATCTGAGAAGGATGCATTTAATACTTCTGCCTGTCTGTGCTGAATTATGAGGTTTGTATACCCTAGTATATGGTCAGTTTTTGTATATGTGCCATGTACTGCTGAGAAGAAGGTATGCTCCTTTTTCTCCCCATTCAATTTTCTGAAGAGGTCTACCATATATACATTCTCTAAAGTTCCATTTAATTTATACAATTTCCATAAATTCTTTCTTGTTTATTTTGAGGTTCAATTTATCAAGCTCAGAGAAGGGGAGATTTAAGTCCCCCACTAGTTTGGTTTTGCTATCTATTTCTTACTCTAACATCCTTAATTACTCCTTTAGGAATCTGGATGCTGTACCACTTGGTGCATAAATGTTTAGTAATGACATTGATTCATTGTCAATGGTGCCTGTTAGCAAGATATATTTCCCTCTTTATCTCTTTTAATTAGATCTATTTTTTGCTTTTGCTTTTCCTGAGACAACGATTGATAGACTAGCTTTTAAAAAAACATTTAGATGATGCATGATATATTTTACTCCAACCTTTTACCTTTACCCTTTGCATATCCCCCTGTTTAATATATGTTTCTTGCAAAGAGCATATCATGGGTTTATGGTTTTTAATCTATTTTACTATTCACCTCTGTTTTATGGGAGAGTGCATCTCATTCAAATTCAGTTATGATTACTATCTGTATCTTTCCTTCCATCCTATTTCCTCCTCTGTTTATTGTTTTATTCCCCCTTCTCCTCCCTTAGAGTTTTTATTTTGATCACTGCCTCCCTCTGTATTCTCTTCTTAGCAGCTCCCTTCCATTTTCTTTTCCTTCCCCCTTACTACTTCTTCCCTCCCTAATAACCACTACCCCTTTAATGGCCCTTCCCCCCTCCTGCTGTTTGTAGGGTATGATAGATTTTTATACTTGATGTAGTATGTTATTTCTTCCTCAAACCAAGATTGACAAGAATAAATCTCATTCAAAGTTTCTCTCCTTCCCGTCTTTCCCTCTATTATGATTAGTTTTATGTATCTTCTTGATAGAGTCCTATACTTTTCTTGTTATGCTATTCCCTCCTTGCCACAGAACCAATGAGGGAAAAGCTCATATAATGCTCATCTTCCTCCCTTCTTTCCCTCTACTATGTTTTCATACCTCTTTGTGTGGCATAATTTACCCTTTTCTCCTTCATTCTTTCCTCTTTTTCATTGAAGTCCATTTGTAGCTCTTAATAAGGGTTTTTTTTAAATCATCATTTTCTGTAATTTCTATCTTCTCTCTCTATTTCTCTACATCCCTTTTAGATGTTGCCATAGGTATAGAATTGACAATATTAAAAAGGTATTAACTTTCCATAAAGGGATGTAAACAGTTTGCTCCTATTAATTAAAAAGGTGTGTGTGTGTGTGTGTGTGTGTGTGTGTTCCCTATTTACCTTTCTATGTCCTTCTTGAGTCTTGTGATTGGAGGTTGAATTTTTGATTGAGATCTAGATTTTTCATCAGGATGGTCTGGAATTCAGTTATATTATTAAATGGCCGTCTCCTTGCCTGGTAGATTATGCTTAGTTTCACTGGATAGGTGATCTTTGGTTGTAAACTGAACTATTCTGCCTTGCAAAAATCATATTCCAATTCCTCCAATCTTTCAGTGTAGAAGTTGTGAGATCCTATGCAATCCTCACTGTAGTTCCACCATATTTGAATTGTTTCTTTCTGGCTGTTTGTAGTATTTTCTTATTTACCTCATAGTTCTGGAATTTGGCCACAGCATTTCTCAGACTTTTCAATTTTGGATCTCTCTCAGGTGGTGTCTGGTGGATTCTCTCAATTTCTGTTTTACCCTCTGATTCTAGGATCTCAGGGCAGTTTTCCTTGATGGGATCTTGGAAGATGTTTGACTGATTCTTGGTGTCTCAAAGAGTCCTTAACTTCAATTGGGTTTAGTATAATTTTTAGCAAATTATTTTCCTCAGTTAGTTTCTGAAGCTCCTTTTCCATATATTCCGATCCCCACCCTGCCATGATAGGCTTGGGAATGGCCCTTGTCATTAGTTGATCAACTTGTTGCCACTTTGACCAGACCCCTTGGTGCAACACCATGGGTCATCTTCTTGGCCTCTTGGATTCCTTCCTGTTTAAGCAAGCATGGTAAGTGAGTCTGTCTTGCTTAGGTAAGTTGAAGCTTTTGAAGGAATAGTTACATCCTTATTTAAATTCTTCTCCAAACTTTTATTTTTTAATTTCATTTTCTCTGGCCAATGTTGATTAAATTGCTTAACCATGATGGACCTTTGCTACCTGATATGTAAGATCAAATTATGAAAATACATAGCCTCTGAGTTTCTTTTCACCTCTAAATCTCTATTTGGTGCTTTGAGTAGCAAAATGTGCTGAATTAATGTGCTAATAAATACTTTATTCTTTATCTTTATGATGAAAGCTGATTAGCTAAGAATTTAGTTGGATTTTATTCTCTGAAGGTTTTGTAATACTTCCATCCATATCAACATTGCATCTGGATGAGAATACAACTATTTATCAAAGGTACCCTATACCCTAACTTTACTCCTGGCTGAAAGTTATCTCTATTTTAGTGCTTTCATTTATCTGTTAAATAAGTAATTATGAAAGGTTGTACATGCAAGGGATGACATCTTACCATTCATTTGCCTGGGGAAAATTATTATGTGAAAGAAAGAAAATCTATCTCGATATTCTGAGGAAGCAATTTTTCATTTATACATGAGAGAACTATAGAACTTTGGAGTGAATATAAAAAACAGTCTGCTTCATGGTTTTGTGTTTCACTAATCCATTTAAATACTATCTGTCTATCTATCTATCTATCCATCCATCTATCTATCTATCTATCTATCTATCTATCTATCTATCTATCTATCTATGGGTATGTAGATATGTCTGTGTAATATACATGCATGCATCTTAACTGTTTTATGATTATAGAGCCAATGGATATTATCTGTTCATGATTACTTATAGAAGATGATAATGTGGTTACTAATCACTAGGTTAGGTTTATTGCAAAAGAGGACCCTGGTGATGAACAAGGAAGAGAGAAAGCTTATGTTTGCCTTAATTTTTCCTAAAATCTGTCCTCTAATATACAAAACATTCTGTTCCTGTCTCTATTTATGTTTCTCACTCCCTGATTGATATCAGCTGATTACTTGAGCTGTTGCTTCATCTACTACTGCAGTAGTACTATTATAATTACATTATTATTGCTTATTGTCTTACTGCTACCACTACTAATACTTCTACTGACCCTCTTGTTATAGCTACTGCTACTTCTGATGCTTCTACTATGACTACTGTTACTGCTCCTACTGCTTATATTCCTCCACCTACTACAACTAGCAATAATAGTATCATATTGAAATTACTTTATCTGACTAAGATACTTTTTTTCTTATATGATAATTTTGATTGCATAAAAGGGGTGAAAATATTAATTTTGTTTAAGGAAAACTATAAAATTGTCTTATCAAGTGTAAACCTCTCAGAGAAAATGTTGAAGGCAGAGACATGATGTTGCCCAGATGGAGAACTGAACTTCAGATTAATGTCCTTATAAGAATGATATTAAGGCAGAACAATACCTGCATGAATGATGACTGAAAACATAGTGTTCTGTGTGTTATAAAAGATATACTTACTAAACTGTAAATCAAGTAACTGGAGACTATTTAATTTTACATAAAATGTGTTTAAATACATTATCTCGGTGTGACTAAGAGGTTTTATTTTAAAGCCTTAGAAGATACTATGAAGGCAGCAGGAGAAGATACTATGAAATGGGAAAAAATAGAAGTATGAAAATTAAATGAGCTCAGTAGGAGTCAGGGGAAGCCAGCTACATAAATTATATGAGACTTAAGGGTAAGACAGTTGAATTTTCATCTACCTATCTAGGATCTAGTTCATTGGAAGAGAAGCATTATTTTGTTAATCATCTAGAGAAAAGCAGGAGCTGAAAAGTAGTAAGGTATCATTGGAAGAGCTTAATCCTGCTACTGTGTGAAATTATCGTGCTCATTGTTCTCTATTACCAAATGTATTCTGAGGGAAGAGAACTTTTACAGAGGTAGTTATGCCCTCTACTAGTCTCTACATTTGATAGGGAGAAAAAAAAGTATAATGTTTGCCCTTGTCTTCATATGGGCTATGTTTACTGTGTGAAGATTGTTGGTATTAATTATTTATAACAGAGTCCCAATATGTGCAGATTTAGAACCTTGATAATTCTCTAACTTAAGGAAACGTTTTTTATTCTCATCTTAACAAGATTTTTTACTACTCTGTGGTTTAGTAGACATTAAAGAAACAGGTTGACACAGTGGGAAAGCAGAAGAACCAGAAGTGTGGTAGTTAGTAGAGAAGTGGCTCCATTTGGTGTAGGTTATTCCTTAAGGAAAAAGAACATCAATGCTCTCTCCTTTTTCCCTTCTTCTTAACCTCTCAGTGAATCAATTCAGGTCTGCATTGTCTTCTTCTCCTGAATCCTTAGACATTTTTGATAATTTTGTCATCTATACCCTGCCATTTTATTTTGTCATTTATGCCCTCAGCTTTGGATCACCATCCTCTGCCTTCATTCCTAAACATATGTTGCTGAACGAAGGTAGGAAAAATAATACACAATAGTTCTGATTGGGTACAGCACAAATTTATGATATAGAAAATCAACTGAGCCTTCACTGCTTCTGGGGAATTCCTTTTACTTATATCAAATCACAATCACACCCATATGATAATGATTTCAAATAATTTCTTGTCTCCCCAAACCTCCCAAGACACCTTCTCCCCTGAACTTTTAAATTAAGAACAGTGCTTCATACTTTTTGGGGTAAAGTGAGGCCATGCCTTATGACTTCCCTCTTTTTTTCCATTCCTTCAACTCATCTCATTTAGATGCCTTCTGACACTATCTCCTTCCTCCCCCCATCCAGCACCACTCCAGCCATGAAACACAGAGGTGGCCTAACTTTTGATCAAGGGATACCGTTCTACCTGTATCAGAGATCTAATCTCATCCCCTCCTATCTCATCTCTTTCAATAGAAGGAGACTTGACTCCCCTGGCCCCCATCAACCACTTATCTTTAATCTTTTTAAAATTTTTTTCTTTTTAAATATTTTTTGTTTTCTTGTTTACATCATTTATTTTCATGATTTTTTTTTAATTACGAATTTTCTCCCCTTCTTTCCCCTGCCCCAACCCTAAAACAGCAATCCCAAAGAGTAAAACCCTTCCCCTGATCTGCTCTCTTACATTCTGGTAGAGCAGGGAGGTTCTCCTTATCCCACCCCCTGTATATCTTAACTCCTAGTTGTAGGTATTGCGGAACTTTAAATTCTAGATTCTTTCTATTCCTCTCTTGTCACCCACCCCCACTAAAAGGACAATCAAATCAATACAGGCTGTGGATGTGTGATTATACAGGACATCTTCATAGTGGACATATTGTGACAGTGATCATCTGTCTCTCCTTCCTATTCCTCCCCCCCACTTTTTCTGTTCTCTACCCTGTCCCTGTCCCTTTCCTGAAGTGTGTGCTTCTAGCATCCCTCCCCGAGACTCTGCCCTCCCCTCCGTTATCCCCCCTCTCATCTGCACGTCCCCTACTCTCCTGTGTGGCATGATGCCCAGTTTAGAGTTTATGCCATTTCTTCCCTAAGTCAAATTCAATGAGACTAAATGAAAATAAAGTTGTAACAGTTATCCCTTGCCTCTTCTCTATGGGATGATTAATCCCATTTTGTGTCTCCTCTCATTCTAGTCCTCTCCCATCTCAGAATTT
>CM053600.1:99709409-99731558 GCA_028646575.1 Pseudocheirus occidentalis
CCCTTGCCTCTTCTCTATGGGATGATTAATCCCATTTTGTGTCTCCTCTCATTCTAGTCCTCTCCCATCTCAGAATTTCGCCTTTTAAAGTATCATCCCTTCATATTCACTTCATCCTATACCCTCTATGTAGACATATACACACATGCTCAGATATGTATCCACACGCATATATAGCCTCCTATATGGACATTTGTATAAGCATACATATGTACACATATACATATATACACATACATATTTGTATTCCCTTCACCTATCCTCATGCTAAGAAAAGTTTCATAAGTTACTATTTTTGTTTTTCATATTGGCATGTAAATAATTCAAATTTGACAAGTTCCTTATGATTTCTTTCCCATGTTTACCTTTTCATGCCTCTTGTGCTTGATTGTCAAATTTTCTGTTCAGCTCCGGTTTTTTTAGCAAGAATGCTTGAAAGTCCTCCACCTCATTGCACGACCATATTTTCCCCTGGAATAATATGCTCAATTGTGCTGGGTAGTTGATTCTTGGTTTTACTCCTAGGTCCCTTAATCTTTGAAATATTGTATTCCAGGCCCTGCGATCCCTCCGTGTAGAAGCTGCCAGATCCTGAGTTATCTTTATAGTGCTTTCACAGTATTCAAATGGTTTTCTCTTGACAGCCTGTAATATTTTCTCCTTTAGCTGGGTATTATGGAACCTGGGAGTAATATTTCTAGGAGTTTTCTTTTGGGGATCTTTTTGAAGAGGTGATTGGTGAATTCTTTCAAGTTCTATTTTGCCCTCTGATTCTAAAACATTGGGGCAGTTTTCTTTGAGGATTTCGTGAAGCATGCTTTCCAAGTTCTTTTTTCGGTCATGGGTTTTAGGTAGACTAATAATTTTCAAATTGTCTTTCCTGGATCTATTTTCCAGGTCAGTGCTTTTTTCAAGGAGATGTTTCACATTGCTTTCTATTTTTTTCATTTCTTTTTTAACTGTTTAATAGTATCTTGGTTTCTCATAAAGTCATTAGCTTCTACTTGCTCCACTCTAATTCTAAAGAAATTATTCTCTTCAGAATGCTTTTGAGATTCTTTTTACATCTGGGAAATTCGACTTTTTAAGGCATTCTTCTCCTCATTGGCTGTCTCCTACTACCAAAACCACTCTCTCTAAAGTTAACAATGGTCTCTTAATAACCAAATGTAATAGCTTTTTAAAAATCTTCATTCTTTCTGTGTTCTGTACTTTTTCTGATACTGCTAATCACCACATTTTCATTGATATTTTCTTCTTTCTAGGTTTTTTGGAATACCATCCTTTCTTGATTCTCCTATTCACACTACTAATGTTCTAAAGAAGAATTGCAACCTATGGGAAGAGCTATGAGAAAGAAGAAACAAAAGGGAGAGAGAGCGGAAGAGAGAGCAGGAGAGAGAGAGGAGAGAGAGAGAGAGTGAGAGAGAGAGAGAGAGAGACAGAGACAGAGAGAGAGACAGAGACAGACAGAGAGACAGAGAGACAGAGACAGAGACAGAGAGACAGAGAGACAGAAAGAGACAGAGACAGCGAGACAGAGAGAGAGAGAGAGGGAGAGACAGAGAGAGACAGAAAGACAGAGACAGAGAGAGACAGAGAGACAGAGAGAAAGAGAGAGAGAAGGAGTAGGAGTAGGAGTAGTATGCTTTAATCTGAATCCATTCTTATCCCAGAATCCATAGATTATTTCTTTGTTTATTTCTTAGATGTGGATAGCATTTTCTCTCATGAGTCTTTGGAGTTCCTTCAGGTCTTTGCAATGCTAAGAAGAGTTAAGTTGATCAAAGTTAGTTGTTACATAAAATTGCTGTCACTGAGTACAATATTCTCCTGATTCTGCCCACTTCACTCAGAATCAGTTCATGGAAGTCTTTTGAGATTTTTCTGTAGTCAGCCTGCTCTTCAATTTCAAATCATAGTATTTCATAACATTAATATGCCACAGACTGTTCATCCATGCCTTAATTGATTGGCATCCTCTCAGTTTCAGATTCTTTATTACCACAAAAAGAACTGCAATAAATATTTCATAAATGTGTATCCCTTTTCCTTTTTATGATTTCATTGGTAGACAGACCCAGTAGTGGTATTGATGGATAAAAGGGTATGCATAGTTTTATTGCCTTTTGGGCATAGTTCCAATCTGCTCTCCAGAATGGTAGGATCAGTTCACAAATTCACCAACAATTTATTAGTGTTCCACAATTCCACATCTCCAACTTTTATAATTTTCCTGTTGTGTCATTTTAGTCATCTTATAGGGATGATTGGGTATCACAGTTGTTTTGATTTGCTTTTCACTAATAAATAGTGGTTTATAGCATTTTTTTCATTACTATAAGTGACTTTAATTTCTTCCTCTGATAACTGCCTATCCATATCCTTTGACCACTTATCAATTAGAGAATTATGTGTATTCTTATAAACTCAACTCATTTCTCTACATAGTCTAGAAATTAGTTCTTTATCAGAGACATTGATTTTAAAAATTGCTCCCCAGCTTTCTGCTTCCCTTCTAATCCTGCTTGCAATGGCTTTGTTTGTACCAAAACAACTATTTAATATAATCAAAATCATCCATTCTGCATTTCATAATGTTCTCTCTTGTTTGGTCATGAACTTTTCCATTCTCATAATCTGATAGATAAACTATTCCTATATTTCCAAGTTTTCTTATCATCTTATTCCTTTATATTTAAATATGTACACATTTTTACTTTATCTTGGTATATGCTATATAACATTGGTCTATACCTAGTTTCTGCCATATTGTTTTCCAGTTATTCCAACATATTTTGTTTAATGTGAGTTCTTATCCCTGAAGCTGGGGTCTTTAGGTTTATTAAGGAGAAGTTTACTATTGACTGCTATGTACTGTGTACCTATCACTGATCTACCACTTTAATATATCATCCAGTACCAAGTAGTTTTGATGATTGCTGCTTTATAATGCAACATAAGATCTGGTATGAATCGGCCACCTTCCCTTGTATTTTTTCATTAATTATTTTCATATTATGGACATTTAATCTTTCCAGATGAATTTCCTTTATTTTTAGCTCTATAAAATATCTTTTGGTAGTTTGTTTGGAATGGCACTGAATAGGCAAATTAATTGATGTAGAATTGTCATTTTTATTATATTAACGCAGTTTATGCATGAGCAACTAATGTTTTTTTCCCAATTGTTTAGATCTAACTATATTTTTGTATAAAGGGTTTAGTAAATGTCTTTAATTGTTTCTGAGTTTATCTTGTCAGATAGACACTCAAATATTTCATGATGTTTACAGTAATTTCAAATGGAATTTTGCTTTCTTTCTCTTGTTATTGCACTTTGTTAGTAATATATAGAAATGTGAATGATCTATATGGGCTTATTTTATAAGCTGCCACTTTACTAAAACTGTTTGGTATTTCAAGCAGTTTTTTTTTTTAATTTGAGTCTCTAGGGTACTCTAAGTACACCATTATATCATGTGCATCATATATCATATCCTATATCATATCCAAGTGCCAACCTTTTTCTTCAATTCCTATTCTAATTCCTGCAATTTCTTTCTTTTTTTTGTTTTCTTATTGCTAAAGCTAACATTTCTAGTACAATACTGAATCACTTTTGTGATAATGGACACCTTTGATCACCCTGAATCTTACTGGATATGCTTCTAGTTTTCTCCACCACATATAATGATTACTGATAGTTTTAGATATTGGATAGATGGCCATTTTAATAACACTCCATTGATTCCTATGCTGTCTATGGTTTGTTTCTTTTTTAAATAGGGATTCATTTATTATTTAGTAAAAAAAATTCTGCATTAAGTGAAAGAATCATATGGTGTTTGTTAGTTTTGTTGTTGATATAGGCAATTGTGCTGATAGTTTTCCTAATATGGAAACAACTTCTTGTTGCTGGTATAAATTCTACCTGCTCATAGAGCACCATGTTTTTGATAAATTGCTGTTCTCTCTTTTAGAAAATTGTATTTAAAATGTTTGCATCTATATTTATTAAGGAAATTCATCTATAATTTTCTTTTTCTTCTTTGGCTGTTCCTGGTTTTTGGTATCGACACCATATGTGCAACATAAAAAAGTATTTGGTAGGAAGGAATCCTTCTTTGCATTTTTTCCCACATAGTTTGCATAGTATTGAGATTAATTTTTCTTTAAATATTTTAGAATTCATTTTTCAGACCATCTGGCCTTGGAGATTATTTCTTAGGGAGTTCATTCATGGCTTGCTTAATTTCTTTTTCTGAAATAAGTATTTTTAAGTATTGCATTTTTATCTTCTGTTAATCTTCTCAACTTATATTTTTGTAAATATTCAACCATCTCATTAATATTGCCAAATTTATTGGCATAGACTTAGGCAAAATAGTTCCTAATTATGATTTTAATTTCTTCTTCATTGGTAATGGACTCACCCGTTTCATTTTTGATACTGTTAATTTCTTTTCCTTCAATAATTTTTAGATCAAATTGTCCAAAATATTATTTTATTGCTTTTCATAAATCCTTCTCTTAGTTTCATTTATCAGTTCTGTAATTTTCTTAATTTCAACTTTATTAATATCTTTTGGTTTTCAAAATTTATAATTTGTTATTTAATTGGGGATTTTTAATTTGTTCTCTTTCTAGCTTTTAGTATTGAATGCCCAATTCTTTGATCTCCTTTTCCTCTATTTTAATTAGAAAATCATTTAGAAATACAAAACTTCCCCTAAGAACTGCTTTGAAAGCATCCCATACATTTTGGTGTGTTGCCTCATTATTGATGTTTTCTTGGATGAAGTTATTGATAATTTCTATGATTTTGTTGTTTAACCCACTCATTCTTTAGGATTATATTATTAAGTTTTCAATTAATAGTTAGTCTATCTTTCCATTGTCCTTTATTACATGCAATTTTTATTACATCATGGTCTGAAAAGCATGCATTTAATATGTATGCCTTTCTGTATTGAATTATGAAATTTTATGTCCTAGTTCCTGGTAAGTTTTTGTTTTGGTGCCATATACTACTGAGAAAAAATTATATTCTTTTCTATCTCTATTCAGTTTTATTCAGAGCTTTACCATATCTAACTTTTCTAAAATTCTTTTCACCTTCTTAACTTCTTTCTTGTTTATTTTGTGGTTAGATTTCTCTAGTTTTGAGAAGGGAGACTGAGATTCCACCCTAGTATATTTTTGTCCCCTATGTATTCCTGCAACTCTCTTAACTTCTCTAAGAAACTGGATGTTTTACGACATGGTAAAATCTGTTTAGTAATTATCACTTCATTGTCTATGGTACCTTTTAGCAGGGTGCAGTTTTCTTTTTTATATCTTTTAATTAGATCTATTTTTGCTTTGGCTTTTTCTGATGTTAGCATTACTACCCTTTTAAAAATTTCAGCTGAAACATAACATGTTCTATTCCAACCTTTTACATTTCCTCTCTGTATATTCCTTTGTTTAAAATGTCATTTTTAAATAAACAACACATTGTTAAATTACATTTTTAAATCATTTTATTATTCACTTCCATTTCTTGGGACAGTTCATCTCATTCACATTTACAGATATGATTACTGTCTTTCTCTCCATCCTACTTCTACCCCTCTTTATATGTTTCTCTCCCCTTTCTCCCTTTCTATTCTCACTAAGGTTTTGCTTTTGACCATCACCTCCTTCAATCTTCTCTACTTTCTATCTTCCCTCTCCCTTTTCTTTCCCCTTTTCCCTCCTACTTCCTATAGGATAAGTTATATTTTTACACATGAATATGTTATTTCCTTTTTGAGCCAAATTCAATGAGAGTAAGGTTCAAACAGTGCTCATCTCACTTCCATCATTCTCTCTACTGGAATATCTTTGCATCATTTAATGTGATATAGTTCATCCTTTTATGACTCCTCCATCCCTCTTTTCCCAGTATAATCTATTTTTACCTCTTAGATTTTTTCATCACTATGTCAAAGTCAACTAATATCCATCTTCCCTTTCTATGTATTCCCCTTCAAAATGTCATGATATACACTTCCTAGGAGTTAGAAGTATCAGCATCTTCTGTAGAGATATAAAAAGCATCCCCTTGTTCATTAACTTGTTTGTTTGTTTTCAGTCTTGTTTACCTTTTAATTCTTCTATCCAATCTTGTATTTGAATATCAAATTTTCTCTTGAGTTCTGGTCTTTTTGTTATAGCCAGATGAAATAGGTGAGTATTAATAGAGTGACCACAGACTCCACTCAGAAGTTTTAAGGAGCTTTAATAGAAATTTGATTCGCAGCTGGGCTCCTCTCTTCTTTCTAATTGGCTATGAGAGACAGCCCAGCTGCGAATCAAATTTCTATTAAAGCTCCTTAAAACTTTTGAGAGGACTCTGTGTTCATTCTGTTAATACTCACCAATTCATCTGGCTCTTACATTTTCTTTGGGAAAGTTTGGAAGTCTCCTATTTCACTTTCCCCCCAAATGACCAATTGTATCTTTTAATGAATTATTTTCTACAGTAAACTTTTGTTCTTTTTCTAAGGTGTTGACTCTCTTTTCTGTACCTCTCATTTGTTTTCCCAATTTTTCTTCTGCCTCTCTTATTTGATTTTTAAAATCTTTCTTAAGCTTTTCCAAGGAGACTTCTTGGGCTTGAGATCAATTCATATATCCCTTCTAGGCTTCAGCCATAGGTATACTGACACAGATGCCCTCTTCTGAATTTGTGTCTTGATTTTACCTATCTCCATAGAAAATATCTCTGATCTGAGTCCATTTCTGCTTTTTGTTCATGAGGTTTGCCTAATTCCTGGCTTTTAAAGTTGAACTACCATGCTGGAGGAATGGGAATACTGTCTTAAGTTTATTTTGCTGAGGGCCAGGGGCCTAGTAGTGAACTTTGTTTGCTAGGGCCTCAAGTGCTGGCGACTGGAGGCTATAGGTATCTGTCAGCTTACCTGGTGCTGAACTAAGATTCTAGTGATTGTGATTGGTGTGAGCTGAGGCCAAGCATTTTGTTTGTTTTTGTTTTTATATTTGCTGGGGTTACACTGCAGCTCTTGGGTTGAGCTTAGAGTCTGGCCATGGAAGTACACCTGCCCACCTGGAGTTAGGTTAAAGCATGGGCAGGCTCAGCTACTGGAGAACACCCGTCAACCAATGCACATGGTGGATCTCTGAGCTGGAGTATGATGGTTTCTCTGGCTTTGCCAAAGCAATCCTGGTGTTGGTACTTGTCTGCTCCAGCACCCTGGAGCTCAAGATCTCACACTGCTTTTCTGAGGTGGGGCTTTCCTGGATACTTCCTGTCCTGCACTGTTCCACTTCTACCTGAGCAAGAGTGATCCTTACCTTTAATCTCCAGTCTTTGGGTCTAAAAGATTGCTGCATCATATATTTCTGATTGATCTGCTCTTCCAGTATTTTTTCCATGGAGATATTTTCTAGGTTTCTAGAATTCAATAAGGGAGAATGAAAGTGACTTACTGTTTAACTTGTCAGCTCCTGGCATTAACTCTCTTTTCATAATTTTCTAGTAACTCATTCCTCTTCCCAATGTTTCTACTACTTCTCTTATTTGATTTCTAAAACATTTTTTTAATATCTTCCAGGAATTTTTGTTGAGCTTAAGTCTGATTAACAATTCAAAAAATACTTTGAAGTTGTTTTCATTTCAACATCTTATTTTTAATGTGTGTCTTGATATTCCCTGAAAATATAGCTGCTTTCTATGATCAGATTATGTTTTGGCTTTTTTGCATATTTTGCTATTCAGTTTCTTGAATTTTAACTGTATATTAAAATTGAGCTTTGCTCTTTTGGTGAAAAGTGAACTGTCCAAAGTTTCAGTTTTTTGGTGCTGCTTTTTTCAGAGCTACATCTTCAAGTTTGTCAGTTTTCTTCACTTCCAAGCTGTTGTGATCTGGGGAACAGTGTAGTCACAACTCTCCTGATGTGTACACTGGTCTTTATGAAGGGAGATACCCAGTCTTCTGGTAGCAGAAAATGCTTGCATTCCTCTTGTACCTGGACCTATGCCCAGGATCCCTTCTAATCTGTAGTTGCAAGTGCTGGTGCTACTTTCTGCCTTGGAACATTTCCCTTTTGAGTGACCATAATAATTCTTATCTACCTTGGAATTCTGACAAGTGTCCTTATTCTCTTGTAACCACAAGTGTTACCTTTACTCTTCACCTTGGAAATGATACTATGTCCAATACTTTCCAGCAGTGTCAGGCACTAGTACCTCTCATTGCCCTGGAATGGCTCTACATGATTACATATAGGCAAATCAATAGGATCCTGTACCCAGTTGCAGGAACAGGTGCCCCGTAATCTATTTCTGACTAGTTGCATGATCCTCTTACTGTCTTAGGGTCAAGAACTCCTGAAACTATTGCTGTCACTGTTGAAGCTACCTCTAAGGCACTGCTTACTGTGCCATCATCCAAATCTCATTGTCATAGACCTCTCCTGATAATTTCCTACATTGGGTTGTTAAAAAAGATATCCCATTCTGACCTTTTGTTGGCTCTTTGATTCTAGAATTTAATTTGAAGAGTTAGTTTAAAGTTGTTTAGAGATGAATGTTGGGAGAGTATAGCTCAGTTTTTGCATGTACTCTACCATTTTGGCCCCACTATCTCTATTAACATTGTTAACTGTACTACTATATTTGGTCTTGGTTAATGAATTAAGGAGTAACTAAATATTTTTTAATTAAATACAAATGTTTGCATGTATATAGCTCTATACTTATACCAATGCGTATGACTATAGCTATACTCACATTTATATGTATTAATATCTAACTTTTTTGTATATTCTACATTGAAAATTTGAAAATTGATTTCACTTAACACTTTATAACAAACAACTTTGCTTTATTCTAGTCAATACTCTTTAACAAGTTTGAAAAACTGTATCTTCTACTGATTATCAAGGCACACTACCCATGGAAGGCAATGTAATGTAGTACAAAAAGACATGAATTCGAGTCCTCTGGAAACTGTGAAAAAAAGATAGCTTCCTGCGACAAGGTCAGGGACAGAACTGAGGTCAGATCAATGCCAAATTGAAATAGCAAGTAAGTGTAAAGACACTGAAAATATCAAGTCAGAAACACTATAGGGGTTAATCCAGGAGACCACGCACAATCAATGTAATGTCATCCTTGGGCTGAAATGATCAATTCTTTAAAAAATTAATAAGTAAATGTACGATGTTGAGCCTAGAGAAGGATTTAAAGGCATATTGAGAATTGCATCTCTACAAGGCAAACTTTTGCAGTCAAATTGATCATCTCTTGTAGGAGAATAATTTACAGAAGCTTCTTTATTCCCATATATTTTTGCCAATTGCTGAATTATATATTATTCCCACTTATAGAGGGAAAAATAATAGGTAGAAAACTAACCTCAAAAACACTGTGCTGTAGTTATTTGACCTCCTCCATACACATTAAGATTGGCAACCAAAGTTAGGGGAAGGGATAGTACATGTTCCTTTGAATGGCAAGGTTATGTGATTTACTTTTTGATTTACTTTACATTTTAAAATCTTCACAATCTGTCTCTAGCCTATCATTTGAGGGCGATTGGTGAACCAGTAAACATATCATCTTAGGATACCATATGTCTTTAAACTACTATCAATAGACCATTTCAAGAAAGTCTCTGTAATAAATACTATGCATTGTGTTCATAGCTGTCCATCTTTTCTTCCCTTCTTTTAACTTTTCTTTTGTTTTCTGCCATGCACTTTTTATATTGGTCCCTTCCCCTTTCCCAAGTAGGCTATAACACACACACACACACACACACACACACACAAACATGCAATAAAGAATTAAATATATATTATTTTCTACATTATACATGAAATGAAATATTATATATAAGTAAAATATACATATATATATACATAGATGTGTGTACATATACATACATACATGCAAGCATGGAATATTTGTGTGGTATAGGCATTATGTACATATATATGTACACAAATATTCCAACCATCATATACTGTCTAGTTCTTTTAAATTGTCTTAGATATGTGTTCTGAGAAAAAAATATCCATCTCTAATATTGATATTTCATGCTTTCTTTTTGCTTCCCTTAAGTGTAAGACTTTTCCTCTATTTCAATTAGGTTAATTCTTATTTATTCTTTCATCATTTCAGCTACTTGCAATGATTATGGGTCATAACACTATCATTTAATGTAAAAGCTTTTCCTTCTGAATTTGTGTCACCTATAAATTAGATAAACAAGCCAACAATGTATTTATCCAAGCCATTGATAAAGACGTTATCTAGCACAGGGTCACTCATTGATCCCTTGGGTACTACACCAGAGATGTTCTTGAAGTGGAATAGAGCCATTATTAACTTGTCTCTGTTCAGACATTTCAACTAGTTCCAAATCCATTTACACTTTTTAAAAAAATAAACATCTCACTAATTCTACACAAGAATAGCAAGAAATATCTTATCAAATGCCTTGCTAAAACCTGACATGCACTCATCCACATATGCATAGGGCAAGAAAACATATTTTAATAAATATAGAAATGAATTTAATTTTAGTTCCTTTACTGACAAAGGCAGAATAACAGACACACACATACACATACATGTACTGACATCTATACCTATATTTATATGTAATAAGAAGTAGCCTGTGGCAAGATAAGGAGATAAGAAATGGAATGCAGAATATCTGGAGAACAAGAAATAAGCAGCTTGTTTTAAAGGTAAAATGCATTGAGGGGAAAAAATAGAAATGTTTAGAGAATTAGTTGGAAGCCAGATCTTTGAAAGGCATGCATGTCATGCTGAAGGGTTTAAAATTTATCGTAGAAATGAGCAGATACTGAAAATTTTTAGCAGGTTAATAACATAGTAAAACTTGTCTTTAAGGAATTTTAATTTTAAGACACAATGGCAAAATATAATATATTAGTCTTTTTGATTATTAAAATGTGATCACCTAAAAAATAAAATCCAAATCTCTGATTTCTCATATCATTTTTTCACAATGATATTTGTAAGATTTGTTTATTGATTAGGCAATTACAGAAAATGTGAAAGTCATTGTCTAGGTGCATAAAAAATCGATTTCATCTCATCACACATGTATATTATTAAGAAGAAATAAATTCTACTAGTCTTTCAAAAGAATGACCTAAATTTTCTTGACAGAGCTACTTCTGCTAAGAATATGCTTAAGAGAGAATCACCAGGGGCCATTTGGACAATCAGTGGCTGTTTCTTAACTCCCAAAGGCGAAGAATGATATATCAGAATGAGAAGAAATTGGATACTTAATCCAAAATGAAGACCTTTCTGCAATATATTGAAGTCTAATTTTGTAGGTCTCATTTTAATACTTTGATGATTATCAGTTTTCCTGGAATAATTATACCATTTCTAAGTACAGAATGTATTTTATCTCTCTCCTAAGGTCCATTTTATTGCATAGCAGTGAAAATGCAATAGTATGCAAACTAAAGAAGTTGATTAATTACTTTTTCAACAAGTACAATGATAAGGGAGTTTGCATCTACAGGGTTATTGTGGGAAAGGTACTTCAGAAAATTTAAATAGCTTTATCAATGAGTATTGACATGATTGCAACAGTTATTTTCTTCTACTTTATCCCATATTCTGTTTCAGTTAGACATAATTGGATAAAGAAATCCTATTATCTGTTGTTATTCATAGTATTATGTTGTGATGGAAAGAACTTTGAATTTGGAGTCAGAATTCATAAATTTGAGTTCTAAAAAGAGAGCACTGAATCTGGAGCCACAAGACTTAGATTCCTCATGGTTCAGTCACTTTTACGTTTTCTTAGCCTTTAAAATACATGGAAATATTTTACTTTGTTCTTGTAAATAAATAATATTATAAGATTGCTACACTACAGATATTGTTATTATATTTTATTGTTGGGATCTGAAGCAAGTTAGCATGCTTTCTTGTCCTTAGTTTCCTTGTTTATAAATAAGAACAGTTGAAAAGATTGTATCTAATGTCTCACCCAGTCCTACATTTTATTATCTTGACTTTGGGAGAAATAGGATTCAAGAGGTTCTCTGGCTACTGTGGCTTCCATTAAATTAAAACTGCTTAAAAAGTGAAGAATACAGGCAAGTGAGTTTGGCATGTGTTAGATAACCATTGTGGGGAGGTGCTCAATAGAACACATGCTTATTAACTATATACCATTCCCTAAGCCCCAAAATTCTAATCACTTTTCAAAATATATTACAAACATTGTCTCATTTGATCCTTACAACAATGCTGAATAGGAGATAAGCCTCAAGAAGATTAAAATTCATACTGTATCATTTTATTATTGATCCTATTTATAGTTATTTGATTTTTCCTGAAACTGTATAAGTCATTGTTTTCTGTCTCTAAATTTAGTACAAGATTCACCTGGCCTATAATGGATTAAATTTATAAATCTAGTTATTTTGCTAATCGCTATTTTATTTGTGCCTTAAGAAATTTTGCTAACTTTGGAGGTTGTAGCTTTCAAGAAGGGAATCAGACCAATATCTTTACACCCCTACTTTCTTCCAAGGATACCTGGTTTTCTATCCAAAAATTCTTGTTCGCTATCTCATAGGTGGATTCAAACAATGAACACTTCTAAGAGACAGTAGGGACAGTAGGGGTTTTTGACCTCTATTTTCAACTTCTAACCAATCATTTTGTTCTCCATACCTTAGCAATGTAACTAATAATGCTGCCCTCTCCCTGATAATGTTGCCTATTCTATTCTTCATCCTATACTCTCAGAAACCTATAAAAGGAGAGCAGTCCTTTTGGTCTGGGTCTTTCACCGGAAGTTGAAGAGTCCATAAATCCTTTGATTTGTAGGTAACATGCCCCAGTTAATAAAATGATATATTGCTCAGAGAAATGTGCCTCAGTTTTATTTTCCTTCCTCCCTCCCTGCCTCCCTCTCTCCCTTCCTTTCTTCTTTATCATTCTTTGTTTTCCTTTTATTTTTCACTTTGTAAATTTCACTCAGTTGCCTCCTGGCAAGGAGATGCTGTGGTACAAAGCTTTCTGCCCTTCTCTGGCATAGAAAATATCTCAAACTAAAATGCAGCAAGATAATCAGAATAGTACTTTTATGCTAGCAACATGAGAGCTCATCACTCATGATGAATGCTTAAATATAAGTCACATTCTTGAGATGGAATATTGCTATTCCGTAACAAATGCACATTAAGAAACACAGAAAGACTTATACACATGGATGCTAAGTGAAGTATGTACAGATAGTAATATTACTACTTCTAATAATTACTATTTTTCTTAATTATTTTATTATATTTACTAATACATAATAATGGCATTTATAATGCTTTAATGTTTGCAAAGCACTTTTCAAATATGTCATTTTAATGCAAAACCATGATAAGTAAATGACATTATTTCTCCCATTGCATAGATGAGAAAATTGAGGCAGGCAAGGGTTAAATGGCTTTTCCAATGTCACAAAAATAAAAAATATCAGAGGCCAAATTTGAACACTATTCTTTCATATCTCCAGGTCCAATGCTTTCACCAGTAATCTGCTAACAGCTACATAGTTATTACAATACAAGTTGAAATAACTAGAAAAAATGAAACTGAACATGATATAACTATAATGACCAAGCCTGGTGTCAGAGAAGAGTTGGAAAAATGTACTTATTTCCCTTTATTGGAGCAGTAGGGTGATAGCTATGTAGAATTTCGCTTATTATTCAGCATGGCTTATGAATTTGCTGAATTGCTTTTTTTTTGCTTTTGCTTTTATTTGTCTTTGTTAACAAGAAAAGCTCACTGGGTAGGAGGAGCAAGGAAAGAATTCAAAGAAATAGCCATTTAAAAATGGAAACAAAAAAACACTAGAAAAGACACATATTTGCATATTTGTATTTCTAAATATATGTATGCATGATACATATATGTACTACTGCATTATTGTTGTTCAGTCATGTTTAGCACTTCTTGATCCTTTGAATAATGATACCAACAGTGTCCATGAGGTTTCCTTGGTAAAGGTAATGGAGTGGCTTGGCATTTCCTTCTCCAGTGGATTAAGGTAAACAGAGGTTAGGGTCTTACCCAGGGTCACATAGCTAGTAAGCATTTGAGGCTCGATTTGAATGCTGGTCTTCCTTGTTCTGGGCCTAGTGCTTTATCCATAGAGCCACCCAGCTACCCCATCTTAAAGCCAAGCATGTGCAGCTTTCCAGAGGACTGCTGCAGTGAACAGCTTTCAAGGTAATTACACAGTATAATGAACTTTCTATTTATTCATTATCAAATTAAGGCAAAACATTCACCACGATGTTAAAGCATAAAAGGTTATTACTAAAATGGCCACATAGTTTTCACCAAAGTGGTAGTTTTGAACAAAGTATGTTTACTTAGTAACTCAATCATTCTTAAGGAGGCAAGCCTCCTTAATTGACACAAGGTACAGAGGTATAATAGTAATCAGTTTATCATGTCCTTATCACTTAGTAAATTAAGGCTAAGTAACACCTAGTAACTTAGGGCTAAGTATAGAAGGTGTGAACTCTGTCCATTGTTGAGAAGGTGTGAACTCCCCTGTTAACTTGGAAGAAGGCTATCGGCTGAGACAGAGGCCAGTGCTGTATATAAAGAAGAATTTTAGAGAGAGAGGAGAGAATTGAAATTGGCTCCTCAGTGAAGGAAGATTCATGGAGACTGAAGTCAGCTGAGAAAGAGAGGGAGAGAGAGAAAGTTCCTCTCCCAGTATCTGGAAGCTGACTGGAACATGAACAGGATGGGACTTTGTTTGTTTGTGGCCTAGCTGATCCTTGAGTTCCAGGCAAGAGAAGTGGTGAAGTGTTTGAGGTATGCTGAACACTGTGAACTTCAGTGTGTGCTGTGGATTGCCCTGAGGACTGGACAAGGACATGGGAGCTGTTTATCTCTGAGGACTGGATGAGAGCCTGGCAACTGTCTGCTCCTGAACTCAGGTGATTGTTTGGCAGCTTCGGGAGGGAGCTGGGACCAGGAAAGAGGATCCAGGGAATGAGAGAGACCACCTAGAGTCAAAATGAAGAAAAGGCCTCCCCTTGGATGAAACTGATGTTTGCTGAGGACAAGGCCCTGGGAGCTGTTTTCCTTTGAGGACTGGATGAGAACCTGTCAGCTGTCTGCTCCTGAATCTAGGTGATTGGTTGGCAGATTCAGGAGGGAGCTGAGACCAGGAAAGAGGATCCAGGGAATCAGAGAGACTACACAGAGTCAAAATGAAGAAAAGGTCTCCCCTTGTACTAAACTGAGATTTGTTGGAAATCAAAGGGTGGAGAGATTGTGTGGTTTTCTAAGGGTTTTATTGGAGACTAAAGTTAATGGTTGCCCCATGAGTGGAAGATCAGTATATTGTGAATTGTTGATTGAATCTTTAAGTGTTAAGCTGGTTTTGCTCTTAGGGAAAACAGATGAATTGATTGACTGAATCTTTAATTGAGAAGGGTTTCCACCTTAGGGAAACCAGGTGATTCTTCTTTTGTTCCTTGTTCTAAATATTGTGACTTTCTGTAATAAGATATTATATTTTGAATTTTATACTGAGTCTTGGTTTGTAATGGAAGAAACAGAGTGTTCACTACTACTGTGCAATCCGAATCTTAAAAGCTGTTCACAGTAGCATTCTTTTGGGAATCTACTGTTGCTTGGCTTTACAAGAGGTTGAAAGTTTTCCACTCCTAGGTCACATTGTCTAAATCTCTTCATTCAAAAAGTCTTCTTTCTGCTTAATTGGAGATTAGTTTCTAATCATCCTTTATTAGTAAGTCATTAACTCAAATGCAAAGGCCAAAGTTCTCCACCCCTAATAGATCATGATCTTCTCAGTTTGTATTAAATACCCAAGGAGAGTTCTTTTTATCTTGACTGGAGGATGGTTCTCCGCTTCTGTGGTTCCCCTTCCATTGTCCCAGCTCCTTCTAGCTCCTTGTTGTCCAGCACGTTGTCCAGTTCCTGTTCCATCCTGAAGTTCATAGTGTGTAGTCCACCTCAAGTCCTTCACAGTTTCTCTTCCTGGGAAGACAAAGCATAACAAAGCCACAATAATGTTCATTCACATTGCCAGCATCCTCATCAATTCCACTTTTGCCTGTGAAATCAACATAGACCAAACAATAAGGTCAAAAGACTGAATCAACACAAATTAGCAGTTTAGTCCTAGGACCTGTGAAAATGTCAGCAAGGCCCTCCTCCAGGATTTCTGTAAACATATAACATGAAAATTCTCTTTAAGGGCTTCTGTAACAACAGCATCACCCTCTATTAGCAGGCAATTCTGACAAAGTGATATCAAAACACACAGACAAAGTACTAACACCACAGGTATGTTTCATCCCAGTTCTCCTCTCTTATCATTTCTCAGTTCTTCTCAGTTATCAGTTCTCTTCTCTCTCTTTCCATCAGTAACAGCTCAGCCTCCAGAAGCATACTCCCAGAAGTTCTGGCCTCTCTCAGATTGGGATTTTCCTTATGTATAGTCTTAGCTCCTCTCTGATATGCCCTTTATTGTTACATCAACAAGTAAATACTGCAGTTCAGGGTCTTAATGCCTGACACAATCATTAACTTGGAGCAAGGTATTTGATTACAAAATACAATAGGAAGGGAAGATCTTCAAATTCCCATTCCCATTACACATATACAGCACACATATATTTTTCTTGTTCAGTCACTGAGTGATGTTTGACTCTTTGTAGCTGCATGAATTGTAGTGTACCCAGTCATCCTATCTTCCACTATTTCTTGAAGTCTTTCCAAGTTAATATTCATTGTTCACATGGCCCTATGTATCCATTTCATCCTCTACTGTCTCCCTTTTCATTTACCTTCATTCATTTAAAACAGCAGTGTGTTTTCCAATGAATGCTATCTGCTCATTGTGTGGTCAAATAATTTAAGCTTCAGCTTCTATATCTGACTTTCCAAAGAACAGTCTCGTTTAATTTATGTGTTGACTGAGTTGTAGGGCCACAGCATTATTTCAAATGCATGACAAAGACCATGACTATAAGTATCATGACATTCAATCACAAAATATAACAAACTCTGCAGATAGAGGATAGAAGTGAAGCATTTATTTAGACAGCAGAAAACCAAATCCCCAAACCAGTAAACTGATTCCATCATAGTACCAAAGGTATTAAGAAGCCATAGTAACACTGAGAGCCACACCATCCTTTAGCCTTCCCATAAACCAGTGCAAGATCAATATCTATTCACAAGTCTATCTGACTCCTTGCCTGAGGACCTCCTCTCTCCCCAAACTTCTGGCTAGCTCTGACTACCACCTTCCTGTGGGCTCTACTTCCATTAAAAAAATTCCTCCTAGCACAGGCTCCATGTGACTATATTTAACTTATTAGGGAATAAAGTATATCTTCACAGCAGGGAGGCTTCCTATGGGCTCTGCTCCACATTTTAGGAAATTCCCTCCATCACAGGCTCCATGTGATTACATTCAGCCTATTAGGGGGAAAAGTTTACTTTCAAAGCAAGGAAAGTCTTCAAACTTCCCATTAGGTCTATTAAGGGGCAGGGAAGATTTCAAATTCCCATTCTCATTACAACACAGACACACGCAAATATGCACACAATGCACTTACAACATATATTCAATATATATAAAATTCAATAATTAAATATTCAATAAATATATAATATATAATTATATATATATATATGTTCAATAAAATATGAATGTATAAACTTACATGTGTGTAGGAGTATTTAGTTTAACAAGGGACCACTTTTAAGGGAGATGAAAGTAAATTTTCATTGTCTCTATCTTGGTGAATGGTGGAGATATTAGGTTGTTTCTTACAATATTTAAGAGGAAGTAGAGTGACTTCTCTGAAGTTAAATTGTAAAATTACAGGTCCAGGCACTTTGAAAAACTGAAGAAAAAATCCCTAGAGAGCAAATTTGAACTCAGATTTCTGCAAAGTATGGTCTATTGAGAGAAGTTTACAGGTTATAGTTTAACCAATATGTCTTTCAGGTTGTAAAAACAAGTTTATGCTTCTGAAATGGCATTTGTAGAGTGTCAGAATACAACTGGAAATATTTTTTGCTAAGTTATTCACAACATGAGAAGCAAGAAAAAGTAAAGAATATCATCATACTGAATCTAAATTCAATAGTTATAAAACTTCATTCAAATGGAATTGACAATAATAATCCAATCTTCATTGTAATCCCATTCCATTTCAAACTCTGGGTATGTATTTCTTTCTGACAGTACAGCATATTGTTATATTACATTCCATATGCCTTAGGCAGGGATCATATACATACATACATATGTACATGCATACATGAATATAATATGTATGTATGTAGTATGTATGTATAGCTACCTAGCTATATTACACAGTTCCATTGTCAAAAAATAGCATCCAACTGGGAATTTCATATATGATTAGACTTAACATAAGTATAGTCACTTTGGGTCACTGAATATTCCTTTTGAATTGCGGTTACCAGTTTGCTGTTTACATCAGGGTAATGTTTTCAAAATGGTTCTTTATTAAATATGAATGTATTACATTTTCTAAAGACATTGCGGTGTTTTCAGTTGAAGTGAATGAATTTCCCAGAAGGCTTAGGATATAATCTTCATGAGGTTTATTCTGCCAAGTTTCAATTTGACATGACCTTTGGCAGCAAAAAAAAAATCTTATTATACACATGTCTATTTAATTGCATATGGAACCAAATGGGACTAAATAAGTCAATTGATGCCATCTTGCAGGCTTCATTTTTAAGTCCCTAAGGTGTTTCTATTTCCCCATTGCACAATTATTCTGTATAGTCCTCATTATCTTTACTTATTTGGTATGGGCATGGTCTAAGCTAGTAAATGATAATTTGAAATAAATGTATATTATAAGAAATGATTTTTCTGTGCCAGATATATCTGCCTACTTATTTATGAACCATATGTATGCATTTATGCACAAACACACATACATACATATGTTTGTGCATATGTATGTGTGTAGTATGTTTTACAAATCACTTCTACAGTATGTATAGATGACAGATTGATATACACATACTTTCATAAATACATACATATGTAGATGGGAAGATAGATAGATAGATGGATGGATGGATGGATGGATGGATGGATGGATGGATGGATGGATGAATGGGTGGGTGGATGGATGGGTGGGTGGATGGATGGGTAGATGGATGGATGGATAAGTTGATGGATGGATGTATGGATAGATAGATAGATAGATAGATAGATAGATAGATAGATAGATAGATAGATAGATAGATAGATGGATAGACAGACAGACAGACAGACAGATACATAGATAGACAGATAAACAGACAGATAGATACTATTCAGTTTAGGAGATACTCCATACCATAGAAAGATTGTGAGCTGGAAATTAGAGACCTCCCTTTACAAGTAAGGAAATGAGACCCAGAGAAGTTAAGTTACTGGCTCAAGAAAACACAGCCAGTGACAGAGCCAGGAATCAAGTTCAGGCCTTCTAACTCATTCGAACATTCCTCTCATGATACTTTACTTAGAATCTCTCTAAAGCATCCACTAAAACTGATCAATTAAACATCTTATTTTGCTAATAAGATTACTGAAACCTATAAGGGTAAAGTGTTTTTTGTCTCAGATCAACATAGATTATAAGTGGTAGAGCCATTTGATAGGACACAAAATCAATTCTTCTGAATCTACCTCTCTGTGTTATTATACTGTCCAAAACAATTTAAGGCAAAAACAAATATTTATACTAAATCTCCAACAAGAGGTTCAAGTAGTAGTTTAAAGTCCTCCACTGGGGATAAGACAAACAGGTCCTGAAGCATCCTATTCCACTTTTGGAAAACTAGAGTCGGTAAGAATTTTGTTTTTACATCAAGGGTCAATACCTCATCCTTTCATTTTTATTGACTTCCGGGAATATAGGGCTTTTCTCCCAGACTAAAGGAGGAAGAGGCTGCCAAGACTGGAAAATGAAAAAGTAGTTCTAGCCATCTTCATATAGGGCAGTGGAGGTAGTTGAAAATCATTTACAAAATCATCTCAAGACATCCATATAAGGATGCAAAATTGAGTCAAAGATATTCTGAATTAAAAAACCAACAGCCCACCATATTCACTCTTTAGTAAAGCATGTTCAGAATATGAATTGAAAAGCACAATTTTGAACATGTCAATCAAATACTAGGAAGATACAATGATGAAGTGTAAAGAATGTTAGATTTGGAGCTAAAGGATAGGAAAAAAGTGAAGGCCAAGAGACTTTAAGTACATTGTCCCAGATCATATAGGTAGTGGTAATCATGAAAGACAGGACTTGAAATCAGGTCCTCTGATTCCAAAATTAATGCTTTTTCTGCATTGGGACTCAGTTTCAACATTTGTAAAATTAATAAGTTTCACACAGTGACTTATAAAATAGCTGCCAGCTATAGGGATTGTATGGTCTATTGGAAAAGAGGGCTATAAATATCAATATGTCAACAAATAAAATGTTTAGACAATGAGAAGGTTATTTAAAATTTTCTCAAATGGATGAGAACTCTTTACATATCAGGAAGCTTTGTGTAGTGTGTCTTTTCATCTCAACAGAATATTCCCCATATTCAAGAACAGGATTAGCACATTATAGAAAAGAAGGCCCTTAAAAAAAGGTGGTATAGCAATAACACACTAGGTATTTATAGAACATCAGCCTGGAGGTCATACAGGTGAAAAGCATGGTTGTGCCACAGTCCAGAGGGCAGGGAAGGATAACAGACAGTTCACTGTCTGTCAGCACTCTGGAGAAAAGCCCCACTAGTACTGGCCTAGTTATAGATCTAGATGTTTATCTGTGAACTCCTGGTTCTATTTTGGTAGTTGAGTGCTAGTATAATAAAATGAAACCCAAAGCAATAGGAAACCATACAAATCATAGTAGTTGAGCAAGAGGAAAAAAGTATAAATTCATTTCTGGTCCAGTAAGGCTAAGCAAGGTGGTCTGAGAGAGTGTTAGGTAAAGGAAACATATGACAAGAAATAGAACAAGGGGGGTTTTAACATATTAAAATCTAAATAGATCTAGTGAAATAGATTCAAGAAGTATTAATTATGTGGTCTCATATGATAAAAAAAAAGATCTGGGGATTTGAGAGGCAAAGAGGAAAATTTATATGTGTGTGTACGTGTGTGTGCATGTGTGTGTGTATGTATGTATGTATGTATGTATTAGGGCCATACTTTTATTACTCTTAGACCTCATGAAGGAGATTGATATATATTTATAAAACCAATAGAGAGCAATATAAAATTCCAGGCAATCTAGTATAAACTGTGAAAAACAGACTGTTAAATGAGAAAGTATTCAAAAACATGAGAATTTATTATGGTCAGGATTCATCAGGGAAATTTAAAGGCACCAATAAACTTCAAGTTCAACAAATCTTTAAGGACTGACTAGTTAGGTGGCACTGGGTAACGCTGAACCTATCTGAGATAGTTTCTTCAGCAGTAAAATGGAGAACTTGAAAATTTCACTACCAACTTCATAGAACTACCTTAAGTTTTTGTCCACTTTTTTAAAACTTTTTTTTAATTTTAATTTATTTTCTTGATTACATCATTCATTTCCACAAGGTATTGAGTTACAAATTTTCTCCCCTTTTTTCCCCTACCCCAAGCCCAAAACAGCAATCCCACCATAAAGCCCCTTCCACAATCTGTTCTCTTTTATGTCCTCATCCAACGCCCCTCTAACTTTCTAGTAGGACAGGAAGGGTTTCCCTATCCCAGTCCCTGTATGTCTTATTTCCCAGTTGCATTTGATTGTATAGCTTTAAATTCTAGATTCTTGTGATTCTTCCCTTTTCACCCACTCACACTGGAAGGAGCAGCAATTCAATACAGGCTGTATATGTGTAATTACACAGGATGTCTCCATGGTGGGCATATTGTGAGAGGCTGATTGTATGTCCCTCCTTCCTATCCTGCACACACCCCGCCCCTGCAGTTTTGTTCCCTACCCTGTCCATGTCCCTTTACTGAGGCATGTGCTTGTGCAACCCTCCACCCCATCCCGCCCTTCCCTCCA
>CM053600.1:99732058-99752127 GCA_028646575.1 Pseudocheirus occidentalis
ATTTTATAGTGAGTTTTTCTGGTAAAGACTTCATTTCTCAAACAAAGAAAACTCAGTCAAATATATAGAAATAAGAGTAATTTCTCAATGGATAAATGGTTGAAGCTAGAGAAGAACAAGCAGTTTTCAGACAAAGCAATCAAAACTATATGTAGTCTACAAAATTCTCTAAAGCATTATTAATGAGAGAAACGCAAACTAAGCCAATTCTAAGCTACTACCTGTCAGAATTACTAATATGAAAGGAAAGGAAAATGACAAACTTCAAAAGAATTGTCTTGTATTCTTGGAGAAGTTCTATATCAAGTAACCTTTTTGGACAGCAATTGGGAACTATGCCCAGTTATAAAACCCTTTGACTAAGCAATAATGCTGCCTGGTCTGTATCCCAAAGAGATAAAAAACCAAAAAGGAAAAGGATTTATCTGTACAAAAGCATTTAGAGCAACCCTTTTACTAGTGGCAAAGAATAGGAAATTGTGGACATGTCTATCAATTGTGGAATGGCTGAACAAGTTGTTGTAAATAATTATGATAGATACTATCTTGCTTTAAGAGATGATGAGCAGATTCTAGAGTTGTGAACTGATCCAACCATTCTGTAGATCAATTTAGAACTATGTCCAAAGGGCTTTAAAAAGTGCATACCCTTTGGCCTAGCAATATTACTTCTCAGGCTATATCCAAAAGAGATCATAAAAGTCGGAGGAAGACCCAAAGTACAAAAGTATTTATAACAGCCCTTTTTTGTGGTGACAAAGAAATGGAAATTATGAGGATGCCCATCAATTGGGGAATGCCTAAACAAGTCATGTCATATGAATGTAATGGAATCCTATTGTGCTGCTATAAGACATAAGGAGCAGACAGACTTCATGACAATCTGGAGAAACTTATATAAACTGATGCTGAAAGAGGAGAGCAGAACCAGGAGAACATTCTACACAATTACAGACATCATATCTGTGATGAATGACTTTGATAGAATGGGATTCTTTAAGCAATGCAAGGTTATGAGACAACTACAAAAGACTCATGATAGAAAGGGATATGTACATCCAGCAACAGAACTAGAGAATCTGAATGCAGATGGAAGAAAAGTACTTGGTATCTTTCTTTTGTGTTGTTTTGCTTATTTCTTCTTTTTCGCTGTTCACTCCATTGAGCACGATTCTTCTTTACAACTTGACTAATGTTTGATGTGAAAGTATTTGTAGAATCTATATCAGAGTGCATGCTGCCATGTGGGGGTAGAGGAGAGGAGAAAGAAGGGCAGAAAATTTGGAACCCAAGGAATTGTGAAACTGAATGTTGTAAACTAAAAGTAAGTAAATAAATTTTTAGAAAAATTTAGAAAAAATATGAGCAAGTGTACTTCAGAAAAAGAATACCTGAAAGACTTCCATACACTGATATTGAATTAAGTAAGAAGACTCAGGAGAACATTGTATACAGTAACTGCAATGCTGCATGATGATCAACTATGATAGATTTAGCAGTCCTCAGAAATGCAATGATCCAAGACAATTTCAAAAAAAATTATGATGGAAAATTATATCAACATCCAAAGAAAGAACTATGGATTCTGCATGCAAATTGAAGCCTACTGTTTTTAATTTTTTGTTGTTATATTCATCCATTTTATTGTGATTATTATTTTACAACATGACTAATGTGAAAATATATTTAATATGATTGTACAAAGTAATAATGAATAAGATGCTGTTAGAAAAGCCTAGAAAAATTTATATGAACTGATGCAAAGTGAAATGAGCAGAATAACAAGAACAATGTACCGAGAAACAGCGACATTGTATGATGATCTGTTACAAATAACTTAGCTTTCTTCAGCAATATGATGATCCAAGACAATTCTATATGACTTATGATGAAAGGTGCTATCCATTTACAGAGAAGGAATGGGTAGAGACTAAAAGAAGATTTGACATTCTTCTTTCTTTATTTTCCTTGTTTTTCTTTGCCTGTGTTTTCTTTCACAGAATGACTTACATAGAAATGTATCTTACATGACAACATATGTATGACACATGTCAACATTTCACCTTCTCAGCAAGGGATTAAGAGAGGCTGGGACTTGGCACAACCCACAGTGCCACTGTTCACACTCAACCCCTCCCCAGCTCTTCCCCGAATGCCATTCTGGGAAGAGGAAGGTAAGATCGGAGTAAGTGGCACTTGAGGGCACCTCAGAACCCCTGCACATGTTTCCCTCCCCTCAGCCTTCTATGTCTGATGCACTTTGCATATCTCAAGTCTTCCACAAAGAAGCTTTAAACCCACCTTGCATCAAAAAGGCAAAACCCTGAAAAATAGCCAAAACCCAGGCCCCCACAGAGACCAGGCCCATGCCAGGTCTTGGGCAACCCTGGGACATTGTATCTGCTAAAAAGCCACCAGCAAACATAGCAATAAAGACTCGTCATTTTCAAAAAAAGAAAGAGAGCCTGGGAGAAAATTTGCAAATCAAAATTTGAAAAAAAAGGTTAAAATTATTTTAACTGTAAATGGGAAAAATAAAATATTAAACAAGAAAAAATTATTGTGAATCATATGAAAAAATCTTGCTTAACATTAGTTTCATTAAAGTTACACACAGTTCATTAAAATTTACTCTCTTTTCATATAGGTGATGATAGTTTCTTGAGGTCCTACCTAATGGGAACAAAACTATGTCTTACCAATTTGCAAAGTTCTCTAGTAGAAATTAACTGTATTTGACAGTTGAAGGCCCATTTAATTTTTTTTACAAAAGGTCATCTCCAAAATATTGGTCACTACCAGTTGAAAGAAAATTTTCAAAATATCAAGGACTCTATTGAATCAATCTTCAGAGACATAATAAATTTGAAATTACAGGTTAATATCATTAAGCTATTAACTTAATATTACTATTTAATGGTTTTTGTTAGTTTTGAAATTTTTCTGAACATTGAAGATTTGGAAAATGATTATATCACCCTTATTTGCATGCATTTTGTTTTTATTTTTCTACATATATGTTATCCTAAGAACTTACCAACACCCCCTCTCCTCCAAACATCTTGAGGAAAAAGAATGTTTGTTTTTCTTTTTTTATATATCCCCAGTGTTTGATACATACAAATTTGGCTAAATAGGTGCATTGTGAAAGAGTTGCATTTATAAATGTAATTTTTTGTGTCAAAAACCTCTTAAAGATTAATGCTCCTGGAGCAGCTAGTGAACAGAGCTCTGGCCCTAGAGTCAGGAGAACCTGAGTTCAAATCCAGCCTCAGACATTTGACACTTACTAGCTGTGTGAACTTGGACAAGTGACAACCCCAATTGCCCTGCCTTCATCCCTCCAAAAGAGAAAGAAAACGGTGCTCCAATCTTTTCATTTTTACAAATGAGTCACCTGAGGTCCAAAGAAGTTTATGAAATTTATCCAAAGAAATAAGACTAATAGGTGAAAGCTTTTTTTAAATGTATGAGTGATTCCTACAAAATTCCTAATGAGGAGTGATTCCTACAAAATATATGTTATTCAGAATTCTGAAAAGCAATGCTTCTAGTAATGAAATAAAAAGTTTAGTCAGAAAAAAAGTCTACTCAGTAATTAGTCATTGAACTGCAGTGTGAAAAATGTGTTTATACCTTCAATTGAGTGCAAATAAATTAGGCTTTTTTAAAAAAAAGTTTAAAATTTTAAGCATATATAATGGGGAATAAATGCAGCTATCAGTTATGAAAGATCTATAGTGCAAACACACAAGTACATACCAATAAATAAAGTATAAGCAAATCTAATTTATTTTTAAAGAAACCATTATTTTTTTTCAACCAAAAATATAATCTGCAAATCAGAATTATTTCCCACTTCTCATTAACATTGTTGCTAGCTTCCTTTATTTTTGGATTCATTTCTTTGTCTATACTGCAAAATATCCCACAATATATAGCAAAGGTGATATACTGTGACCAAGTGACATTTTTACTAGGAATACAGTTTCATTATAAGAAAAAAAACTATCAGTAGAATTGGTCATATTAACAACAACAACAAAAACAAAAACAAAAATCATATGATTATTTTATTCAATTCAGAAAAAAAAAACTTTTGACCAAGTACATTACACATTCCCATTAAAAGCAGTAGAAATCACAGGCATAAAAGCAGCTTTCCTAGAAACTGTAAGTATTATATATCTAAAATTATCAGCAAGAATTTTTTATAAATGGAAAATCTGGAACTCTTTCCAATAAGATTGGGTTTGAAGGTTTGAATTATTATAACCATTATTTAATATTGCTCTAGGAATGCTAGCTCTAAACATAAAAGAAGAAAAAACTATGAGAATTAAAGAGGGGATGTTGAAACACAACTATCACTCTTTGAAAAGTATATGATGGTATGCTTTGATAATTCTAGAGAGGACAGCATTGCCAAGATAGTGGAGTAAGAGAAGGCACTTGCTTGTGATCCCCTCAAAACTTCTCCAAATACCTCTAAAAATGATTCTAAACAAATTCTAGAGGTACAGACTCCACAAAATATCAGAGTGAAATACATCTACAGGTCAAAGCAGCCAGGAAGGTCAACAAGGAGAGTATATTCTATCAGGCTGGTAGTGGAGCACAGTCCTGCATGTGACATATGGTTTCAGAAAAGGCTCCAGCAGGCCTCAGAGTACTGAATTGCTTATAGCTGTGGATATTTCCAGACTTCTTAACCCACAAAAGCTGAGGACAGCATGGAAGATCAGTGGGTGAAATCTGTGGTACCTGGGTGAAAGAGGAGCATGGTAACCCCCAGCCCCAAGGTGTCAGAAGTAGTGGCAGTTGTGGCAGTAGCAGGAGCGGCAGCAATGGCTGCTTTCAGAACTCTGCATCCACAAATGGTGGGTAATTGAAACAAAATCCCTGAAGTCTGGGACAGAACACTTACCCCCACCTCTGCCTCCACTTAAAGCAGAATCCTACCTTGAAAAAGAGTTAAAAAGTCAAGTATTTGGCCAGGAAGTTAAGAAAACAGCTATAAAAAAAGATTACAGACTCTTACTTTGGTGACAAAGAATATCACAACATACAACTAGAAGAAGACAACAAAGTCAAATTTCTGACATCTAAAGCCTTCAAGATAATCCTCGGGAATAAACTGAAACAGTATTTGAAATAATTAACAACTTCAACAAAGTTGCAGGATATAAAATAAACCCACATTGATCATCAGCATTTCTACATATTAGCAACAAAGACCAGCAGCAAGAGATAGAAAGAGAAATTCCATTTAAAATAACTTCAGGCAATACAAAATACTTGAGAATCTACCTGACAGGAAAATCCTAGTAACTATATGAATATGAACATAATTATAGAACTCTTCCCAGTAAAAAATAAAATCATATATAAACAACTCTGAAAACATTAACTAATGAGTAGCCCAAGTCAATATAATAAAAATGGCAATCCTACCTAAATCAACATATTTACCCATATCAACCCATTTACTAAAAATATTATTTTGTAGATATAGAAGAAAAAGTGACAAAATTCATCAAAAAGAGCAACAGTTCAAGAATATCCAGAGATTCAAGGGAAAAAATGTGAAAGAAAGTGGAATAACAGCACCAGCGCTCGTACTGTATTACAGAGTGGAAATCTTCAAAACAATCTGGTACTAATTGAGAAATACAATTGTAGATCAGTGGAATATATTAGGTATGCAATAGAGAGTACTAAGTGACCATAGTAATCTAATATTTGCCAAATCTAAAGATCCAAGACTTTATAATGAAATAATACATTTTTGACAAAAATCACTGGGAACACTTGAAAGTAGTTTGGCAGAAACTAGGTGTAGTCCAACATCTTGTACTATATACAAAGATGAAATAAAAATGGATACAAAATTTACATATGAGGTATGATATCATAAGCAAATTAAGGGATCATAGAATAATTTCCTTGTCAGATTTATGGATAAAGGAAGAATTTATGAACAAAGAAGAAATAGAGAGCATTACAGGGTATAATTTCACTAGCTTTGGTTACATTAGGTTAAAAAAGATTTACATAAATAAAAATAATGAAATCGACTTTAGAAGGGAAGCAAGAACCTGGAAAAAATAATAGCAAGTTTGTCTGATAAACAATTTGACTCTCAGATATATAGAGAACTGTGTAAAATTTATAAACCATTGTCCAATTGATAAATTGCCTCCTTTCCAAGTTGTTGATTCTTTTGTCATGATTTTCATGCATTACTGTTATTTCCCTTACCAAATTTTTCTCTACCTCCCTTACTTGATTTCTAAGATTGTGTTTGAGCTCTTCCATTGCTTGAAACCAATTCATATTTATCTTGGAAGCTGTGTGTTTTGATCTTCCTTGTAAACATAACTTTCTATATTTAGTATTTTTTTCTTCCCATTATTTTTTTCATTTTCTCAGTACTTTACTTGAATTGTAACTGTTTGTTAAAGTAGGACTCTGCTTCCATTGTGGAAGGTGTATTGTCCCAAGCTTCAGGAATTGTGTGCAGCTGTTTTCAGTGATGTATATATATATGTATGTATGTATGTATGTATGTATGTATGTATACAGGGAACTCAAAGTTTTTTATATTTTCCAAGGTGTTATGATCTAAGGAGAGGTGTTTAATACCCTCCTAGCCTTTGGTCTCTTCTGTGAGTAATTGTTTTCTGCCCTGGAAATTTGAGAAGTATCCCCTTCACCATTACACAAGCTCTACGCTAATGTTTCTCCTTGTCCTGGTGCTGCCAATTAGGACTGAGATCTGAATCTAAGTATGGGCAATTGTTTTTTTGGAGGGCAGTTTGGGATAAGTGACTTGCCCAAGGTCAAACGGCTAGGTTTTTGTGTTAAGTGTCTGAGGCCAGATTTGAACTCAGGTACTCCTGACTCCAGGGCTGGTGCTCTACTCACTGCGCCACCTAGCCGCCCCACTGTGCCACCTAGCCACCTGATCCCTTTGTACTGGCAAAGCTAAAAGATACTTAGCACCTAATCTAAAAATAATTAGATCAAGCCTCTGTTAAGAGACAAAAGATAAGAACTCCTTTAGCTGAGATAACAGGAAGGGGCAGAACAGGGAGGAGCTGATATGTATACAAGAAGCCCTAGCTGGAATATCAGATCTTCTTGGAGCCAGTTTCTGGAGCCTGAGGGGCAGAGGCCCAGGATGGAGAGAATGATTTTTATTTTGAGTACCTGGATGCAGTGATTTTGATTCTGGGAACCATCTGAAACTTCTGCTGAGTCTGGGAGCTACCCAGAGCAGCTGAGAATTTCCTAGGACTATCAGGAGCTGCAGAGCACTGAGGAAGCATGACTGTGATGTTAATATTTTGACTGTATATGTCTTTGTTAAGCCTTGACTTCCCAGCAACAGAGACTGTGAAGGATTTAAGGTGGATTGTACACTGTGAGCTTTAGTATAGAATAGGGACTGCATGAAGAGCTGTTCAAGGAGCTGGGAACTATCTGGATGCCTTTGAATCCAAGTGAACAGTTTGGTGAATCCAGGTAGGAGCTGGGACCATAGAAGGGGATCCAGAGAATCTGAGAGCCTACCTTGGGTCAAGATGAAGAGATCTCTCTGTGGATATTGAGTGTTGACTGATTGAAGTTGTAACTAACTTATGACCTTGAAGTTGTAACTTATTTGTGATTAATGGGTGGATGCCCTGTGTATTTCATACTATCCCTTAAGAGAGTGCTGAGTAGTGACTGATACTGTAACTTATTGTGTTCCATGAGTGGAAGAACTTTGACTATTGTATTTTGTGACCCTTAAGGAGGCAAACATCCTTAAGGATGATTGAATAATTGAGTTGATTGAATGATTGAGTTACTAAGTGATTGATTTATTAAATAACTGTATTTTGTTCAAAACCATGTGATCACTGTGGCAAAAGCTATGTGACTATTTGTATGAAATGTTTGTTTGAATGTTGCATTTTGATTTTCTGTGAATGTTTTGCCCTGATTTGTTATTGAATAAATAGTGTTGACTATACTATGTAACTGGAATCTTGAAAGCTGTTCACAACAGCTGTCCTCTGGAAAGCTGCTCATGCATGGCTTTACAGCAATGCAACAAAGTCAGCCTCAGTGCTAGCAAAGATTCCATTGTAATCTCCTTTTGATCAGTTGTTAAATCACCTACTCTCTGTGGGCCGAGTGCTGTAGAAGCAGCTTTTATCACTGCCAATTAATAAACTTTCAAGAGATATGAATAGCAACCAGAAGAAATCAAAGTATATCTATTGTAATATGAAAATAAAATGTAAAGCACTACCAGTTAGAGAAATTTACATTACAATGACTCTGAAACACTATCTCACACTAATCAAGTTAGCTAATATGATAGAAAAAGGAATAGATAAATTGTAGAATGGATATAAAAAAAACAGGGACACTAAAACTATTGGTGGAGTTGTGAACTGATCCAACCATTTGGAAGAGCACAGTGGAACTATGTTGGAAGTGGTATAAAACTGCATACCCTTCAACTCAGCATTACAATTACTAGGTCCCTATTGTAAAGAGATCAAAGGAAAAGGGAAAAGGGTTTATATGTACAAAAATGTTTATAGTAGCTCTTTTTGTGGTTGAAAATAATTGGGCCTTGAGGGGATGCACATCAATTTGGGAATAGCTGAACAAGTCATGTTTTATGATTGTGATAGAATGGTATTGTGTTATGAGATGATGAATAGCGTCATGCTGAGACAACCTGGGAAGACTTACATGAACTGAAGCAAAATAAAATGAACTGAATTAAAAGAATATTGTACATAGCAATAGTAATACTTAATGGTGATCAACTATGAATCACTTAGCTATTCTCAAAAATACAATGACCAAAACAATTCATAGGACTATGATAAAAAATGCTCTCAGTCTCCAGAAAAATAATTGATAGGCTCTGAATACAAACTGAATCTCACTTTTTAAACTTTCTTTATCTTTTTATTATTTATTTGTATTTCTTTTCACTACATGACTAATATGGAAAAATACTTAACATGACCTCATATGTATAATCTACATCAACTTGCTTGCCTTTTCAACAATGGGTAAAGGGAGAGAGAGAGAGAATTTGCAACTCAAAATTTAAAAAACTTAATGTTAAAAAAGTTTACATATAATTGAGGAAAATATAATGAAAATGAAAAGAAAGAAGAAAAAAATTTTGTAAAATATGGCAAATAATCACTTCAGTTTCTATTAGGTAAAATTGAGTTAATTAATTTTATATAAAGTGTTTTGTGTCATAGCAGATATGTGGAAAATAAGAGGCACAGTAAATGATAATTGTTATTATCAATATTAGTAACTACAATATGATAAATTTTAAAGCCTTTAAAACTTGAATATATTACAGTTACTAATATTGTGAATTAAAGTGAATAAATGCAATAGCATAATTTCATAAAAACATCAGAGTCCAGAAATAGTGGTCCAGTAGAAGACTGCACACATGTCACATGAAAAACAAGCTCACTGTTGGAAAATCACCCTAATTGGCCTTGATATTTTAACGTACTCATGAAGTGTTACAAATATTATAAACTGAACAGTGAGACAAAAATCTAATTACCAGGGAGACAACCATACCCTCCCTTCTCTACTCTCTTTCCCATGTAGATCATTTATACCCAACCATTTCAATCCATATGACTATACTAATTTATCCTCCCCTTCTTGTTTTTCTTTTCCTCTGTAGCTATAGTTCAGAATGTCCAGAGCAAGTTAAGAGATTGTCAAAATATGAGATCACAGAGAAATCACCTTAATATTTAGCTTGCTAGGGAAAGTGTTGAACAAATTTATTATTGCTCAGTAATAGAGAATAAAAAAAAGACAATTAGTGATTAATTTTCAGGAAAAAAGATTTGTGTTTTTAGAGGCTAAATACTGAAAGAAAAATATTGAATTGGAAGTGATGCAAGATAGAGACAACTGGTTATTTCTAACCAGCTAAGTCTGTAAATTTCATTTGGGAAATTGATAGAAACTTCCATTAAGTCTCAATGAACAATGTTAGTAGGAGGTTTAAAACTAAAACCTGCTTCTCTACTTGACATGGTATCATTAGCAGATATCTATTAATAACCATTTGTGGGACAGCTATGAGTAATCCTACTGTAGACACTGTTTTTGCACCTCAAGATATATTTTAATCCAAATGTTTAGTTTATACCCTAAGTGCTAAACAACAATTTTATTGCATCACAAATCTCAGCAAATAGTCTAATCTCAACTAGGCTGCTAAGTAATTAAGAAAATAATGCTTTGATGACTCTGCCCTTCTTAAAAGGAAATATTTTAAGTAATCTGGCTAATCACAACATGGGTATATCAGCAATAGTACCATCATTTGGCACATTTGGGCAAGTGGAAAATTTTGCACAATAAAGAGATTTTGGATTAAATTTTGGGAGACATTTTTGTGGATAAGTAAATGAGAATGGAAAAAAAAATTATTTCTTCCTCATAGAAATTTGCTTCCACTAAATTCTCACACTAATGTCTCATGGTAGTTGAGAAATAACCCAGAGTTGTCACAGGTCAAGCCAGCAGGATGAAAGCTTGGCATGATTATCATCTGAGAAGTGTATATCAGCACTGTTGCAGTAGAAGACTGCACATCAGTCACATGAAAAGCAAGTTGCTAAATTCCAAGGTGCTCAGGTCCAGAAAGTCAGTTAGTCAATAAACATTTATTAAGCACATCCCATGTGCCAACCATCACACTAATTCCTACCGGGGAAAATAGATAAAAGCTAATACTTGCGTTCAAGAAGTTCAAAATCCAATGGGTAAGAAGACAAGCAAATGTGTTTTTACAAATAAGCCATATGTGGAATAAACAATAAATAAGAGAAGAAAGGCAGTAAAATTTAGGAGAATTGGAAAAGGCTTCCTATAGATGAGATTTAATTTGGATCTTAAATTAAATAAGGAAATTCAGTAATTAGTGATGAGGAAGGACAGCATTAAAAGTTCATTTGGTCATATAGCAAACCATGAAATTCACTTCCATGATAACAGAGTGAAGACTAAAATCTCTCACTATATAATGAGTTCCTCTATTGATGAAATTAAATATCTTGAAATGTTAAAGCATAAGAATAGCAAATATATGTTTATGCTGGCCCCTAAGAAAAAGAAAAATATCAGACTGAAATGTAATTTTTAATTTTTTTTAATGTTATTTGATGGATTTGTTCAAAGTTTATATTTGTTAGTCATTGAGTTTCAAAATTTTTCTTAAAATTAGAAAATAAAAGTTTTTTTTTTAAGGACATTAGAGCTTTATAGATTGACTAGTAACTAAAATTAAATGTGTTGCTTTGTCACAGTTTACTTTCTGTATTTGTGTCCATAAAGGAAGAACTCTACTTATTCTACACCTCTTAGACACACATTCATTGCATTCTAAAAGAAATTAGTGCCTCATGATTGTATGTCTAATCCCATAAAATATGTTGTTTTCTTTTTTACAATTAGTTCCATATTGCTGGTCAATAATAAAATAAGGAACAGAATAATAATAATAATCTATGAAAATAGCAACAATAGAGTTAGAGATTATGTCATTTTTTTCAAAAGTCTGGATTATAGGCAATAGCTATTGAATTTGGTGATATACTATAAAATAGTATTGGAGATTTTAAAAAAGCTACCATTTGTTCCTTTAGTATTTTTTGTAAGGTAGGTTCCTTGTTTTGACTTTGTATAAACCAGATGGTCAAACCATTCAGAACTCAGGGTCAAAATCTGACTTCCACTAAGTGGCTAGAGGATATATACAATTATGGAATCTGTAAATATTATTAAATAGGTTATACTTACTGTAAATCATCAGCCTCTTCTCTAATTCTGTTTTTGTAGGTTTTTAACTACAAGACCAAAAGTCATCCATTCTGAACTGTAAAATAACTTTTAACACGAGGGCACACAGTGCACACTTACTGCCTAGGAATGCAAAGCTTAGTCTCTATCCTAAACGATCTATACAGAGTGAAACTCTTGCTTAGGAAATTAATGGAAAAAGTCTGTGGATCAACCTGTGTATACAAGTAGTTTGCATAGTATAAAATGATGGAAATATATAGGCAAGCTAGAGGTCCATGACTAGAGATGTTATCAGTATAGTCCATGTTCATATATTTAAAGAAATGAATTTGGGTTGGCGTTCCTTTGAGATACAATAGATAGAAGATAATTACCAGTAAACCAAGATATATATTATATTATAACTTTAGATATATAACTAAAGCTACCACAATAGTAACAATGTAATCAGAAGAAAACTTAGGCTTCCAAATTATGTTTCCAGAGAATAACCAATTTATGTATTCCAAAAACACAATGACAAGGACACAGAAATTCTCACTGTCATCATTGTGCAAATAAGAAAGCTAAAGGCTGAAGGACTTTTGCAGCATCACACAATTGGCAAGTAAAATAAAACCAAAACCCAGTTTTTCAGGTTATAAGACTAGGTTCTTTCCAAAGCACCACACTGCCTCTCATATAGACTTCATATTATTAGCTTTTTATAATTCATATAGACACTGAGAGTTGAAAGAAACACCTGAGGCAATCAAACAAAACTGTTATCTTAAGTATGAAACTCCTCTACAATTTAACTGAAGAGAAGATAATCCACTTCATCTTTAAAGAATTGTGCTAAAGAGATTGACTGCATCCCAAAGCAGTCCACTTTACTTTTTGATGAGTCTTGTTTTTTATAAGAAGGGAGATCCAAATTTTGAGTCAATAGCTGTCTTTTTATCCTTTAATCCATTATTTTTTTACATTAAAATAGGAAACAAAAACTTATACATCAATTCTCTCTTCAATCAGTCCATTCAAACCAATATTAAAGTGTCAAAGTGATTTTCATTAAATGAAAGTCTAGTCATGTGACCAAATTTCTAGACCCCCCCCCACTCTCATTCTCTCTCTTACCTCTAGAAAAAAATATATAAATCCTTTGCTTACTCTATTAATCCCTTCACAACTTAGGCTTTTCTTATTGAAGAATAAAATTGAGATTGCCTTTTTAGTAATTGATTGTATTCTGTATCATCACTAACATGTAACTGCCTCAGTCATGTTTTTCTTTCAGTCAAGTTCAAAAATTGATAGCTGTACACATTCAGTCTTCCTCTATGACTTAAGTTTAAAAGTCTGCTTTCTCTATAAATCACTTTAATTTAAAGTAATCTGTTATCTCTATACCAAAAGCTTTCTTGATTAATTAGAGAAAATTTATTATAACAGATTGCTATACCATTAGTTATTCTTGTGGGTGAATTAAAGTAATCAGAATTTCCTGGTTACAAGATAGAAGCAGGTTGGCTAGCTCCACATTGTCAATTTTCTCCCATATTGCCCACAGGCCTTTGATATTTCAGGCTTTGCAATCAACCATATCATTCTCCACATCTATGATGCTGCCTTTTTTTTTTTGGATGCTCCCAATCTGGTCTGCAAAAATGATCTATCAGTCTTTATTCAACATCTTTTCATTTTCTGGGGAGCTAAAGATTTCCATTGTAACTGCTGGCCACTCCAACAGTTGATTACAATTCCAGTTTTGTGCTTTTAGGAAGATTCCCATCAGAGCAGTCTAGTGAAATTTTACCCAGGGGGATTTCTTAATGGAAAACTGTATGAGAGACCTGAATTCTCCCATGGTCTCAATTACTCTGAAAAAAAAATCCCCAACTTTGTTGGAGAAGTTGCAAATTCACATGTCTATTTTCTGTGTAGTATTTGCTGTTCATGCTTGCAGTATCTCTTCAACAATATTTGGTAATGGTCAACCCAGGAAGTCCCCATAAAAGATGAAATCCTTGACCTTTTTCTCTTCAAGGAATGCTTCTGTTTTATACCTAGAAGGATCACTGGGCAAGAGCTATCTGTACCCCTTTGGGGAAATTAATAATAAGTCCTTGAAGAATTTTTCTTTGCCACAGTTCAATCCCAGAGGGATAATTTCCATTCAAAAAGTGGTTAGGGAAACCCAGAAACAGTGAAACATTCCCAGTCAAAAAGGGTAAATTTAGCCTACAATGCATAAGAAGAGTCCCAGGGGTGACTAAATGGTGCAGTGAATTGAGCATCAGCAAGGATCTGAGTTCAAATCTGGCCGCAGACACTTAACACAAAACCAGCTGTGTGACATTGGACAAGTCATTTAACCCCAATTGCCCTACCTTTATCCCTACAAAAAGAAAAAAAAGAATACCAGATTCAGCCTCAGAAAGGACTTTCACTTTTACACAAAGATTTTTAAGTTCTTTCTGTTTAGTCATATCATCCATGTTTTATAAGTCAAAACTGTCTTTTTTCCTTAGGCCTAGTCAGCATAAGGAGAAAGACTGAAAACATTTCTTAAGCTTCTTTCAAAAGATAATTTTTCTCTCTTCCTTTCTAAACTGAGACATTTAGAAGGCAAAAAAGGGACACAAGCAAAAGGAAATCTTTGTTCCCAGTTTTCAGAAATGTATGCCATCATAAACTAATTTGGAAGATAAGTGGTGTGGTAGATGGAGCTACAGGTCTGGAAGACTTGACTTCAAATCCAGTCTCAGACACTCATTAGCTCTTTGACCCTGGACAAGTCAGAAATGACTGAACATCAACAACAATGAATGTATTAGATGTTAATTTTTGACTAAAGTGTAATATCTCTAATGTGAATTTCCAGAATATGATTTGAATGTTTTTATAAATGCTGCAATGTTTTGGTGATTTGGGGAGATAATACTCAGTAGCATTTGTTTTAAGGAAAGAGAAGGATAAAACTGAAAATTACATGAAAATAACAATTAGACCAGGGGTAGAGAACCTGCAGCCTAGAGGTCAGATGTGACCATCTAGGTCATTGAGTGCAGCCTTTTGACTGAGTCCAAGTTCTACAGAACAATTCCTTTTTTTAAAAGGATTTATTCTGTGAAGTTTAGATTTAGTCACAGGGCCACACTTAAGACCTTGAGGCCACAGGGTCTCCACCCCTGAATTAGACTGTTATCACCTTTTCTTGGAGAGTTACAAATTTATTATTTTACTGCTAAGGTAGGAGGAAAGTTGGGAGGAGTAGAAGTCATTTCAGTAAAAATTAAGTGATGTATCTATCTTTTCTTCCATAGGTAACATTAGAACATAAGAGTATTGGCATATATGTATATGTGGAAAGACTTATCCTCCCTGCTTCACAGTGTGTGTTATACAACTTAGAAATCTTCCTGGTACTCTACACTGAAAGGCTGCGTATTAGAGAAGCAGAACTTAGTTTGGTCTAAAATGCAAAGCCAGTTTACATTTTGAATTTTTAAAGAACTGTCTCGCCTTTTATATTTTTTTTTTTGCTTTTTGGAGGGCAATTGGGGTTAAGTGACTTGCCCAAAGTCACAGGGCTAGTGTGTCAAGTGTCTGATCAGTGATTTGAACTCAGGTCCTTCTGACTCCAGGGCCATTGCTCTTTTCACTGTGCCACCTAGTCACCCCTAACCGTCTCACTTCTTAACCATGGAAAGAGAAGCTTAAGGGAACAACTGAAAACAATGGAAAACAAATCATGAGGTGTCATTATTAATGAATTAGAAATTAGAATTTGTAACTAAAATGTAATATCTTTACTATTAATTTGTCCTACAGTTTAAATGTTTTCATTAGTGCTAGAAATAATGAATTTTTCATGCTTTGCAGCTAAGATGAAGATTAAGAGCAAACAGCACATGCCTTCTTACTCTTACTGGAGGTGATATAGGTATTGCTGTAGCTAAGGAGGTGATTTTATCTATTAGAGAATGAATAAAACTAAAGCCAATCTGAAATATTTGTTTGAACAAATTGGTAGCTAAATTTCCTGAGTGATAATAAACTATTCAAATGAAAAAGTACAAATTTAAAAATTAATTATTTATATATGTGTAAATTTATAATGGGAAATTCAGTAAAGACTTGTTCATTAGACAGTCTTGGATGTGAATGGGAAAGAAAAACTAGAAGGATTAAAAGTTGAAGCAAGGAAGACAATAAGTTTAAACAAATGGAAATTAAATGAAAAATGAAGAAAATGTAAAAATAAAGTAAGTTGTGGTATATCTGAAAGAGTTTGAACTTTTAGAAAGAGGTTTGAGTGAAATTTTTGATTTTCTGGAGATAAAGATATAAGAAAAAATGTGATTATTACTTTTAATTTGGAAACCATAGCTGTTTATTTGCAGCATAGAATTATTTGAAGATAATGTGCTAAAATTCTGTCCATGAAGAAACATCAGAAGGGCATATTTTTGTTGTTTTATGAAGGATAGATGAATCTCATGGACCATAAAACCAGAGGAATGGGAATGTGAGGCCATTGCATAAAGGCTTTTTAGTTAAAGAAAAAAAAAGACAATAGCAAATTCCTCCAGGAAATCTGAGGCCCCCTTCTTTAAATATTAGAATAGGTTTAGGCTAAAAACCAGAAATTATTTATTTCACTGTTATTGTTATTTTAAAAGGAAATAAAGAGCAGGTGATCGTGTAGCAGGGTATCATCATGAATCCTTAAATTGAGCTAATTGATTGTAAAACATTCTAAATGTTTAAGTACTAGCAACTAACAGCCCTTTGGGGGTAATTTTTTAATATTATAATTAAATTGATAAAAATATAATTTTTATTTCAAAAAATTTTGTTCAGAAAGTATATAGGATAATTGTGGTAAATTAGAACATCATACAAATTACATTTACTTTGTGAAATTAAGAAAACCATGGCTCAGAAAAACCTGGGACAAAATCCAGTCTCAGAAATTTATTAGCTCTGTAACCTTAAACAAATTGCCTTACTTCTGTCTACTTCAGTTTCCTAAAAAATAAAGGAGATTAATCAAAACACCCACCTCACAGGGTTGTTGTAATGATCAAATGCATTTAATGACTGTGAAATATTTAACACAGTGCTTGCATATGGTAAGAGCCCTGTAAATATTAAGTATTATTATTATTGCTATCATTATTTCTTTATTTTAAATTACATTTATTTATTTATTTTATACTTTTTCAACATTCATTTCCACAAGATTTTGAGTTAAAATTTTCTCACCATCTCTCCCCTACCCTACCCCAAGAAAGCAAGCATATCATATGATTGTGCCCCTAGTCTTTTCCCTTTTATGGCTTCCCCCATTTTCAACCTTACTTTGTTTTAGGGAAAGATGGATTTCTGTATCCCACTGACTGCATATCTTATTTCTTGGTTGCATGCAAAAAATTATTTTTAATATTTGCTTTTAAAACTTTGAATTCCAAATTCTTTCCCTTTTTTCCCTACTCATCCATCCCCATTGGGAAGATAAGCAATTCGATATATGTTGTATATGTGTAGTTATGTAAAAATATTTCTGTAGTACTCACATTGTGAAAGATTTATAATGGAAAATTCAGTGAAGACTAGATCTTTAGATATTCTGGGATGTGATTGGGAAAGAAAAACTGGAAGAATTAGAAGTTGCAGCAACAAAGAAAGATTAAACAAATAGAAATGAAAGAATGAGTAAAAAAAAGTTTCTATTTCCACTCATCTTTTATTGCTCTTCACTTATTCTGTTTTCTCCTTTGACACAGTCCCTCTTCAAAAGTGTTTGCTCCTCACTTCCCTCTCCCTGAATCTGCCCTCCATTTATATTACCTTCCCTCTTATCCCCTACCCACCTATATTCCTGTAGGCTAAAATACCCAATTGTGTGTTTATGTCATTCTCTCCTTAAGTCAAATACAATGAGGGTAAGGTTGACTCATTCTCTTAAACCTTCCTGCTATTCCCCTCCATTGTGACAATTGTATTTTGCCTCTTTTATGTGAGATAATTTACTCTGTTCTATCTCTCCCTTTATCCTTCTCCAAATATATTCCTCACACCTCTTAATTTCGTTTTTTACATATCATCCCTTCATACTCAACTGATCCTTTGCCCTCTGTCTATGTATATATGTTCACATATATACACATACTCACATATGTATTTATGCATATAGACTCTTATATACATACATATATGTATGTATATATTTATTTTATGTGGTTATGTGTATATATGTACATATATACATATATACACACACATATTATACATATGTAGGTGTGTTTATATATATCCCCTTCAGTTATCCTCATACAGAGAAAAGTTTCATGACTTAAAATTATTGTTTTTTCATGTAGGAATATAAATAGTTCAGCTTTAATAAGTTTCTTATAATTTATTTTTCCTGTACACCTTCTCATGCTTCCCTTGTTTGTGTATTTGAAAGCTAAATTTTCTCTTCAGCTCTGTTTTTTTTTTATCAAGAATATTAGAAAGTCCTCCATTTCATTGAATGATCATATTTTTCTCTGAAGAATTATGCTCAGTTTTACTGGGTAGATGATTCTTGATTTTAATCCTAGCTACTTTGACCTCTAGAATATCTTATTTCAAGCCCTTTGATCCCTTAATGCAGAAGCTGCTAGATCTTGTGTTATCCGCATGGTGTTTTCACAATACTCAACTTACTTGTTCTTAATTGCTTGTAATATTTTCTACCTGACCTGGGAATTTTGGAATCCAGCTATAATTTTCCTAGAAATTTTCTTTTGGGGATTTCTTTCTTTTTATGAAATTATTATTATTATTATTGCTTTACTTTTATTTACATCATTCAATTTCACAATCCCTTGAGTCTCAATTATTGTTCCCTCACTGTCTCCTCTCCCTTAACACCACCCTCCATAGAGGCATGCAATCAGATATTGCATCTACAAATACTTTCACATTAAAGATTAGTCAGGTTGTAAAGAAGGATGATAAGCAACGGAGTGAACAATGAGAAAGAACAAACAAAACAAAACAAAAAGGCAAACAGAGCAAGCAGTTGGCTTCAATCTGCATTCAGACTCTGTAGTTGCCGCCTCCCCCCCCCCCCATATGGAATCTCTTTCCATCCTCATCTTTAGAAGTTGTCTTATAACCTTGCATTACTGAGAGGAGCCCAGTTTATCAAAGTCAGTCATCACAGAGACAATTTGTCTGTAATTGTGTACAAATGTCTCCTGGTTCGGCTCTTCTCACAAAACTTCAGTTTATATAAGTCTCCTCAGGTTATTATGAAGTTCTTGTGCTACTCATTTCCTATTGTGCAATAGTATTCTGTTACATTAATATATCACAACTTGTTTAGCCATTCCCCAGCTGATGGGCAACCTCTTGATTTTCAATTCTTTACCACCACAAGAAGAGCTGCTATTAATATTTTTGTACATACAGGTCCTTTTTGTACTTCTGTGATCTCTTTTGGAAACAACCCTAGAAGTAGTGTCACAGGGTAAAAGGTCATGTACTTTTTATATTTATCTTTTGTTTTCACACGTGTCTTTTTTTTAAATTAAATTTTATGTTTATTTTTAGTTTACATCATTCATTTCCACAAAATTTTAAATTGTAATTTTTCTCCCATTATTTCCCCTACCCATCACCCCAAAACAGCGATCCCAATATATACTCCCTCCCCCAATCTGCTCTCTCCTATATCCTCCTCCACCCCTCCTCCCATTTTCCAGTAGGGCAAGATGGATCTCCATACCCCAGTGCCTGTATGTCTTATTTCCCAAGTGCATGTAAATACTAATAATAATTTTTAGAACATTTGATTTGACAACTTTGAATTCCAGATTCTTTGCCTACTGTCCTTGTCACCCACCTTTACTGGGAAGATAAGCATTTCAATATTGGTTGTGCATGTGTAGTTACGCAAAACATTTCCATAGTGGATATATTATGGGGTATGTACTTTTTAATAGCCCCTAGACGTAGTTCCAGATTGCTGTCCAGAATGGTTGCATCCATTTACAACTCTACTAATAATGCATTAGCTTTCCAATTTTCCACATGCTTTCTGACAATTATCGTTTTCCTGTTTTGTCATCTTAGCCAATGTGACTGGTGGTGAGATGTAGAACATAACAGTTATTTTAATTTGTGTTTCTCTAATCAATAGTGAGTTAGAGGGGAAGTTAGGC
>CM053600.1:99774046-99791692 GCA_028646575.1 Pseudocheirus occidentalis
CAGGGGAATGTCTCAGCCAATAGCATTCTTCCAAGTCACAGGGGAATTCACATCTTTTCACCAATGGACAGAGTTCTATACTTAACACTAGGTTACTAGGATCTACTTAGCATCTGATCAAACAAATTAATTACCATTACAAAATGTCATCTCATTGCCTTCCCATTACAACATCCTTGGGAGATGAAATACGTTCCCAAATACTAGTGTCAAGGGTAGTCATTAGGTCCTCAGGATTGATATGCAGCAGCTTTGAATGAAGCAACTTGACATTTACGTTTAGCTCCAATATACTGGTGCAGAAGTTGCAATGATAGAGATACAATTTTCAATACAAGTTTGAAGTACTAGTTACAAAATAAGAATTGTGACCCAAGAAATCTGAGGTTACCTGAGTAAAATTTATAGTAAAGAAGAATCTTAATTCTAACTTTTCTCAATAAAAAAGAATCAAAATATATTTTAAGTTCCATAGAATGTAATCTTATTTATGAATAATCACTGGTTTCAAGGGTATGGGAAGCCTAAGAAGTCATTTAACGAGTTACATAGGATGCAATGCATGCTTATTTATTAATCTTTATTTGACCACAAATAAGATTTAACAATAGTAAGATCTTTCATATTTTCATCCTATCATAGTAATTCAGATATTTTATTAATACTCTATTTATTAATAGACTTAATAGTGCAATGCCCAACTTCCACTGTCCATCTTGCCTGATTATAGATATATGCTATGAAGGAGAAAAGGAGATTATGGTTATGTCAATATCAAGACTGTTCCTTCGAGGGCACAGATTAATCTGACACAGGCCAAAATGGCCGGGGGTGTGTGTGTGTGTGAAGAACTCACAAACCTCTGTTCAATTCCAGGCAAGAGCCATAGTTAACTTTGCAAATGGAACAAAGTTATACACTATGCACAGGGTAACAGAAGACAGGTTCAAAATTAACCGGGAAGTAACATTTCCTGTTCATAGTAGAAATATCAGAATGAGGAAACTGTGTCAAGGGACTCTGACCTTCACCTATGCTAGATCATCCCCTCAACTTTTACCAGGAACAAATATCTACTGCTAGCACTTCTCAGACCAGATTCCCTTTTGGCAGCACTTGGTATTCCCTTTGAATGGTAGACAATCAGCTTTATAGGAATTCAGACAATCATACCTGAAATCAAAGCTTGTAATAGTATCAAATTACAGTCACAAGAGATTTTACATCAAACAGCAAACATTTGACTAATCGCAGGTTATGGGGAGGGTAGTATTAGTTTGCATAACATTTATAAATGAGCAAATACAGGCATTTCATTTATCCTTCATTTACAAAATAAGAAGTGATGTTTTGAAGTTTACACTTATAATGAACATATAATAACTGACTCAAACTCCCCAAAATTATGGATTATAGTAAGTCTTCACACTGTTGCCCATTTCCCCATAAGGCAAAATGAAATCTTTGAATCTAAGGTCTATTTTTGCTAAGCTGGTTCCAAGATGTAATTTCAATACATACCATTTATTAACAGTTACAGTGTTGTAATTTTCATAAAAGTGATATTCATATAATCTCAGATGAAAATTACTCTCCACTATAAGAAAATTTAAAAGTTTCCCCACTTTGAGTTGCTATAGTCCTAATTTCCACAACTTCAGTGCTTTAGAATTTTACAAATTGTGGTGAGCAAAGTAGATAGCATCTACTAAATCTACCTAGCCCAAGTAGAAACTCCCTAGGGACTTCACAGATAAGGATAACCTAAAGAATCCAAAATCAGAGTCAAAATCAAAATCAAATGTAAACAAAAATTTAAAAACCAATGAGGATTTTTGAGGCATCCAGGAAGAGAGTTTCCCCCTGCCCCCACCTGTGAAGACTTCATGAAGAAACAGGACAAAACTTATATGTTTTGATTTAAGTAAGAAGTGAATTGCTTATGTGGTAAGTGTAGATTGCACAATACTTGATGCCTGAGAAAGTATAGGTGAGGCTGTATCCTTTCATTGGAGAGGACCTACTTCCAAGCTAGTAGCAGGAAAGGTTCTTCTTCAGATTAAGTATGTCTTATAACTCATAGTATTGTTTTTGCTATTCCATCAGTAAGGAAGGTAGCAGACAGAATGGGTCTGCAATATAATCAAGGTCAGAGGCAAGGGAGAGGAAATGTAGATGAAATGGCATTGTTGTAATTTTCTAAACTATCCACCATGTACAGATTTTAGAATATTAGAATACTATCTGCACCCACATGGAAACATTAATTTTGTAGTTATCTTTAAGAAATATATTTTTGACACTTCTAGAGGTGATCAGGCAATTACTTGCAAACTACTTAGTTGCTATTTAAAGGAAATATTCATTATTTGTAAATATATGTTTAGTTTTTCCAATGTTACATGGCTAGCATTCCTTAGTGAATTAATGATATCTTAATGACCCCCCAGAGGAGAAAACACTCATCATTCAAATGTTTGAAGTAAAAAAAAAAAAGAAATAGAAAAACAATTTATAGAATCTTATTGTGTCATTTTGGCTTTCAGTAGTATTTTGAACCTTGTATTTCTGATCTTCTATCACATAATCAATTATGTTACATTATGTGTCATGTACTCGTGTCTCCTCTTTTAGCCACATTTTGTAGAATTTAACTCTTTAAATATTTTCCCTATGTTATTAACAATGTAGCTTGACTGAATACATTTTATTATGATTTGATCTATAGCATTATAAATTTAGGGAATAGATTAAATCTTTCTATAGCATGCCAATTGTTGCATAACCAGTTTTCATGCTTTTTGGGTTACAAAACAGTTTCTTGATTTTAAAGTCTTAACTCAATGGAATTATAAACATATTTACATGCAAATATTTTACATACTTTTCCAAGTACAATCTACAAAAGATATTAATACCCTAATCTATTTATAGAAAGTATCTTATGATATTTTTTGCATCTTCATAACGTGCTTATTAATTTTTTTGTTACATGGAGAAACAGCATTCAGAGAGGAAAAAATGATTCAGGAAAGTTAAAGGAACAATTAATTTGGAACCCTGAAGGATTCTTGGGTGGGAGAGTTTTCAGAGAGAGGATCTTATTTGTTTAGTCTGTTTTTTTTTAAATTTCTGGGTTTTGACAAACTGTTTTCAGTTGTTTAAGAAACTGCACAGTTTCAAATGTAGACTCCTTGCTATGTGGTTATGAAATTTTGGTCATATGCAATAACAAAAGTAATTTAAAAATCTATCCCATATTCCCATTCTGATAGTGATGGTGCTATTACAGTAGATAAAAAGGTCAAAAGGTGCTAAGAATTATCAATATTTTAAACCGTCTATTAATGTCATCAACATTTTTAAAATGAAATCTTGGTCTGAAATAGTTTGTCATGGGTAGAACTTTCTAGAACTTCTGCTGAAATGGTATAATAATCTTTGAAAACCAAACAGAGTCCCATAGCCTTTAAGAGATAGAAGAAACTTCTGTTGCCATCTACTCTAAATCATGTGTAAAGGGGACACATGCTCTAAAATACACCATTTTCATCAAGTCTCTCCTTGAGGATTCAAAAAGTGTATTTCTCCATTAAAAAAATCCTATGACCTAACCATTTGTCTTTGCTTACTGTCTCAACCTGACCCTCATATAAAGGTTATTCAAATATTAGGCTCTATCTTCATACAGTCACTGGTTTATCAGAATACTACCTAGCTTAAAGAAGAAATCTGATTGTTAAAATTTTATTGTGACCATTTATACCTCAAAAATGGACAAGTTCTACAACAAATGAAGGCTTGATTTATTGTTTTATTTATTTTTATTTTATTTATTGACAGTTTCCTAGTCAAAAACAACTTGTTAATCCAATTCAAAGAATAATTGTTAAAGTCTCCATCTGTCTATATCATCACAGATGAGGGTAGAATAAAAAAAAATACTGCTAATAGCTTCCACAATCCCCACTGTAGGTCAGTGATTTAAGATTTTTTTTTGCATTTACATGATATAAATTAAGAAAATGAAGGAATGCTAATAATTCAGGTTAAATTTAAAAGTTTGAACATTCATATTTTTTGAGCTTGCCTTTTTAAACATTTATCAACATATCCCTGATGGTACCCCATAAGCCTCTTATTATGTTCTCTAGAGAAATAATCTTCATTTTACTCCAATTGCTTAGTCTGAGTTACTTGGCAGCAGATGCTTCCAAAGCTTATCCTTAATATTGGTTTTTTTTTTAACATTTTAAATAGGCATTTTGTCTTCATCATTCTGAGCAATAGCTAGTCTTCTATTAATGTCAGTACTCTTTTTATTCAGGGTTCAATTTTACACAATAGCATAGATATTTCTTTGCATGATTTAATATATCATTTTATGATTATGTAACATACAGTTAAAATGTGTATTGGTTATTTATTTTTGTGTCAGCTTTCAAACGTATATTTACCAAGTTAATGTTTGTTTATTTACTTTTGTATTCAACTATTGGTAACATTTTAAGACTAATATGGTGCTATTACACACACATTATGTTTTAAGTACAGTTCTTTATGTTTATTGCCATAGTTTTTTTTTTCTTCCTCATTTAAAATTAAGTAAAAATAGTTAAAGAAAAATGTAATCAGTACTCAGGTGTAGCCAGCAATCTAAAATAACATTTCTTTTTCCTTTTCCTTCCTCACATAAATTTTAATTAAGTTAAAATAATTAAGGAAATATTTACATGATAGTAAGGAATAGACAGCAATCTAAAATAACATCCATATATTATTATTTAAAATTTTTTATTCACCATCACTTTTAGAATCATCTTCATTTTGTGTTCCTGCCTAAACTTGATAGTCTGCTTCTATAATCATGATATAGAATTTGATTTGAGTTACCAAATGGTATTGCAATGAAGTGTAAAGTTTGAACTACTTTATTGGGTATGTGGAAACATTTGTTGGCCAAGGACTAGTGTAGCTAATGCGGAAATTCCCCCACCATGAGAGGATGACTATTTTTGGTCACAGCAAATAAAAAAATGGTTTATTAAGGACAAAGAAGTTGTGATCTATTTTGATATCTGACACACAGAAAGGACTTAATATTACTTACCAATTGCTTAGTTATTAGAGGAAAAATATGATAAAATGGAATCACATTTTCTTAAAATAACATTGTGAAGTCATTGCCATCTTCATTTTCACTTAGAAGATGAAATTTTCTAACACTCCAAGCATTTTAAAAAATCTTTTGTCAGTGAAATCTACTTTGAGCCATTACAGAAAAACAAATATTTTAGGCCAGAAAATGTTTGACATATCACATATAACACTATAAATAGAAGAATGTAATGGAAATATGCGACCCTTAAATACAGTGATGAAAGCAGGTGCAGCTTTAATGAAACACATTAGCATATTAAAATAAACAAAGCTAAATATAGTAGTATGAATGAATGATCATAATCTTTATTTACTGAATTTCATAGCCAAGGCATCAGTAGAAATGTACCTCAGAAATGAACTTTTATCATTTCAGGAACTATATTACTTCTTATAAATTATAAAACTGCTACTATAATTATTTTTTTCTACAGTCAACTTAGATACTAGGACCCCTTATTTTGGTAATATACTGCAATAAAATCTACTGGGTATAAAGACAGTTTCCTAGTCAAAAACAACTTGTTAATCCAATTCAAAAGAATAATCATTAAAGTCTCCATCTGTCTATATCATCACAAATGAGGGTAGTATAAAAAAAATTACAGCTAATAGCTTCCACAATCCCCACTTCCCAAGTATCCTTCCTGTTTGTCAGCAGCAATTCCTCAAAATGTAGAACTGGAAAATTCTTTTTATATCTGAAGCTTAGAATGTTTAGCCTTTTGTCACCCAGAGTGAGTTTCACAGAATCTTAATGCTTCCCTGGATTTTACAATGAAGTGGGGATATCAAAAGACCTGAGGAAAGGGTTCTGAGGTTGGGGGAGGTTTTTTTTTTCACAGGTTCTGAAATTTGGTGCAGTGGAAAGAATATCAGATTTGATGTCAGAATACAGTCCTAGATTTGAACTCAGGATCTGACAGTTACTTGTATAACCTAGATCAAGTCATCTAAACTTTCTATATTGTTACTCCCTGTTGGAAAATGGGGATAGCAATATTTGTGATACTCATCTTATAGCTCTATTGAGGAGAAAGCACTAGCAAATAATATAAATAGCTTCTTTTTCTTCCTCCAACTTTTCTTGGTTTTTTTTCTTTTTTATTCAAGTCATCCTAGTATGTCAGTTAGAAGTGCTTCTCAAATAAGATACACTTACATTCTTAGGCTTCTGAACAGATTGGAGATAGCCTAATTCTTTGATTTTCTCTACTTTAAATTAGGTCTCCTGATTCTGTAGTTGGATTACTCTACACACAAGGAATTTGCAGAACTCCTGAGACAAAGCTAAGCCAAAGATAGAATTCTAATAGCAATTTTGAATTGGAATGATTCCTTAGACCTTATTCTAGGTCTGATGTAAACCTCCAGTGGGATATTTGAAATGCCGAATGGTTTTATGGGGATCAGGGATTTAAGCTAGGTTACCATGTTTCATAAATAAAGCCATTTATATTTCAATCAGTCTCTAGTCACCTAACTTTCAACTGATTGGCTCTAGATGAGAAAATTCTGGGAGCTCTAATAGGACATACTGTATTTGTGGACATGATAATCTGCCGTGAAATCAGTGAATCAGTTGCAAAAATATCACCAATTTTAAAAACTAAATCTGATACTGCATTTAGCAGAGTACTTTGATCAGAAAAAAACCTGAGTTCCTTGAATCATCATTAACATGTACTTTATCATTTTCATCGTTATTAAGAAAAATATTATCCAAAAAATGTTATCCATAAAATTGTTTAAGATTTCAAAGAAAGAGGGGTAATAGATTTAACAAATGTAAGTTAGTGTTCTATAGCTGAAGAAATTCAGAACCAAATACTTTCATGTGTTGACACCAGTCATAAATGTCTTTTGGGATGTGTCATAATGTCATTTAACCTGTTTCCCACTATACCACACAATTTCCCTGTTTACTCACATATTTTTGGACTGTGTGTATGTGTGTGTGTGTGCATGTGTGTAATTTCTACTGATGAGACAGTGATCATTTTCTTCTCCAGTTGAATCCTTCCTTTCTGTATAATTCTAATTAATGTCCTCTCATTTGTTAACCACAGGTTATCCACACAATGTTTTTCTCATGAAGTTTTCATTTATGATATCTTGAAATATAATTCTAAAAAAATAGAGTTTGAAAAAGTCCTTTCTGATTCAAATGAAGCTATTTGACTATATCTCTATGTCTTTCACTCTTTGGACAATAATAAGGCCCAGCTCAAGCCTTACTTGCTCAATGTTTGGGTTTTAATGGCTTAGAGTGAGAGTAAATAGAAATTGTTTCTGTTCTGACCAGAAACTCTACTGGTCTTCTCCACCCAAATTGATTGATTGATTCCCTCTCCCCTCCATAGATCTTTTGTCTCAATTCTTGCCTAGCCTTTAATCACCTAATGGGTGTTGCCTCAGACAAACTGAGACCTTGGAAAGACCTTAACATAAAAAGGCCAACTTTTCTCACTGCATCCAGGCCCCTTGCAGTACTCCTGATTTACATCTTACCACCAGATTTACATGACTCTGGAGGACAGCCTGAAGCTGATGATTTTGCCCAGCTCTGACTCATTTAGATGCAATTCACTTGGAATTCAAAACATCACCTTTTTGATGTCATTGGCCCTTCTTGAGAATTAAGGACAAACAACTGCTGATCAAGAACTTAAGAGTTAACTACTTTGGGAACCCTCCTTAAAATGAAGATCTAGAAAAACTATATTAAACAGGTAAAAAAAATATCCTAAGAAAGAGGGAAGTTGTTTTAGGAAGTGGTAGATTATCTGCTGAAGATGTAGTTAGTGATAAAGTCAATAGATGTTTTGTTCAGATATATTTTGGGATGAATTACCTTAGAGGTCCCTTCTGAAGCTGAGATTCCTGTATACTAAAATCCTTTGACTTTACAGTCTAGTAGGGGAAATAAAATATATTCAAGTAAGTATAACATTCTACCAATGAAAATCAGTTTAAGGTTTTTTTTTTTTGACAAGTGCCTAACATTCTGCGTCTCTTCTTACAGAAAGAATTAATGTTACTTAGACATGGAGCCGCTGAAATTTACCAACCTTTAGCCTCTTTCATTTGAAATTCTAGATGTTTTACAATGCATAGCTTTGTCTTTCTTCACATCACCATTACATTGTACTGAGTATTAAATTATATGTTAGACAAATGTGAAGGGTCTTAATGAATTCTTCATGAATTTCTATAACTCTTCTTCCATTGCAGCAGATATAAGTTCTTAAATTACAATTATCTTGATGGTAGAATTATTAAAAAAACACAATTATCACAGATGCTGCAATATGAGATAAGTATGTATACAGTGAACTTTTTCTTTATGCACTTTGAAAAAACAACAAAATTAGTTCCACTAACAAAATTTGATTTGTCTCTTCAGAAAAAAACATTGCCATTAATTATGAACTGAGCTGACAATCTAAAAATCTTCTGGCATTGCAGATAAAATGTCAATAATGTCAAAAAGCAGAAAGTACAGGTCTGAATAATATGGAAACAGACAAAATATGACATCAGTATCATAACAGATAAATTTCATTTATATTAATAGAGTGAAAATACAGATATGCCAGCAGCTGAAACACCTCAGCTTTTTCAATGTAAATATGAAAACAGACAGTATTTCATAAATAATGGGGATGTTGGGGACTCTGGGTCATGGTGACCCTCTTTCTTGCAACAGGAAGATATCATATGAGTCATGGGGATTTTGGAACATGATGACTAGTATGTACAGCAGTCTTTCCAAACTTTTATTTGTACAGGTCAAGGCGAAATTAAGTCTGTAACCAAGTTTGAGAAGCATGTACTTTCTGGTCCTACATATTAACTAAGCTAAGCAAAACCCTTAACTCATGACCAGGGAAGTAGGGCAAGAGTCTCAGATTGCTAAGACTGTTAGATCTTTAGAATTTTACTAAAATGATTTTCAGATTTGTAAGATGTTATTTGAGAAGTTTTCACCTTCCCCCCTCCCCCCCTCCACATGTATACACACAAATATATGCATGTGTGTGTATATATATATATATATATATATATATATACAGAGAGAGAGAGAGATGTACATATGTGTGTGTTTGTGTGTGTGTGTGTCACATATAACAGAGTTAGTCCATAAGTATGTGCAGAATACAATATTAAATAATTAATTACGTCCCAGCCAGCTTTCCCAAATTTTCTTATTTACTATAGGTTGTATTGAAATTGCAAGTCTTAACAGAGTGACCAAACAGTCCAAATACAAAGTTTAATTTTACCAGCTGGGGCTATCTCGTGAAGACAGATCAGCCCTGTAATGGGAATCTGAAGATCGTTCTTGCCCCTAGACTCTTTGATAGACTTAAGTGGCTCTGAGAATGTTCCCTGATTTGAAAGTATACCCTGCTCCCTAATAGTCTGAATGTGGTCATGTGGAGTCTGTGGCAGGAGGCTTGTTTTTTGGGAATGGTCATGCCTTGTTATTTTGTAATTGGACAGTGGGTTAAGAGGGCTGTGACATTCTCTGACCCAGGAGACTATATATACACCCTGATGTGAGGTTTGCTTTGGGGCTCACTTTGAGAAGAGTTGTGTGATTTGGCCAGATGAGAGTCTGGGAAGCCGTTGAGCCCCCACCTTTGAAAACCCAGATGTTAGTGCTTCTCTCTCTGGTAACTTGAATGGGTAATGGATGTGATGGTAAGAGGGTTGAAATCCCATCTGCTGATCTGTTTCTTGGTCTGCTTGTAACTTGTGTTTATATTATCTGGAGTTAAGGGTGCTGACTTTTCCCCCTGAACTAGGTAAATGATATGTTTGTTTGATTATACACACATAAATGTACAAATGTTTTAGGCTTTTTCTCCTCTGTTCCAAAGGCTATCTAAAATAAATTATTTCAAAATTTTCAATGATTCTAAATTTGAAAAATCCATTTGCATATCAGCATACAATTTGGCAGAGTAGGGCTTTTTTGCTGTGCATATGTGTCATGTATATAAATATAATTGGGCTTCCAACCCATCAGGCTTCTGAGAATAAGGGCATTGAGCAATGAAACTATAATACCATTCACGTGCAGCTTCCCAAAAGAATGCTACTATGGGCAGCTTTTAAGTTCAGATTACACAGTATAGTGAACACTCCATTTATTCCATTATAAATCAAGGCAAACATTCACAACAAATCACAATATAATATTCTTTACATTATATCTTATCACAGAGAATCATAATATAGTATTCACAACAGCTTAACATTAAAATGGCCACATAGTTTTCAGCAAAGTGGTCACAGTTTTTAGAGCAAAGAACAAAAGAATAATCATCTGGTATCCCTAAGGAAGTTTTCCTTCTCACTTAATCCTTCAATTATTTCACAATACAAGTCCATCTTCCACTCATGGGGCAATCATAATTTAACTTAATTGGTCACTTATCTCCCAATCAGTCACTAAGTATCATTAATCACTAAACACAACCATTAGAAAATTACATGAATCCTCCACCCCTCGGTGTCTAGTAAACTTCAATTTCATCACACATTCAATATCCAAGGAAAGGCCTTTTTCTCATCTTGACTTGGGCTGGTCTCTCATATTCCCTGTATCTCCTTGCACAGTCCCAGCTCCTACCCAAATCCACCAAACCATCACCTGGATTTCACCTGGATTCAGAGGCAGGCAGCTCCAGGTTCTTGTCCAGTCCTCTGGGCAGTTGTTACACACTGAAGTTCACATGGTCCAGTACATCTCAAAACCTTCACGTGTTCTGTTGCCAGTAACTCAAGGATCAACCAAGCCACAAAGTCTTATCCTGGTAATGCTTCTTCAGACCTCTAGCAGTTTGGCTGGCCCTAGGACCCAGAAGGCTGCCTTATTAGCCTTCCAGGTGGTCTTAATGGCAGCAACTTCAGCCTTCACCAGATTCTGGTCTCAAGGAAACCCTCTCTCTGGTCTCAGTACAGTAGGAGCATTCCCAGATGCTGGGAAGAGTCTACTTCCTCCACCAGGAGTAAAAATTCTTGATTCTTACTGCCTCTTCTCTGGGCTCTTCTTAAATGCACATATACACATACATATTGGCTTCTTGTCTCAGCCAGCTCTTTACTGTTATGTCAGCAACAGGAGACAGAGTTCACATCATCTCTTTCTTTCACAGAGGTACTTAGCCCTTAGTTACTAAAGTATTTTTTTCTATACCTTTAGCCTGAGAATGATAAAAAGCAGTAAGAAGATAGTAGGATGCATTCAGAATCAACGTAGCTAGGCAGTGGATAGAGTTCTAGGCCTTGAATCAAGAATATTCCTTTTCCTGAGTTCAAATCTGGTCTCAGACACTTAACTATCCATATGTCTCTGGGTAAGCCAAGTAACCCTACTTGCGCCAGTTTTCTAATCTGTAAAATGATCTAGAATCAGAAATAACAATCCACTATAGTGTCTTTGCAAAGAAAACTCCAAAAGGTATTGCAAAAAGTTAGAAATGACAACAAAAGGACTCAAGAAAAAAAAATTGGAATCAGCTTTCACTTGCTGGAGTTATCCTACAAAATAACAATCTTAGTAGCTAAAGAGGTATAAGGTACCTATCCAGTGGATTTCATAAGAGAGTTCCTATGACAGCTGTTGAAATGGATAGCAAAAAAAATCAGTCACAGTTCAATTAGAGCTATCAAGCAACCATAAATAGAAAACAATTTTATTTTCCTGTCATATACCATACTTAGTAAGAATAATCCTAATGAAAAGCTTAATGTAAAATTCCTTTGGACCAGCTCCATTTGAAATATCTCTGAGACCATTATCTCCACTGTAATGTGAAGAAACTTAATGTCAAGATGCAGAGAACAGGAAAGTGGATGATTATGGTGACTTATTACCTACCTTTAATCAGCACATGCTGATATGGCAAAAGCTTTTTTGGATATATAATTTGAATCAATAAGTACTGAATTCATTAAGTAAAATTTGAATGATGATGATTATTTCACATAATACCATAACAAAACAGAGATTCAGAGAAGTTAAATGTCTTTCTTCAAACAAGACATATCATAAACAGCATTTTCATCATGAAAATCTATTGTAAATATTGCTACAAGTCACAAAATCAAAAAATCTTGGAGAGGAAAGGGTCTTCAGAGAACAACATAGTCTTTATAAAGACAATAATTCCTTCTACAAAAGTCCAAACAAGTGATCATCTAGCATTTGCATGATGATTTTCATTGCTTAGGAGCCTACTATCTCTACAATCTACCCATTTCACCTTTAAATAGCTCATCATGAGGGCAGAGCCAAGATGCCAGAGTAGAAGCACAAATCTGGCATGGGCTCTGGCTCAAAATAATTCCAATACCTGAAAAAAAAGTTACTCTAAACAAATTTTAAAGCAACAGAATCCACAAAGTGATAGAGAAGCAAAAATTTCACACTGAAGACAGCTGCCAGGCCAACAGGAAAGGTCTATAGCAGCACACTGTGAGCCAAGTGCAGGCCCCCAGGAACCACACAGTTCCAGCCCCAGACCCCAACCAGCAGCAGACAGAGCAGACTTCAGAAGAGTGAATAACCAGCAGTTATAGTGGCTCCCAGACTTTTCAACCAATACCTGCCAAAGTACAAAGTCAGTTTGGAATTTTTTTGGAACAGGAGGCACAGAAGAGCATGGTCTGTCTGCTCCCCCCCATAAGAAGTGAGAAGAGGCAGGCAACTGTGACATGTGTCTGCCTCAGGAGATCCTGGCCTGCAGATTGTAGGGGGATCAAGCAACCTTTCATAGGGTAATTGCTCTTGCTTTAATCTGCTTGGATCTGGATCATGGTCTTGGGTGGTGGTCCTGGGGTGTGTGTCCAGTGAGCCAGAGCTTGTGGGAGCTGTAGAGGCAGCACCCTAGTAATAGTTCTGGCAGCTGCAAAAACCCCAGGGATATGGGACACAGCTCTCTCCCTTCTGGAAGTAGAGTTATACTGTGGCAAAGAGCTCAAAAGTCATGTAAGTGGATGGCAATATGAGAAAGTACAGGAAGCACAAACAGATGGTAGAATCCTTTTTGGGGTCACAGAAAGGACCAAGACAAGGAGCAAGAGGAAAACAGCAGAGTCAGAATCCTGCATCAAAATATTCCAAGAAAAATATGAATTGGTTACAGGCCATGGTGGAGCTCAAGAAAGATTCTGAAAAACAAGTAAGAGAAGTAGAGGAAAAATTGGAAAGAGAAAGGAGGATGATGGAAGAAAATCATGAAAACTGAGTCAACAGCCTACTACCAGATACTCAAAAAATACTCTGAAGAAAATAACACTTTAAAAAATAGACTAACATGAATGGCAAAAGAGGCCCAAAAGGCCAGAGGAGAAGAATGCCTTAAAAATCTTAATTTCCCAGATGGAACAGGAATGACAAAAAGTCACTGAAAAGAATAGCTCCTTCAAAATTAGATTGGAGCAATTGAAACTTAATGACTTTATGAGAAATCAAGATACTATAAAACACATCAAAATAAATGAAAAAAAAAGATTGCAATGTGAAATATCTCATTAGAAAAACAACTGACTTGGAAAATAGATCCAGGAGAGATAATTTAAAATTTGTTGGATGACCCAAAAGCCATGATCAAAAAAAGAAACTAGACCCATCTTTCAAGAAATTAAACAGCAAAATTGCCCTTATATTCTAGAACAAGGGGGCAAAATGGAAATGGAAAGAATTCACTGATCACCTTTTGAAAAAGATCCCAAAAAGAAAACCCCTAGGAATATCATAGTAAAATTCCAGAGTTACCAGATCAAGGAGAAAATACTGCAAACAGTCAGGAAGAAATAATTTGAAAGTTGTGGAAACACAATTAGAATAAAAGAAGAACTAGCAGCTTCTACATTAAGGGGTTGAAGGGCTTGGGATATAGTATTCTGGATCAAAGGAGTTAGGACTAAATCCAAGAATCACATACCTAGAAAAAACTGCTTACAATTCTTCAGGGGAAAATATAGTCATTGAATAAAATAGTAGATTTTCAAGCATTCTTGTTGAAAAAACCAGAGATGAACAGAAAATTTATCTTTCAAATAGAAGAAGCAAAGAAGTATGAGAAGGTAAACAGGAAAAGAGAAACCATAAGGAACTTATTAAAGTTAAATTATTTATATTCCTATATGGAAAAAAGACAATTGTAACTCATAAGACTTTTCTCAGCATGTGGATAGTTGAATGGAATATAAATGTATATATGTATGCATACCTATATACTTATGTATAGGGTGGTGTATGTGTGTATATACATAGACATAGACATAGACATGTCTATGTATATGTGTGTATGTATGTATATATGTGTGTATATATGTGTGTGTGTGTATATGAGTGTAAGCATATCCATGGTCATGTATACATAGACAGAGGGTGCAGGATGAGTTCAATATGAAGGGATGATATCTAAAAATAAACATAAGAGGTAAGAGGGGAATTTATTGGAAGAAAGAGAAAGGGAGAGATAGATCATGGTAAATTATCTCATATAAAAGAGGCAAGAGAAAACTGTTACAGTGGCGGGGAAGAGCAGGAAGGTTAAAGGGAATGAGGCAACCATACTCTCATTGAATTTGGCTTAAGAAGGGAATAATATATGGTCTCAATTGGGTATCTTACCCTACAGAAAAATAGGGGTGTAGGAGATAAGAGGGGGGAATAATAAAAGGAGGGCACCTTAGAGGAGAGGGTAGTTAGAAGAAAATATTTTTTAAGATGGATAGGGTCAAAGGAGAAAGTAGAATAAGTGGTGGACAGGACAGGATGGAGGGAAATATAGTCTTTCCCAATATAACAATTATTGAAATGATTTGTGTAACTGCACAGGTACAACCTATATTCAATTGCTTAACTTCCCAGTGGGGGAGGGTGAGAAGAAAAAAAGAGAAAAAATCTGGAACTCGAAGTTTTAAAAAGAAATGTTAAAAAATTGTTTTTTTACATAAATCTGGGAAATAAGATATACAGGCACTGGGATATAGAAATCCATCTTGCCCTACTAGAAAGTAGGCAGGGGTAGAGAGTTGATGCTGGGGGATATAAGATATTTGGGAAAGGGGTATTCAGTCGGCTTGCTGTTTTGGGGTGGGAGTAAGAGAAAGACAGGGAAAAATGTAACTCAGAATTTTGTGGAAATCAATGTTGAAAACTAAACATAAATGAGTTATTTAAAAAAAAAGACAAACTTTTAAAGGGACAAGAAATTCATACTGCTATGTACAGCTCGTTTTTGGGGGGTGTTCCTGTTTATTGATATTTGCCAAATGTGTAATAATATTTCTAATTTAGAAATAAATAAATAAACAGTCATTAGTTTTTTTTCTTTCATAACATCTAACCTTTCTTTATGTAACCTCTACCTTTTCTACTTATTCTTCCCTATTCAACTATATCTCACTCATATTTCACAACATTATCCAATCTTTCCATTGTGTCTTTTCAAATGCCTAGAAATTGTGAAGAATTCTTTCTTTGACTGAGACCATTTTGTCCCTAAATGCTTCCATCTTCTATTCTAATTCACACTGAAATCTGATGGTCCAGCCCAATTGTGCTACTACATACCCAGTTATTTCTTGTACTATGAGCTGCACCCTGTTTCATGCTCATAAGTCACTGGATGAAGAAGGAGAGTCAAAACACTCTTTGCTTACTATCATCATTTCCAAATTATCCCCTTGCTTCTATCCCTCAATTACTTTTTCTCCTTTCAAATGTACTCAATCAAAATTTTCCAACCAATGAGAATTAGGTTGACTGTAGCATATTGAATCCCAGGGCACCTTAGCACTTGCTTAACATCTTTTTTTTCTCTCCATAACTTCTATCTTTATATTAGAAGTGCATTTTATCCATGGAGATGTTTCCTTAATTTCCATGACTTCCATATCCTCATTCTTTTCAAATCACATTCCTCACTCTTTAATTATATCTCAGTTATACAAAGTTATATACAGTTATACAAAGAATGGTCACATGCCTGTAGTTACCTGCAACTTTTCAACTTCTCTAATTCCAAATTCTAAAAGTCCTTTTTATGACCATAACCTACTGTCATTCCACCTTTCCCTATGATTTTAGTAAATATGTGATTTGCTCTCATTTATATAACTATCCCTTTTAACTCCTCACTAGTTTCTCAAATCCTTCCTCCTGATCCGATGTCCTTTCTTTCCTCCTTCAATGTCAATTTGCTTGTTATTTCAACTCAGCGTGGTAGTTTTTCTTGGATCCAATGGGCCCTCATAGTATGATTGCTCATCTTTTAAAAATTCAAACTGTGTTGTTTTCATCATACATCTCAGGTCCTACTCAAGAATTGCTGAACATGGCTGGAAGAAGTATCATAAACTTGCTGACTGTGTATATTGAAGAATGGCAATCATTTTACAGCTCTTTAATCAATTTGTTTTTGCACATATCACAGTGAATTTTCCAACCCTGTTTATCCTTTTTCAAACATTGCCTAGTTCCTCCTCTCACCCACTCTCGCAGTTAAGAACCTTACTTTAGGGGCAGAGCCAAGATGGCGGCATAGAAGCAGCAAGGTCCCGCAGCTCCCACACCGCAACCCTAAACACACAGAAAATTATGAGCCCAGATAAAGTCTAGGACTCTCAGACTCACACAAAAATACAGAGAACACATCTCTCTCTGAAGGCAACTCGGCAGCAGGGGCTCATCTCGGCAGCCCAGAAAGGAGGCTGGAACAGCCTGAAGCCGAGATCGCAGCCAGGCCCAGGCAGTGGGAAGTAGCCTGGCTGAGTTGAGCCAAGCGGGCACTGGAGCCAGTCTGCAGGAGAGATCTACAGTCTCCAGCACCTCCACATCTGCCAAGGTGTGAGGAACAGGATGGGAGAGGGGCAGCTCGCACTGCAGCAGAACAGAGACCCAGCCAGCCCAAAACCACAAATGTGGCTAGGCTAGGCCCCAGGGCGGCCTGGAGGAGTGAGCCTCCCAAGCCTCTACTTCAAAGAAAATCTAAAGCACCTACCTAAGGGAATCTTTAAATCCTCAGAGACTGGATAGTGAAAGTGAAACTTTGAAAATTAATTCGGGGTTGTTAAAGCAGTTCGGCCAATCTGCCCCCGGGGCAAGGAAGCAGTGGGGGAAGGGAACTGCTGGAACCTGCAGAGGCCAACACCAGGCTGCTTCAGAGCCCCTGGCCTGCGTACTCTGCAGAGGGGCTAAATCGATTGATCAGGGCCAAGTGCTCTTGCGTTATCGTGGTCTTGGGTGGTGGTTCTGGAGTGCACTTTCAGCAAGCTAAAGCTGGGGGAATTGCAACATCCCCCTAATAGATTCGGCAGCTGGGGAAACCCCAGAGATTTGGAACAGAGCTTCCCCCCCTGGAAGCAGAGTTTCACAGACCAAAAAAAAAAAAACCGAACAACCAATTAATTGGTTGGCCAACATGAGGAAGAGGAAGAAAAGTAAAAACACCAGTAAAA
>CM053600.1:99792192-99809970 GCA_028646575.1 Pseudocheirus occidentalis
TTGATCCATAGTTAGTAGGCATTCTTCCAGTGTCTTGGAAGTATTTGGTGAGAGAGTTCATACTGAGTTGTCTTCCTCCGGCTCCATGTTTTGATCCTTTTTGTCCACAAAAAAGGATTCTAGAGTTTTATTGCTTTTCTTACTTTGCTTCCTTTTCCTCATTTTGGCCAGTCTATTAATTGCTTAGTTTTTTAGCTCTGTGTAACTCTGCTTTCTGGAGGGGGAAAGCTCTGTCCCAAATCGCCGAGGCCTTCACAGCTGCCAGAGCTATTAGTGGGGTGCTGTAGCCTCCCCAGCTTTGGCTCACTGAAAGCGCACCCCAGGACCACCACTCAAGGCCACAATCCAGATCCAGGCTGCTCAACACTGATCAATCACCTCAGCCCCCCTGCTATCTGTAGGCCGGGGGCTCTGAAGCAACCCAGTGGAGGCCATTGATGCTTTCAGCCATTCCTGCTGCCACAACTGCCTTCAACTGCTTCCTTGCCCTGGGAGCAGCTTGGCCAGACTGCTCTTCTCCCCAAAACTTAGCAAAATCCACTGACCTTTCTCTTAGCCCTTTTTTCTTCTGGCCTAATAAATGTGGTAACTGTGCCTGCAGTACAGCCAAACTGGTCTCCTATAGACTCCACTCTGCCCGACTGCCCTGGGGCCTGGCCGGACCAGGGTTATTGGGCTGGGCCAGCCGCAGCTCCCAGAGTGCTACGATGAGCCCCAACTGCTGAGCTACCTGTAGCAACAGATGTGTTTTCTGTATTTTGGAGAGTTTTGGAGCTCGAAAATTTGTTTAGAATTTTATGGGTTTTTAGGATGGTTGTGTGGGAGCTGCGGAGCTTTGCTGCTTCTATGCCGCCATCTTGGCTCCCCATCCCCAAGTATCTCAAGTCTTTTGTCAATGACATTTTTCCTATACTGTTGTCTCCAAATCTTCTGTACATGATCCAAACAACATTTTCCACTAATAATAAACAGTTTCTAATTAAGCATCAAAATACTTGGGGTCTCCATCTCTTTTTTCTCATCCTTGTTACAAACTTACTTTAACTTATTTACCTTTATTTTTAGAAATGTCTTTTTCTCTAGTTATTACAAAAAAACTGTGTTTTTCATTGGCCTTTTAGTTATTTCTAATTTTTCTGAGATAAAAGTGTTCCATCTTTCAAAACCATATAGTACAACTGGTGATTATATAGTTGGACTTTTGTGTCAGAAAGGAGCCCAGGATCCTTGAAAGCACTGAATAATTTTCCCAAAACAGTATAGCTTATTTTTCTCCTTTCTATTCAATTCTGTATCCAGATCATTTTTTACCTCAGTACCATTTTATCTGTTGGAAGATATGCATAATCATGGATTAATTCCATATGCTACCTATCTATGTCGATGTCTTTTTATATGCCTTTTCTCCAGTGTAAAAAAAATGAAAAAAAGGCAATTTTTAGTATAAACCATATGGGCATGGATTTTATGTGCATTAATTTAGAAATTCAATGTACATTGCTATAAAATGGAACTAGTAGCAGATCCTAATTGTTTATGGTTTAATCACTGATATAATACTATTTTTTACTTCAGATTCCTTATCTACAAAAATGAAATATAAAACACAAATTCAAATTTTAATATGTTGTACTACATTAACATAAACAACCAATAGCATTAAAAAATTCCTTTCACTGTCCAGCATCCTGAAGCTATATTTTAGTATCATCACTGCTAAAAATTTATGGAGGAGCTCATTGGAAGCTATGATCTAAAGAATGTACGTAATGTTATTTTGACAAATAACAATACTAAAATAACAACTATCTATTGAGGGTGACCTAAATGTATATCATCCCAAGAGAAAGTGTTTAATAAAAATGTATTTAGTTGAACAGTTTTTAACTGAATTGGATTGATAGTGCTATATATTATCTTGTACCATTTGAATTTTCCTCCATTATGTATAATTAATTTTCTTATAGAACTACTTATTAGAACTACTTATTATTCAGTACTCATGTGATAAGGAAGAATTCTCAGTTTGCCAAATTGGAATTGTATCCTATTACTGCAAGGATATAGGCCTGACACCTTCTACAAGTTTGGACTTTACAATGTGGCGAATAAGTTGTCTTTGAAATTTTATTGAGGGAGAGAGATTCCAGGAAGGGTTTTCTTTTTAATCTATAATATTCATATCTTTATAGCCAACCCAGAACAAATCAACATCAAGTACTTTTATTTTTACCCATAGAATATTCTTTCTTCTTATAGCATTATTCCAGTTCTATGATTTTGACAGAATCTTCCAAAGTGTTCCTATCCAGCCAAAGTCTGTGCTTAATGGATCTCCACAATGTAATTTTAATGATATAAAATGTTTCTGTTACTGTTGTGTTTGTCCTTATTTTTGAAGAAGGCCATGGTATTCATGTAAATGATGGCATGACTTGTAGTTGCCTTTTATTTGAGCAAGGGAGGGCTGAGCAAAGCCCCCAGCCTCACTTCTTCCTCCAGTGTCATTTGCATCCAGTGAATACACATTCATAAGGATGACTAGAGATTACCACTGGAAGACTTTGGCCCTTTTATGCTAAAAAGTACTCACTTAAAGTGAAGTAATGTCCATTCAGTGAAAAGTACTCTTCTTGAAGTGAGTCAAGGGATGGCCAATTTAATGAGGAAAATAAAGAGAAAAAAATACATCTGGGAGAGGAAAACCTTGAATATCATTATATAGATCATAATTATTTGCAATCACAGAGAAACTACTGGTCTCGTCTACTTTAAACTTGGAACTGAGGATGTCACAGGCTCTAATCCATTTAAAAATCCACCTGGGCTAACATGCATTTTCTGCCTATCAAACCCCCCATAAGCTTGGGATTTTCCCTAAGTTTGTCGTAGAAGGGATGGGGATACCCATTAATACATGATAAACACAAATAGTATCAGACACAACAATAGATTTGCTGTGATTTAGATAGATTTTAGAATGTTTTGGCAGAACTGTTTTCTTTCCCACTGCAACAACTAACATCACTAATGAATATTTGTTTGGAAAGATTCTGATGTTACAGACTTATTGCAGATAATGGAATGACAAATGTATGTTATTTATATGGATATTTATGGTGACAGGAAGGGAAATTTCAACTACTTAATACTCTATATGACATTCAGTGATTTATTTGAAACTATTTCGGTTTTTTTTAATAATTAAGGATAGTAGTTCAAAAACTGGAAAAAAAAACTATTATAAATTTTAATGAAAAACAGTAAAATCCATTGCACCATTCCAAAAAAATGTCATTTAGAAATTGTTTAGGTCTGGAAACAATACATGATTTTGAGAATGAGAAAATAAACTAAGCCATTAAAAGAACCCCTGCTGTCTATTTAGAAATGAGAAAGACAGAAATTTAGAGCAACCAAGTTGCCCACAAAGATCACACTAGAGTTCTGCAACTCATATAGTCATTGTTATGTGATATTCTCTCTGAATGTGGTGGTGGTAGTAGTAGTAGTAGTAGTAGTAGTAGTAGTAGTAGTAGTAGTAGTAGTAGTAGTAGTAGTAGTGGTGGTGGTGGTGGTGGTGGTAGCAGAAGTGTTATTGCTTTTGTTGCTTTACTGTTACTATTATTTCTACAGAGACTATCCAGTACAATTGATATCACTACTAAAAAGTAGTGCTAAGAAATTCAGTTCTTCCTAAGACAATACTTCCCTAAGTTCCTCTGTTTTCAAAGTCCTTGAACCTTTTCTTTTATCTCAGCTATAAAATTTGTAAAGGATTTAGTTCCTGGTACAAAGTAGGTGTTTAGTAAATTCTTGTTTCTTTCCTCACTTCCTATATTTTTTAGAACATTGCATGATTATCTTTTCTGCACCAATAGGTTCACTTATTATCTTTATTCAAACAATTTCAAATTTTCTACACTTACCACTAATCCCCTTTAAAGTTCAGTCCCATATCACAAACTATCTTCCACACATGTCTTAGACATTGCATTGACATCTCAAAATCAATAAATCCAAAATAGAACTGACAGTTTTTAATGCTTCCCCATCAATCTGTGACTCTATCTTAATTATCTTTTTCTGAGGATATCAACACCCTATCAATGAAGACTGTACCCTAGGAATCATTCTTGACTCTATTGTCTTACCTCCCATCCCTACCCCAGATACAATAATGACTCGTTGATTCTAACTCACAAAAATTTCTCCTAGTTAATATTGTTCAGGTTCTTATCACTTTTAAGGTTGATTATTGTAATACTCCCCTAACTGATTGCCTTGCTTCCTGTCTTCAATATCTCTAATTAATTTGTCTCAGATGCCCCTTACCACACAAACATTTTCCTGAACCTAAGGTTTCACCACATCCTTCCTCTTCCCAAAGACCTCCAATAATTCAGTACTTTCATAAAATGATAAAATGCAAGATCCATAGCTTGGTGTTTATGGCCATCCTTTTCTCATTCTATACTATATTTCTAGCCTCATTTCAGATTAGTCAATGTTATTTACTAAAATATTCCAGCAAGTTTTTTTATTGCTTTCTTTGGTATGTTTCTTTGGTATTCACAGACTCCCCTCTTAAGCCTTCCATTTAGTTAATACTCTCCACTTTATCAAAAAAAAACTTGTATTTACTGATTTATTTGCATGTTATATCACTATATTGGATACAGTATTCTAGAAAATATAGGAATCAAGGAAAGAAGCAGGCATTTATTAACTACCTACTTTGTACTGGGAATGGTGCTAAGTCTTTTAAAAATCTTATATTATTTAATCCTCCCACCAATTCTCCCATATAGATGTTATTGTAATTATAGAATTGAGGATGCAGAGGCAGATAGAAGGACTTATCCATTGTAATATGGTTGCTAAGTGTTAGAGGCTGGATTTGAACTCAAGTCTTCCTGAGTTCAGACCTAACACTTCATTTACTGTACCACCTAGATTCATAGATTAATGTGTGCATGTGTGTGTGGGGGGGCGGGAATCTGTAATTTTTTTTCTGTGTTTTTTTTGAGGCAATCAGATATCCAAGGTCACACAGCTAGGACATGTATGAGGTCAGATTTGAATTGAATGGTGTCCTGGGCTGGACAAATTCTAAAACTATTTTTACATGATAATGTTCTTTTTTTCCTTCACCACTTCCCTGCCTTGGTTTGTACCTTCTGTTCTGCTGAAAGAAGCAAGTGAGATCCCAAGTGCATATTTTGGAAGTGCAATTTATTTGCTGTTTGGTGCTACATCTTTCCTTGCCCAAATCAAACAGGTCTGACCAAATGGAGATCCCCCTCCCCCCCTCAACTCTCAATGATCAGGGATTGTGTAATAAGAGGTTCACAGCAGGGATTGGGCAGTACACATTTTAAGTCTAGTGTGCAGGGAAACCTTGTGGGGTGGAGGGGGTGGGGGGAGGGCTGCAGCCAACTTCCATCAGTAAACAAGAAGAAGATGGCTGACTAGGGCAGAATGGGGGGGAGGGAAAAGGATCAAGGGAGCCAGGTGAGGCCAAGTACAACACTTCTACACATTTTAAAACAACTTTTCAATGCCTCTTGTCTTTTATACTTTTTCTCACCATGTTCCCACCTGTTCATCCCCCCCTTTTTTTTTTTTTACAAAGAACAGCAGTTGAGCATAAGCTGACACATAAACTCCCCTTGACAATGTATATTTCACATGACACCTCTGTGTAATCAACTATCATTATTTTAAAAAATAGCAAAGTATGTTTAGTAATCAGCTCTTTGTATTCAAGATGAGACATTGATGCTGCATTTTAAATTATATTTTTAAGTTTTATTGATGATTTTTATACTAGTCATATGACAATGTATGTAAATATTGACCTCTTATTTATTTATATCCCTTATAAAAAATTTAAATAAAATGATAAAATGATTTTATGTATATAAACTGTATATGCTTTGTGTTTTTTTTAATCTGTTGTTTTTCAGTCATGTCCAAATCTTTGTGTCCTCATTTGGAGTTTACTTGGCAAAGATACTGGAGTCATGTTTCATCTCCTTCTCCAGCTCATTTTACAGATGAGAAAACTGAAGCAAAACAGGGCAAAATGACTTGCCCTAGGTCACATATCTAGTAAGTGTCTGAGGCTGGATTTGAACTCAAGATTAGACTTGCTAATCAGTAAGTCTAGAGTGCCAGGCCTGGTGCTCTATCCACTGCACCATCTACTTATCCCTTCGAATCTCTAGTTCCCTCCCGTTTAAACAGAGGAGGGACATGGTCTCATCTTTTATATGAATCTGAGCTTAAATTAATCATTAGAGTTAGAATTTAGCTATAATTTCCTGTTATTTTATTTTGCATTAATAGAACAGTTATTCACATCATTCTCTAGTTCCACTTTGTTTTTGTATATTTATTTCAGTTATATATTTATTTGAATTCATCAAACTAGCCATTTCTTATGACACAAGCATATTTAAAAGTATTTATGTAAAATAGTTTGTTCTGTTGCTCCCTAAGAGTATGAAATCTCCTTTTTAGAAAGGATTTTTTTTCAAATTTTGTCATTTTATTCCCACTACCTAGCACAGTGACTGACATATTGATTGTATTTTTAAATGCATATGAATAATAAAACCATGAAACAATTACTTGGGAGGAAGAAAGTCACAAGGTTCAAGTTATGGGTTTTGTTCACTACTTACTGACAGTATAAATTGAACGGTTTCCTCATTGGTAAAATGTGCATAATGATATTTACACCACTTGTCTTCACAAGGTTGTTATGTGAGTTAAATGACATAAATGTATAAAATCTATTGCAATTGAAAAAATGATATATAAATATAAGATAGTAACATTAAGCAGAACAAAAGGTGCTGAAAGTAACCTTTTGAGGTGTTACAGATTGTTGTGATACTACCATCATAAATATTTCTGAAATGTGTTTGCCTAGAGTCTTATGAATCTAATCAAGAGAGTTTAAACTCAGAAGAGGAAAAAATGTCTTTAATAGATTGAATATCACACAGAATAGTTTCTGTGACCAGTACAGTTGGGTGGACTAGCAACCAGTGAGTAAACAGACAGGGGTGTATTCCATAGTCTGTTTATTCCGGAATCATTTCATACAGAGCCAAAGATACAAGAAGCTTCCAGGGCTTATATTCTCTTAGCAGAAGAACTTATGTAACAAGAAAAAAATGCGAATAAAATACAATGACCCTCCCTTGGTCTTTATTACTCCCTACTCTAGCCTAAAGTTAATTATTCTTTAAGACTTTATCCTAGAACCTTATCAGACACAAACAAACAAAGAGGCATAAACAAGACTTGCAGGAAACTGCCCTGAATCTTCCTTAGTTATTCATAGGACCATGTCCTGGAGGCATCAATAAACAAAATTATACTCCTCCTGCATACCTGCCTAGTGACTTCATAGAAGTTTCTATAGGACAGGGGAACATTCTATTATTGGGACTGGGAGACCCCTGAAAATCTACTACAAATAGCCTCTTTGACAAAGGGAGAATAATGAAACTAGAGAGAAACAGGAATTTTAAAAATATAAAATGCATGAAGAGGGACAGAAATTTAAAAAAAAAATGAAGGGGAGAGAGAAGACTGTCTCAAAGGTATATACAGACCTGACCGAACAATTTAGATTTCAGAAACACATTCCTGTAAGGTAGAAATAAGGATGGTTTATAATCATAATTGATATTTATATTTTATATAATGCTTTAAGTTTCATAAAGTATGACTAAATAAACAAATTAGCTGCAAGGGACATATCAAGGAAGACACTATCTGCATCCAGAGAAAGAACTGATGAATACAAGTGTGTATAGAATACACATTACAGACACACACAGCACAATTATTTGTGTCTAATCTCTGTTAAGGAAGAAAGAAAAAAAGGAATAAGAAATTCACATGATAACTATTTAATATTTGAAAGAAATTAAAAGTTGTACATAATTGAATTGAAGTTTCATGTATAATTATCTTTTTATTATATTTATGGAAAAGCTTCTTTTATTCCATAAATTAAAAATAAAGTTAAATTTCTTTTTTCCAACCAAAATATATTGTATCAATGTTTCAAGACATTGACTTTAAAAAGAACATATCAACATAATCTATGTCTTATATTTTATTTTTAAAGACATTTCCCAATTACATTTTATTGTAGATTCACATAAAACTGTGATTAGACTTCTTAAACCCTTAAGAGCATAATTAAATATCAAAAATTGTTAGAAGCTAAAGAAAAGCAAAGCTTGGATAAATTAAATGAAATGTTTCCTAACAGAGTTTTTATGGTAACAGTACATTTTCAAACAAAGAAACAAAAAACACTGCTTTAGGTGAATTATGAATGTTATTTATAATGAACCAATGTGTCTCAAGTAGCTTTCTGATGTTTGCCATGATTTGATTCTAAAACAAATCTTTCCTCTCAAGTGCTCTGTCTCCTAGATGGACCACCCTTCTCTCTCTTTTCAAAATAGCAGTCTTACATTCCTGTGTCTTCTTTACCTTTTCTAATAAACATTAATGATTTCATTTTGTCTTTCCCAAATGGCTCTATCAAAAGTTATATGCAGCTATTCCTTTGGAATTCACATCAATTGCATTGTACTTCCAGTCATTTAAAGTATGTAGTTTAAAATACAGAATTTAACCATGCAAATCCCTCACTCAATTCCATTTCAAGACATTAAAAAATAATAATAATAACTACAATGGACACCTTTTTCTTCAGGTAGAAAAATATATTCTTTATTGTCATATAACCGTGTAGAAATACAACATCCACCCACTTTCTACTGGCAGATATAAGAACTTCTTGACCTTTCACTTTTCTTACCAACGAATCCTAACAACATACTTAAAATTAACTAACCAGCATTGTCAGCTTTTAAAACATTTTACTCCTTGGGATTAGATTAGAGATTTGTTTAAACATTGCCAATATTTGTGGTTTAATGCGCTTTAAATTCTTAATGATAGTATGGGAACATTTGAGCTTGGGAGTTCAAAATGCTTTTACTACAAATGGAGAAAAACTCTGACCTTCTTAAAAAGGTTGAGTGTCATATTTAGTTTCATTCCCCAAACAATTTTCTTTTTAGTTGACAGCCAAGAGCAGATGGATTGCTGGCCCTCGAGTCAGGAAGACTTGAGTTTCATTCTGGTCTTTGACACTTACCATATCTGTGATTCTGGGCAAGTAACTTAACCTCTGTTTACTTTAGTTTTATCAAATTTAATATGGGATGATAATAGCACCTACCACCCAAGATTAAGGATAAAACGAGATGTTTATAATGCTCAACATAATGCTTATTACATAATAACTGTATATTAATTGTTTCTTTCATTCCTTTCATATAATAATTTCCTTATTTATTTTCAATTTCATATTTAATAAAGGTCCTCCACCCACTGGGTACAATAAAAATACAATTTCATCAGTCACTACTCAGTACTCTCTTAAGGGGTACTTAAGTACAAAAGCCATCCACCCCTAGATCACAAATAAATCACAATTTCATTGGTCACTACTCTATTCATGAAGAGGTCTCTTCATCTTGACTTGAAGCAGGTAGCTCCTACCTGAATCCAGCAAAGGCAGACAGCTCCCAGTTCCTACTCCAGCTCTCCATGCAGTTCCTGCTCCACAGTGGAGCTCACAGTATTCAGTCCATCTCAAATCCCTCACAGTCTTTGTTCCTGGGAAGACAAGGTTTAACGAAGCCACAATCACATTCATTCACATTAAAAAAGCCACAACAACATTTGTTCAAAATACAGTCACCACAGTCATGCTTCCTCAGTCTTTAACAGTTTCAGCTGGCCCTTAGAAGTCCTGCCACCATATCAGGGGGCAGAGAGAAGATGGCAGTGCAGAAGCAACAAAGTTCCACAGCTCCAGCATATGCACCTCAAATATCTATGAATATGACTCTAAACAAATTTTAGAGGTACAAAACTGACAAAAATACAGAAAAAACAAATCTCCCACTGAAAGGAGCTTGGCAGGCAGGACAGGAAGGGCTCATCCCAGCATGCTGGTAGTAGAAACCAGCGCAGCGTAAAACTGCAGTTTTTTCCCAGCGTGGCCAGGACAAGCTGCAGTTGACGCTTTCAGGAGAGTGGATCAGTGGCAGCTGTGGCAGTTTCAAGAATTATCCAACCATAAGAAACAAGGTCAAAGTGAAAGGTCGGTGGAACTCAACTAAATTTGGGGGAGAAAAGCAGTCTGGCTGAACTGACTCCAGGGCAAGGAAGTGGCAGATGCAGTGGCTGTGCAGCTGCCTCCACATGGATGCTTCAGAGCTCCTGGCCTGCAGACTGCAGGGATTGCAAGTAATTATTCAGAGGATAAATGCTCTTGTGTTGAGTGGCCTGGATCCAGATCATGGTCTTGAATGGTGGTCCTGGGATGTGTTTTCAGTCAGCCAAAGCTGGTGGGGGCTGTAGCAGCCTCCTAATAGCTTCAGCAGCAGTGAAAATCCCAGAAATTCAGGACAGAGCTTTCCCCTTTGGAAAAAGAGTTCCACAGAGCTAAAAACATCAAGTAATTGACTAGCAACATGAGCAAGCAAAGTAAGCAAAGTAAGAATAGCAACCAAATTTTAAATTCCATCTTTGTGGACAAAAAGGATCAAAGCATGGAATGCTAAGTACCTGCTACCTTTGCCAATACAAAGGGAACTTCAATTTCAAATTACGTTACCATTACAGGAGTCAGGGGTCTGGTCATTGTCTTTGTGTACTATGGCCTCAGGTGCTGGCAGCTGAAGACTATAGTGGTCTTGTAGCTTGCCCAGTGCTGATCTGGGGTCCTACTTGACTTTTCTGGGGTATACTGAGGCCCCGTGGCTTTTTTCTGCATTTCCTCAGTATTACACTGAAGCTCATGGGGTGGGGTTCTGGCTGACAGAGGGTCCCTGCTCACCTGATGCCGCACTGTGTGGGTTCGGCTGTTGGAGGATACCTGCCCACCTGGAGTTGCACTGAAGCGTGGAGAGGTTCTGTTTCTGGAGGATCCTAGGACACTGTTGCATGTTGTATTTCTCTGAGCTGGAGTGTGCCGGTTCCCCTGACTCTGCTAAGGCATGTTGTGGTTCCAGATATTGATGCTTGCCTACTCCACTAACCTGGGTTTCAACATCTCCCACTGGTTTACTGAGGTGGGGGCTTATACTTGGTCTGCTAAGACAACCCTGGTTCCATACTGAGCTCCCCTTTCACCAGAGCAAAAATGATCTTTCCTGCTGATTCCCAGCCTCCCAGGCTAATAAAAGGTTCCCTCCATTTTTCTACTAACTCTCCTGTACCAGAATTTTTTCTTGGGGCAATATTTTCTGGGTTTTAAGAGATCAGTTAGGGATAGTGAAAGAGAATTACTGTTTTCTCTATCTTCTTTGCTCCCTGAAGTCATCTCTGATGGTAATTTTTAAGAAATTATTTTCTTCAGTGAATTTTTGTCCTTTATTTTCCAAATGAATTACTCTTGCATACTTATTTCTTTTCCCACTTTTTCTTCTACCTCTCCTATTTGACTTTCAAACACTTTTTGACCTTGTCTAAGAAGTCTTTTTGGGCTTGAGACCAATTTATATTTCCCTTTGACGTTTTGTATGTCAGCATTATGCCACTGTCATCCTTTTGCAAGTTTGTGTTTTGATCTTTCTTGTAACCATAGAAGCTTTCTACGGTCAACATTCTTTTTTGTTTGTTTCTTGATCATTTTGTTTTGCCTATTTTCTGACTTTGAAAGTTGAGTTCTACCTCTGGAGCACAGGTGTAATTTTCCCAAGTTTCTTGTGCTGTGGGTCAGGGGTCTTGTCACTGATCTAATGTGCTGGAGCCTTAGATGCTGGCAGCTTTCTCACTGTGCTGGGGTGGCCTGGCCTAGTAGCTTGAGTTGTTGCCTGGTTACCAGGGCTGGCAAATTGTCTTCTGCCTTGGGCTGAAGGCCTTATACCTGGCCAGCTGTGCCACTTATCTGCTGAGCCAGAAATGAGAGACCAACTTCAGTTACTCATCTGGGCTGTGGCTTAGAGACTCTACCTTGCTTTCCTAGACAATGCCTGTGCTGGACCATATGGCCCTTTTACCCAAGTGAGATAAAGCATTCTTTAAATCTTTCTGAGTTTTCTTAAATCAGAAATTTTTCAGTCTCTATTTTTTTGTTTTTGCTTCTTTTCTTGCTGCAGAACATGTTTAGGGCCTTGATTTAATTTTGTTTCTGAGGGAAACTGGGAAAAGTTCAGGGAACTTCTGCCTTTTCTTTCTAAGAAAAAAGAAATGTAGCATGAGTATAGTATGGAATAACCTTTGCACTGTAATTTAGGATGATCTGGATTCACATTTTATCAGAGACATTTGTAAATTGTGCATCATTAGGCAAGGCTCTTCAACTTTATTAGCCTAAGCTCTCATATCTAAAAAATGATAACGTGTATTTTGACAGTTATTGACCTTATCAAAGTAAACCTATTCCTTGCTCACCTATAAGCATTTAAAAGTATTGTGAGGTAAGTTAGAAGAAAGAAAAGTAGCCAGACAGGAGGATAAATAAGACCTGATTCAAGAACTATAATATAGTAGTGTCATAAATAGTCTTTAGAGCTTGATTTTGGTCTAAATTACCTAGGTTTTATTCTAAAGAGAAAAGAAAATACATGTGTGTGTGTGTGTATATATATATATATATATATATATATATATATATATACATATATATACACACACACACACATATACATATATACACATATACATATACATACATATATATGTATATGCATATATGTGTTTATATGTATATATATACACACACACAGGTATTTATTTATTTACTGATTTATTCATTCATTCATTCAGCTGTTTATTTATTCATCTATCTATTCATTCATTTGTTTATTCCTTTGTTCATTTATTTTTTAATTTTTATTTATTTTTTATTTGTTTGTTTGTTTGTTTATAAAAGAAAGCTTTGCCATACCTCAAAGTGATTAATCGTCTAGAGAAATTCATTGTCATAAAAGTGGACCTACTACCAGACTTTCAATGTGTTAACATTCATTAGTATTATCTGGGTATAAGCTGAGTAGAAGGTTTCATATTGCTAAAAATGGACAGCTATAACAGTATCAATCAGAGACAGGGTTGGGGATATCTCAGAGCTAGTATACATATGAAAATTGTTGACCTGGATAGGATCACTTAATATTTAAAAGAAAAATAAAATTCTTTAACTTGATGGTAACCAGGCAACAACTCAAGGAAAAAATTCTGGTACAGGAGAGTTAGCAGAAAAATGGAGGGAACCTTTTATTTATATTATAAATAATATATACATATATATATTAAAGTCTACTTGGCCTTACTAATGGAGATTTAATAAGCTTAATTTATCATATTTTGTTTTAAAATATGATCTAAAAGATAATAATAAAAATTGACAATTAAAAAATACAATTCAAATTTTTTAAAAATTACTTCTATGTAAATTGAAGACACATTATTATCTTTTAGATATATATATTATTTATAATATAATTATGAAGAAATAAAGTGACAAATTTAGAGAGGAAACAATTGAAAAGTACATCTTATCATCCCAAAATAAAATTAAATAAAATCCCAAATAAGATAACTTGCCAGGCTAATCTATACTTATCTTTAAAAAAAATATGACTTCAGTGACTGTCCTACATTTAAATGCATTATCTTTCCTCTTCTTATTATATACTGAGAGAATGGCTAAAAATGCATTGAGTATCATTGAAAATGGTGGAGGTGTCTTCTAATGTGATATCTGAATGACTGGTATCATTTTTGATTTCATTTTTATTCCTTTTCTTGAGTTCTCACATCACAATGGCCATCCTTCTAAATGATGTGACTCCCAAAGCAAAACGGCGCATTTGCTGAAATTGCCAGTAAGACTAGGAAAGAATAATACTGAATGTTCTTCTTATGTTTTATATATATATATATATATATACACACACACATACATACACACACATACATACACACATACATATGTACATATACATATATGTTATATATAACTAATATGTTCATAACATCATATAATATTCATAAAAAGTACTATAATATTGTACTATATAAAACTGTATAATAGTAGTATCTAGCATTGCAGTGTGTGCACATGTGTGTTTATATTTCCTATTATATATCTACTCTGTCCCAATATGGGACTCAAAGAAAATAAATCATTTTCTTTTTATTACTTGGAATCTTTTTTTTAAGTTTCTAAACTTAGCTACTTTTTCTTTTTTTGTATAAAATTTACTTATTTTTAATTTTCAACATTCATTTCCACAAGATTCTGAGTTCCAAAATTTCCCCCATCTCTCCCTTACTCCTCCAACCAAGATGGCTAGCATATTGATTACTCCTTCCCTCAATCTGCCCTCTCTTATACCCTCCCACTCCGCCCCTTTACTCCTTTCCCCTAACTTTCTTATAGGGCAGGATAGATTTCTATACTCCATTGCCTATATATCTTATTTCCTGGTTGCATGTAATAACAATTTTCTTTTGACATTTGTTTTTAACACTTTGAATTTAACACTTGGAATCTTTTTCTTTTTTATCTTTTTTAAACTTCATATGTATTTTCTCAAAAAAAAGGTAATTTTCAGTGGCATTCACCAGATATCTGTACCTGGGCTTGTACCATTTAAAAATTTAAACCAATATTTGAATGTTGGACTGTATTCCACTCCTTAAAAGTTAATATCAAATAGTTAATCTTTGAGTCCAACCTTTCAACCAGTTCCAAATCCTCCTTACTTGTGAGGAATAGCTACCAATTCATTGTGTAGATGGAAATGAGCTCTCATTTGCTACCTTATAATTGGAATTTCAGTTCAATCACATTGAATTAGATGGCCACAATTTGTACTTTGTCAGTAAAAGAGGAAAAATCTTTCTCTTCTGTGAAGGCCAGTGACATATTGGGGGGCTTGAAGAGAAAGATTAAAAATTTAGAACAAAGAAAGCACATGTTATGGAGGATTGCATTATGCCAGAGAGATGATATGATTAGATATTATGAATGTATAATAAGAACAATATTTTTTTCTAATTATGGGCTGCTTCCCCTCCTTCTCAACTTTTTCAAATTTATTTTCCCAAACTCTGCAAGGTTTGCCATATATGTCCAATTTTCCTTTCCTGTACCACAAAATCAGAATAAACTATCATTTAAAACATTTCCATGTAGCTAGTTGCTCACTTTTAGTAAGATTTAAATACAGAATATATTTACCCTTTAACGTTTCATTTATCTTTTGAAAGATGCATATAATGAGATAAGTTAAGAAAATATTAGCTATTCTGATTTTGGAAGAGAAAGAGCTCTACATCTACGATGTAGTAAAGGAATTTTTAATCCAAATACATTTTCACTTAATCTAATCTACTCCACATCTTTACATCAGTTGCACAAGGATGAAATATAGATGACATATTTTACTAAAATCTTTTTAATCCAAATATATAGCATTCACCTTGTCTATCAATCAAGTAAGGATGAAAAATAAATAGTGGTATAACTGCACAACATGCAATTCATGAAATCATGCAAACTTTTGTTATGTCAATATCTTTCTGGATGTTCATTAACAATCTTCTTCAAAACCTTCTTTATATATTTTTATTACTTTATCTACTTGCTCCTTTATTTATTTGTTTGTTTATTCATTTATCTACCCATCTATGTAATACCTCATCTTTTTATTTATTCAGCTGTCTATATTTCTATCTATCTTTTGGTTTATTTATTTATTTTTGCTATGAATTGCAGATAAGCTCATTGTCTATTAATTAGGAAGATAGCTCTATACTATTTCAGTTGTTAAATATATTGCACTATATTCCCTTCTCCAACAATACCATGTATTAAAGAAAACACATAGTGGTCTTCTATTTTATTCATCTTCTTCTATTTTAGTCATCAGGACCTGGTAACTTGAACACTTTAAGGACAACAGATGCTTTCTTAATTTCCTTACATGTCTTGCATTTCAGTTCCCTACTAGGCATTTTTCTCTGTAGTAAAAAATAAGGGGGGGGGTAAAGAAAAAAGAAGTGAAATAGAGAGTAAGATATTTATTTTCTTTTCATCTCATCATTTAAAATATATAATTATAAACAGTCAACAGCCCTATCTTTGCATTTACTCTCTCTCTCCAAAAAATAGCTTTAATACTACATTGTTTCCCTTGCCCTTAGAATTGCTTATCAAGTCCAGCTGATTCTGAGCTTCAGGACTCAGTACTATTTTTAAACAAACAAACCTTTATTTTGACATTTTAAAACATACTTTACTTCAATCTTCTGAATTCATATATATGTTATAGACATACACAAATACATGTATATGTGTGTGTTTACAGGTTAATTCAGATTCATACATTCATTAAAGTTTCGTTGTACAAATTGCTCCAATCCTCTTTACTGGCACAGTTTCTCCTTGTGTTTTGGACTTGAAAGCTTCAGCGGTTCCCTTCCCTTTCAGAGAATTTTAGAGTATTGATTCTTCCAACTGCTCTCTGAAAACATTACATTAGAACAAAATCTAGTATGCATGCTCAAATATATTCCACTTTTTTAAAACTTCTCATTAATTTTAATATAGAATGATTTCTCTCTCTTAAATCTATTAGAATTAGAACATCAGTAACCAATTGGCATTTGCTGGTGAGAATCAGTTCCATGATCATTGTTAACTTCTTGACTTCAGTCTTTTGAAAGATGAAATCATTTTTAAGGTGATAAAATTATTCTCTGGTTTGCTTCTGATCAAGAATATTTCAGGGAGCCAAGATGGCAGCGTAGAAGCAACAAGGTCCCACAGCTCCCACACCGCCACCCTAAATACCCATAAATATGAGCCCATACAAAATCTAGGGCTCTCAGACTCAAAAAAATACAGAAAACAAAGCTCTCACAGAAGGCAGCTCGGCAGTAGAGGCTCATTGCGGCAGCCTAGGAACTGAGGCAGGCCCAGCCTGAAGCCAAGACCGCGGCCAGGCCAGGGGTGGTGGGAAGGAGCCGAGCTGAGCCGAGCCAGGCTGCAGCCAGTCTACAGAAGAGCAAATCTACAGCTTCCAGCACCTCCATATCTACCAAGGTGTGAGGATCAGGGGCTGGAGAGGGGCCACGGCAGGAGAGGCACTTCCAGGAGGCTGGCAGGCAGGGAGCCTAGAGCAGCCCAACCCAAAACCACAGCTGCGGCCAGGCCAGGCCCAAGGGGTGTCAGGAGGAGCTGAGCCACCCAAGCCACAACTTGAGTCTACTTCAGAGAACTATTGCACCTGAGGGAATCTTCACATCCACCAAACCAGGATTGGAGATGGTCAGTAAAAGTGAAAGTGAAACTTTGAAACTTAATTTGGGGGAAGAAAAGCAGTTTGGCCAATCTGCCCCAAAGGCAAGAAAACAGTGGGGGAGGGGAACTGCTGGAACCAGCAGTGGGCCCCAGTGGGCTGCTTCAGAGCCCCTGGCCTGCGACTCCAAAAGGGGGCTAAATCAATTTATCAGGGCCAAGTGCTCTTGTGTTGAGTGGCCTGGATCCAGATCATGGTTTTGGGTGGTGGTCCTGGGGTGAGCTTTCAGCAAGCCAAAGCTAGGGGGACTTGCAACACCCCCCTAATAGCTCAGGCAGCTGGGAAAACCCAAGTGATTCAGAACAGAGCTTTCCCCCCTATAAACAGTGCTTCACAGAGCTAAAAAAAA
>CM053600.1:99810470-99831141 GCA_028646575.1 Pseudocheirus occidentalis
GTGTGGGAGTTCTGACTTCTGGGCTCTCTTCCTCCCATTCCATGCTTTGACCCTTTTTATCCATAAAAAAGGATTCTAGAGTTTTACTGCCGTTTTTCTTTTGCTTCTTCTTCCTCATGTTGGCCAACCAATTAATTGTTTTGTTTTTTTTTGTCTGTGAAACTCTGCTTCCAAGAGGGGAAGCTCTGTTCCAAATCGCTGGGGTTTTCCCAGCTGCTGGAGCTATTAGGGGGGTGTTGCAAGTCCCCCGAGCTTTGGCTTGCTGAAAGTGCACCCCAGGACCACCACCCAAGACCATGATCCAGATCCAAGCCACTCAACGCAAGAGCATTTCAATTGATTCAGCCCCCCCCTGCGGATTGTGCAGGCCCAGGGGCTCTGAAGCAGCCTGGTGGGGGCCACCGCTGGTTCCAGCAGTTCCCTTCCCCCCACTGCTTCCTTGCCCTGGGGGCAGAATGGGGGAACTGCTTTACCAACCCCAAATTAATTTTCAAAGTTTCACTTTCACTAACCAGTCTCTGAGGATTTGAAGATTCCCTTAGGCAGGTGCTTTAGATTTTTTTTGAAGTAGAGGCTTAGGAGGCTTACTCCTCCAGGCTGCCCTGGGGCCTAGCATAAAGCCTTTGCGGTTTTGATCTGGCCTAGTCTCTGCTCCTCTGTGGTGTGAGCTGCCCCTCTCCCATACTGTTCCTCACGCCTTGGCAGATGTTGAGGTGCTGGAGGCTGTAGATCTCTCCTGTAGACTGGCTCCGGTGCCTTCTTGGCTCAGCTCAGCCAGGCTACTTCCCACTACCTGGGGCCTGGCAACGGTCTCGGCTTCAGGCTGTTCCAGCCTCTATTCTCAGCTGCTGCGATGAGCCCCTGCTGCCAAGCTGCCTTCGGAGAGATGTGTTCTTTGTATTTTTGTGTGGGTCTGAGAGTCCTAGACTTTGGCTGGGCTCATAATCTTCTGGGTGTTTAGGGTGGTGGTGTGGGAGCTGCGGGACCTTGCTGCTTCTACGCCACCATCTTGGCTCTACCCTTCAATCTAAGTCTTCTTTCTCAGTGACTTTTTGTCCTTCTTTTTTACCATTTGGCATAGTCTATTTTTAAGATGTTATTCAGTGTTTTTTGTGTCTCTTTTACCAAGCTGTTGACTCATTTTTCATTATTTTCTTTCATCATTCTCATTTCTCTTCCTAATTTTTCTTCCACTTCTCTTATTTGACTATCCAAATCTTTTTTTTTAACTCTTCTATGAACTGAGGCCAATTTGTATTTTTCTTGGATGCTTTGGTTGTAGAAAGTTTCATTTTTTATCATCTCCTCAGTATGTTTTCATATTCCTTATCACCATGCACCTTTTTTTTTTTTTTTTTGCTTTTTGGAGGGCATTTGGGGTTAAGTATCTTGCCCAAGGTCACACGGCTAGTTTTTTGTGCTAAGTGTCTGAGTCCGGATTTGAACTCAGGTACTCCTGACTCCAGGGCCGGTGCTCTATTCACTGCGCCACCTAGCTGCCCCCATGCACCTTTTTATAGTCAAATTTTTTTCTGTTTGCTCATTTCTTCAGCTTATTACTTGATTTTTAACTATTTGTTGAAGTAGGGCTCTGCTCTACTTGCACTTTGGAGGGTGTGCTCTTCTAAATGTCATTGTTTTTGTGCAGCTGTTTCCAGAAATATTTCTATGGACCTATAAGCAACTAAAAGGTGGTATGATCAAAGGAGAGGTGTGTTTACTACTCTCCTAGCAAATGCTTTGATTTCTGAGAGACCACAAGTATTGTTTTTTGCTCTTCAAATGTGATGAGAATCCCCACTCCACTGAGGCAGTAAGCTTGGTTATAATACTGGTCCTCATGACACTGGGATTTATACCCAGGATTGCACGCAGGACTGGTACCCAGATCCAAATATGGGTAAAGCAACAAAATTCTTCCTCAGTGGTAGCAAAGAGACCCTTGTAAGGTCCTTTTGACCAGTTGTTTGAAATCCCCCCCCCACTTATGATCTGTGGACTGAGAACTCAAGAAATAGCTGCTGCTACAGTCATTTACAAAACATATTCCTGTTTTTCTGGAGTTCAGCCTATTCTTGTGCAGCCTACGCTGAACTGTACTCCACTATCACCCATGTGTTACAGAGCTTTCCTGTGGACTTTCTAAATCACCTTTGGTTAGAACATTATTTCATCCTATCCTTTTGTGGATTTTGCTCTTCTAGGGGTTCTTTAATGGTATTTTAAAAGGTATTTGGAGGGGTTTTACGGAGGGGAACTCTAACAAGTTGCTGCCTTTTCACCACCATTTTGACTTTGCTCCAACAATATACTTTTGATGGATGTTCTCAAAGATAATGAAGTCGAGGCATACATTGCCAAAGATAGACCAGTGTTTGGTAGTCTTTGAAGAGAAAGTTTGGGAGAGAAGAGTTATTAGGCTGCCTACCAGATTAAGAGTCTACAGAACCACTGTGTTAATTTCTTTATTGTATGTCTATTAATTCTAAAGCGTATACCAGTTCTTCATCAGGAAAGTGAATTGCTTCTATTTGGATTTTCTTAGGATGATTCTGAAGATAACCTAGCATGGTGAGATATTAGATACTGAGGTTATTTCTTGAGCTGAACTGCTGAAGATTCAAACTCTACTGTAGTAAGTATAACTGCAGTGGCAGGTCATATCGTTTGAATGCCAAACTTTTGTTTGACTAAACAATTAGTTTTATGGAGAACTCACATACTCACACAAGGCAAGTACACCCATGGAGGTTAGCAGAAGTGAAACAAAGATATTCTCAAGGTCTCTCTGCAAAATTTTGGAATATATTTTGATACGTGGGAGACACTGGTGCAAGACTTCCCATAATGACAGGCCTACATCAAAGAAGTTTTGCTCTAGGAACAAAGCAGAATTGCACTAGCTGAAAAGAAAAATGATACAGGCAAATTTAGTGACATCTTCCTTCTAAATATTCCTGTGTACTCTTAGTGCCTGACCTAAGGTAAAACTTTCCAAGTGCATATTGTTTTGATTTGCCCACAGTTGTACCTTGACCCTGACATAGTGATGTAATTTTGGCCCTTTTTGAGCACCAAGGACATCAAGCATAACAAATATTTCCCCTGCAGGTAGAAAACAACTAGAACAAAGCATTTATAGCCTTTAAATTTTTTTCTGTGTTTAGTTAAAAATAAATTTACCATTTTAGGAATGTTATTTCATACTGACATTTACATGTTTAAAATGTAAACTTGAACAATTTTAAAGCCTCAAATTGTTTATTTCATTCAAGTCTCACTTGAATTAAATTCCAAGTCATTTTAATTTATCTCTGATAGACAAGATAAGGCCTACATAACACCCCAGTCATTCATATGGTACTCAGCATCCACTCTAGGACTCTGGACAAACAAGAATTCTGTCTCGGAAGTCTGATGCACAGAGCAATTATGTATCTTTTATTTGTCCTTACTTTGTAGTATCTCCTGGTAAACATATCACATGTATAACTTGTGTCTGTTATCCCAAAAGTGGAAGCAGAACTGGGATGGGTCTATAGCTCTATGTATTTCCAGTCAGTGTATATTTGTTTTATTACAAAAGTAGTATAAAGTTGTGAATCCATTTTTTTTGTCTTAGACTTATTCAAGAGAGACTTAATATCTTGCTTAAATAGACATACAGTGAATAAGGGCAGAATTAGAACTTGAACCTATTCTCTTTAAACAAAAATCAAGTGTTCTATACACTCTTCCATGCAGTTTCTGAATATTTAATCAGTATGAATAATTTAACTAGATCTTAGGTAAAAAAGTAAACCAAAACCATTTCTATCAATAGATAGCATGTCGGATAACAATTCAAATTGTCTTGCTTAGCCATGCTTGGAAATTTAAAAGAAACAAAATCACTTCATCTTGAGATTTTTTTTTAGAAGAGCATATTGAAGGGGGTGAGGGGAAGTATAAAACATTTGTTCATCTACAGTAAGAAAAAAGGCTGACTCTAAAGCTGTAAGTGAAAAATCTTGAATCATTTTTACTTTGGGGATAATTTTTAAGCCATGTGCCTTTCAGATAAATCTCTCAGCTGACATTTGCTGAAGATGAAAATGGAAGCAGTGTGAACAGAGCTATTTTCACAGCATTTCACACCTAGTTAAAATCTAGAGATTTTATGAGAAAGCCTTTTCTCATGAGATATATGCCCTATTTTCCTTCTTGTATTTTTCTTGTCTCCTACAATTTCAGTAAAATACTCTTAGAAAAAGATTGTTTCTAAGATATTGGTGGTCTACTCTTCACCTTTCCAAATTAGTAAACCTTCAAAGAATTTGTGGTATTTGTTTCAAAGAAATTTTATTTAAAAAAGATTTAGTTCATAATTTTCATTAATTTAATCATATTGAGCTACTTTTAAAATGTTTTGGCAATCAGAAAACTTTCATGTATAGTATAGTATATAGAAATATATTTTAATGACTTCATTAATTGAAAAATAACTTATCACTCCAAAATGAATAGTGTGGTCTCAACAATCCATGAAACAATTATGAAAAATAAATTCAAATTAAGGTCAAGGTGTTTGCAAAATTCAGCTTTTACTCTGCTGGTTCAAAATTCTGGCTTAGCATTGTTCATTTCTTTTGTCTTATTACTGGCCTACTCCTTTATTTTTTAAATTTTGAACTGAAATAATATCGGATAATCTGGTATGTTTTTTTATGAGTATGGATTCTGGGCTTAGTCTGCTAGGATGCATCAGATTGACTATAATAGAATCTCTGAGAGTAGGCAAACAAAATGGAAGAAGAATAGGAAGGAAGGTACCAGTAGCAATCAGTGGATATCAATGAAGCAGAATAGAAGATATATCAAAGTGATCTGGAAACATATAGATATCTGGATAGTATAATTGCTATTGCATCAATTTGAGGGTTAGAGCCCAGATGAACATATTGAGATATATAGCCTACTAAGGATCAATAACTTGTCACTGGTCAAGTATATTATTTGGTTTAAATGGAAAATATGAAAACTAGCATTCAATGTAAATCCACTTAGTAAAATAATACGCCAGTCCAAATGAAAATAGAAAAATCAAGGGCAACAAATCCATGAGTTGAGGAATATGTATAGGGTATAGGAGTCTGGACAAACTGACAAATATTCTGGTATAAACTGACTTTGATGATGACTTCCTATTTCTCTGTCTCTTCTCCCCTACTCCACCTCTTTATCTTTTAAGTGCCTATTTGAAACACTTAATCATATGTGCTATGGATCTTGAGGAATCTGAGGCTAGGTCTATACATTGATTTTGACAGGGACTGATTACTATAGCTGAGATATGAAATAAGTACTAGATCATAAGATACAAGAAAAGAATCCAACCAATGGATCAAAGGCATATAATAATGGAATCAAGATCATGACTGAGCACCACACACCTTATATAAGTGTTTGCTGAAGAGTTAGAATGATCATGTAATATAGAGTGGAGCTGTCTAAAGGCAGAATCAATGGATCCAAATATAGGGAATAGGACGATGAAAGAAGAGAACAAGGTGGATCATTATGGTGAAGAAAAGGAACAGATCTGTGAGGGATTAAATTATTTAACTGTTGAAAATGTTATGTTCAAAGAGTATTCAAAGGAAAAAAACTCAGTTACTTTAAAATACAAAACACATGGCAGGACTGAGGTAAAGAAATTGAAGTAGATTATCAGTTAACTAAAGGAAAGTAAAAGGACAAGTTTATGAAAGCAGGAAATAGTACTTGGTTTCCTCTATCACTGGGATATCTCACTATCGCTGAGATTACCAGGAAACATATCACTAGAGAAAACAATACTTTTTTAAAAAAATCATTTTTTGAAGTTTTAGAATAATTAAAGACCAATACAGAGGAAAAGAAAACTCATAAGTTGGTTCAGAGGTTGTATTCTGGAAAAGGAAAGCAGGTGCTACACTGATAACTCAGTAAAAGAAATATCAAGTCTGTTGCCTAAACCAGACAATGTGAAGTATCTAATTAGGACCTTCTGACAGAAGCATAGTGGCAGGCCTGAGGGCTGAATTTTCAAGTTGATACCAAGTTGTTAACTTACATGGGATGGTTTAACTTAGCTCCTGTGTTCTCTAGTCAGGAGGAAAGATGACTATTTTGGATTCTATTTTATTTAAGATAAATTCAAAAGTTGAGTAAAGAAAGGAGTAAAACACATTACCAGTAACATCAAGTGAAGGGAAACTTCCTTAATCTGAAATTATGCAGATTGTGAGATGGGAGAAAATGAATTATGGTGGAAAGGTTCCTAGGTTTGCAGTTAGAAACTTGACATTTAAGGTTGACATGGCACTTAACTGCTCTATGTCTCACTTTTCTCATCAACTTGAATGAATTCCTTATAAGAGATGACTTTTAAGATTGCTTCAAGTCTAAAAGTCCATTGAGATACAACCCTAAAGAACAGTGTTTCTTAACCTTCCTAATGCCATGACCCTTTAATACTCCTATGTGGGTGTATCTGCATGTGGGCAGATCCACCGGGAGATAGATAGAGGAACAATGTCTCAGTTCCTAAGACCACTGGAAATATGTGTTTTCCGATGGTCTTATGCAACCCCTGTGATTCCTGTGATAGGGTAATTGAACCCCCAAAGGGGTCATGATCCACAGGTTGAGAACCACTGCTAGAGAATCACTGAGTAGCAATATTGCCAAAGATCTGAGGAGCAAATCTGTTCAATCTATAATCAAAAGCAGTATCCATTATAATATACCCAAGAAGTCCTCCACTTTGCCTGAAGAATTCTGATTAAAGGAAACATTATTCACCAGTCTTTTAAATTCTGTTTTTAGATAGCTCTAATTGTTTCCCCACACAACATGAAGCCTAAATTTGAAATCCAATTCTTCTAGCCCAATTTTATTTCTCTTTTCACTGTAGACTACTAAAAGAAATGTTATTAGCTGATTTACTTTTGTCAGAAAGAGAACTCTGGATTCTTAGATAACTGAAATCTTCCATGATGCCTCTGTGGCCAGAATATGATCCATTTCCCTAACAATTTGTCAATTTGCTTTTTCTGTCCAGATGTCCTATTTTCCCCCCTCTATTTATCTTCACCCAAATGGCATTTTCCACTTATTCTTCCTAGTATGATTTTGAGACTAAATATAACAAGTATAAACCATGTTCAACATGATAAATCTTTAAACACTTAGTGACAGTTGCCATATCTCTTCTGAACATTCACTGCTCCAGGCTCCTTATTTGTTTCAAAAGAGATTCACTCAAAATATATTCATTGTTCTTTATGATCTTCATAACCTTTCCATTTTTGCTTTAGGTTGCCACTGTTATTTGTTAACTTCTCTATCGAGACTGGAAACCAATACTTTAGGTGATCTACTGCGGCAGAAAATAGAAAAATGATCAGTTCTCCACTTTTGGAAGCTATTTCTTAATCAGCATAAGACTACTCTAACATTATTTTTTTCCCCTTAAACATTTGAGCTTTACAGACCTATTTAATTAAATTATATACTTTTAATTACCAAAAATATTATTTTCTCTCCTCATCCACACATATTCAGAAAGAGGAAAAAGAAATCAAGGTCTTTGTGCCACATATAATGGCAAGCAAAACTAATTTCTGCATTGGACACGTTATATAAAAACATACGTATAAACTTCTTATACAAATGTGTATATGCATGTGTGCATGCATGTATGTATACATTTATATTTGTCTCCTCCTGCACCCTGAGTCCATTATAATGCACTAGAATCATGGTTACTGAATTGATTATTTTTTTTATTCTGCATTGTTATTATGTAAGTTATATGTCTTATTCCGTTTACTACATTCATCATAAGTTCATACAAGTCTTTCCAGGTTTCTTGGTATCTCATTTCTTATGAAAATAGTATTTCATTACATCTATGTACCATAACTTTTCAGTCATTCCATAACTGATGAGTACCCCCATAATTTCAAGATCTTTATTACTACAAAAAGAACCATTACAAGTTTTGCTATACTTTTTTCTTTTTCTTTCATCTCTTTAGGTTATTGTTGTAGTACTAATATTGTTGAGTTATTATCTATTTAGAGGCTTATATCAATATACCTAGATAGCCCCAATATCTGTGTAATTTCACTCTAACCCTAAATTCAAATCCTATACATGTCAAGTTTATTGTTTTATACACTAATTATAAAATCTTCTATTAATTACTTTAAGAGACCTTGCCTAAGTGAGGCCAGTTCTGTGGTAGTTTGGGTTCAATTCCAGAATGAAATTAGATAGTATTAGGTCATCCAGTAGTTAAAAAAAATTTACTTTCCAAATTATGGGAAAAATATTCAAGATGATATATATCAAGAATACCGTATGTTAATTCAACAGAGAAAAGCTCCCTTGATTCCTAATTACTCATGATGGTTTGTTAGCTAAGTATCAGGAGGCAATTGGATCTCCAAGTGACTCATTTGTACTCAGGCCATCAGGAAGTAATGTCTATGGCCTACATTTAGTTCACTAAGTCAATTAAGTCTCACATTTGTATTAACTAACTTTTTACTGGTTAAAATGGGGAAAAATCTGACCTAACTTTCATGGGTGTACACATGTGGAGGGTTGGTGTGTAGAGAGTTGTTAGAATATTTATTTATTATAACCCTTGTGGAATTTAATCCTATTAACTTAGCTCAAAATTCTGTCTGGTTTGTATCTTCATTACTCTGTCATACTGTATTATCTATCCTTCCCAGCCTTGTATCATCCACAGATCTAATGAGCATGTCATATATACCTTCATTTAAGTGCTAATAGAAGTGTAAAATGTAGCCAAGAATAGACTTCTGGGTTACCATAAAGGAAACCTTCCAGGTAGACAATGAATCATTTATGACCATGTTTCAAAGTATTTGTCATAATGATCTCATTTTATAAATCAAAATAATTGTCTTAAATGTTTATTTTATCACTTCATACTTTAGAACATGGTTGGAGACCCTGTGGCTTTGAGGTCACATATGGTCTTCTAGCTTCTTGGGTCCAGCTTTTTTACTGAGTCCAATTTTATGGAACCAATTCTTTTAATAAGGGGATTTGTTCTGGGAAATTTGGATTCAGTCAAAGGGCCACACTTGAGGACTGAGGGGACCACATGAGGCCCTGAGACCACAGGTTCACCACCCCAGAAGCCTAGCACTTTTACTTCAACTCTTTTATTCTCTACTACATTTTAAATACTGTTATAATGAAGTTGATGACTGAGTTATCTTTGAACACTTTTTCACAATAATTGACAATTATTTTTTAATTGTTGTTTAAAATTATTTTATTTAGTTATTTTTCATATACTTATTTGACAACTTCTCATGATCCTGCCATTTTAAGAAAGATTGTAACTTTTTTATGGAAAGCTCATCTATTTTTTCCCTTTTAATCACTACTACGCCACAAGCATCATCTCAGGAATTACCCTAAATTAAAAGCACAAAGTCAACAAAATTAATGTAATAATGCTCCTATCCCTAATAGTTATAATCCAGGGAGGCAATTCATGTATTGAATGGGCCAACCATCCAAAACAACTACTATATACAGGGAATGCCATCCAGTCCAATTGAAGCATCAAGGTACCCTGCAGGTGCTACATTCTCAGCTACTGAGGATCTAGAAAAGACAGTTCTTACCAGCAACATCCTTGACACTGTCAAGTGGTCAGTATCAGAAAACAAAATGATTTTTATCAATGCAAGTGATATTAAAGAAGCATGATTACTATATACTTTGTACTGGGACCTTAAAAGACACAGAACCTTTGTTCCTAATTTGCCCTTATCTTATCTCCCTCTACTTTCCTGGAGGTTAAGATATCCAATTAAGTATGCATGTTAGTCCTTCCTTAAGCCAAATCCAATAAGAGGAAGCATAACTCTTTCCCTTTCACTTCCCTGCTATTGACCTCCACTGTAATTCCTTTCTCTTGCCTCTTTCATATGAGGCAATTTACCCCATTCTAATTCTCCCTTTCTCCTTTTCCCAATATATTTCTCTCTCCTTGATTTAATTTTTTTTAGAAACAATTTCTTCATATCCAACTCACCCTGTGTCCCCTCCATATATAATGAAATAAAATATGATGTAATATAAAGAAATAAAATATAATGCAATATGATATGATGTGATGTGTTATGATGTGATAAAATAAATATGATATGATATAATATAATGTAATATAATATAATGTGACATGGCATGACATTACATGATATGGTATGGTATGGTATGGTATGGTATGGTATGGTATGGTATGGTATGAATAAAACACAACATAACATAATGTAACCCAACATAACATAACACAAAATAGTAAAACACAGCATAACACATGACAATATAACACAACACAACACAATACAATGCAATAAATGTAACATAACATAATATAATATAGCATAATATAGACTAGAGTAGATTAGAGTAGAACAGAGTAGAGTAGAATAGAACAGAATGGAACAGAATAGAATGTAATGGAACGGAACGGAACGGAACGGGATGGAATGGAATGGAATGGAATGGAATAGAATAGAACAGAACGGAACGGAACAGAACAGAACAAAGTGTACTATAATATAATGGAACAAAACAGAACATGGATGGTTGATTCTGGGTTTTAATCCTAACTCCCTTGACCTCCAGAATATTATATTCCAAGTCCTCATATCCCTTAATGTAGAAGATAGTAAATCTTGTGTTATCCTGTGTTTCCACAGTACTTTTTTTTTTACTTTTTGCTGCTTCTAATATTTTCTCCTTGACTTGAAAACTCTGGAATTTAGCCATATTATTCCTAAGACATTTCCCTTTGGGATCTCTTTTAGGAGGTAAATGGTGGATTCTTTCAATATCTATTTTACTCTGTTTCTAGAATGTCAGGACAGTTTTCTTTGATAATTAGTTGAAAGATAATATTCACCCTCCCTTTTGATCATGTTTAATAGTGCAATAATTTTTAAATAATCCCTCCAGGATTTATTTTCAAGGTTGGATGTTTTTCCAATGAGATATTTCACACTGACTTTTATTTTTTCCCATTTTTTGGTTTTCTTTTATGATTTCTTGATTTCTCATAAAGTCTTTAGCTTCCATTTGCTCCATTCTAATTTTTAAGAAATAATTTTCTTAAGTGAACTTTTGGGCCACCTTTTGCATTTGGCTAATTCTGCTTTTTAAGTTATTCTTCTTATTGGAACTCTTTTGCCATTTGGGTTAATATATTTTTTAAGTTGTTATTTTCTTCAGCATTTATTTTGGGTCTCCTTTAAAAAGCTATTGACTCATTTTTCATGATTTTCCCCCTCATCTCTCTTATTTCTCTTATCAATTTTACCTCTGCTTCTCTTACTTGATTTTCAAAATCCTTTTTGAGCTCTTCCATGGCATGAAACCAATTAATACTTTTTCTTTGATGCTTAGGATTAGATGCAGGAGCTTTGACTTTGTTTTCTTCCTCTCAGTGTATGTTTTTGATCTCTCTTGTCACCAAAGTAATATTCTATAGTCTCAGGATTTTTCCCATTGTTTGCTCATTTTCCCACACAATTACTTGACTTTTTAGTTCTTTGTTATGTAGAACTCCGCTGCCAAAGTAGAGGATGTACTATCCAAAACTTCAGGGGATTTTTACAGGCATTTTCAGAGATATCTCTAGGGACCTGTAAATTTTCATTTTTTCCAAGGTAGTACAATCAAAGGAGAGGTGTTACTCCTCTCCTGCTCTGTGGTCTGGTCTATGAATGATTATAATCCCTGTTTTCTGCCTTGGAATTGTATGGAGTATTCCATATCCACTTGCCTTTGTACCATCAAAGAATTCCTGCAATACCCCTCTGATCAGCCACTCAGCCCCCTACTTTTTGTGTGCTTAGAGCTCCTGAAGTAGTCTCTGCAGCTGCTGTTGCTGCTGCACCCTGAAACTGGGTCTGAACCATGCTTCTCTCTTGCCCACGTCTGACAGACCTCTCCTACTGGAGAGGTTCTAAGATGTCTTAGACAACTGTGGATCGAGAAGTCTGGAAAGTGCTACAGCTTCCAGTCATTCAGTCCCATGAAGCCTGCTTCAGGTTTGCAGAGCCCCGTCTATGTGGATGCAGTTTTTATTGGATAGTGCTCTTCTCTCAGATTGGTTCAACAGACCTTTCCTGTTGACCTCTCAGGTTGTCATGGACTGGAAATTTGTTTCAGTGTTCCAATTTTGTGTTTTTCACTGCTCTAGAATTTGTTATTTGTTTAGAGTCATTTTAGAAGTATTTGAAGGAGTTTGAGAGAACTCGAGCAATTTTCTGCTTTTACTCTGCCATCTTGGTTGCACCCCTGAAATAGCTCAAATTTAAAAGTCCCTCCCTCAAAGAAGGTATTCTGTGAACCTTCAATGACCATGTGAAAATAACATGTATTGATTTCATCTGGTTTTACTTTTATCCAACAAATTGGTTCTGCTGGCAAACTCTGGGTGTCCTTAATAATTCTGTGTGGCAACTCAGATATCATGTCTGATCTGGAATTCAACATTGTGGTCTTGTCCCCCACTTATTATTTAGGATTATATTATTTAGTTTCCAATTAATTTTTAGTCTGTCTTTCTATGGCCCTTTATTACAAACAACTTTTAATTGCATAATGATCTGAAAAGGATAAATTTAATATTTCTGCCATTATGCACTGGAATGTGAGTCTGTTATGCCCTAATATATAACTATTTTTTACATAGGTGCCCTGTGCTGCTGAGAAAAAGGTATGTTCCTTTCTATTCCCATTCAATTTTATCTAGAGGTCCAACATATCTACCTTTTTTAAAAAAGTCTATTCACCTCAACTTTTTCCTTCTTTATTTTTAGGTTAGAATTATCAAGTTCCAAGAGGAGGAGTTTGATCCCCCTTACTTGTATGGTTTTGCTACCTATTTCTTCTTGTAAATCCTTTAACTTCTCTAAGAATTTGGACGAAATACGACTTGGCATATATATGTTTAGTATTGACATTATTTCACTTTCTATGGTACATTTTAACATCATGTCATTTTTCTCTTTATCTCTTTTATAAGACATTTATTTATTTTGCTTTGTATGAGATCAGAATTTCTTCGCATGTTTTTTAACTTCACTTTATGCATAATATATGCTGCTCTAGCATTTTACCTTTACTCTGTGTGCTGTCATTTATCTGCTCCACCTCTCTGGGGCTCAGTGTATCCTGCTTGTTTTTTTGAGGTGGAGTCTGCAAATAGCTTACTGGGGAACATCATTTCCTTAGTTGGGTTCACCTTTTACCACAATGAAATGAAACTTATTTGTTCATATTCTTAGTCTCGTGCATCCAAAGACTGGTCCACACCATATTTCTGTTGGTGCTGCTATTCCAGGATCTTTTCAAAGGCTCTGTTTTATGGGTATTTGGGGATGAGAATGGGAGAGGGACAGGGACCTACTGCTTAGTCCAGCATATGTAGCAGACATTGTAAAATCTTTAGCCTCACCCTCCCTCCCTTAGTCATCAAAGGCCAATGGCAGCACAAAAATCAAGATGACTGGTGATTGCCCAGGGCAGAGTGTATAACTTTGGCATCTTTGATACCTACCCAATATCTGGATATCACTTGGTCCTGATATGCATCATCTGGACTTGTGTCTCTGTATTCTTTGGATATTGTGTGTTGTCTTTCATAAGGATTGTAGAGATGGCTCAGATGAGGAAACTTTCAGTTCACCATAAGCCCACTAGGGTATAATCAAATTGCTGCTCTTCTGGACTGAAGTTTCCCATTTGGGATCTAGGAAACAAAACTGAATATTTGCCTCTATATGGAGCTCTGATGAATATTTGTTAGTTTCATTACATGTTGGCTTGTGGAAAGTTCTATTGTTCCCTAACGTGTAGATATGTATCTATATATATATATACATATATATAGATACATATATCTATATGTATATATCTATGTATACATATGTATATATGTTCTTAGAAAAACTTCTTGAATGCCCCCATTTATAAATTATGTCCTAACATATTTCCTATATAGAGGCATTGTGCTTTCATATTTCTCTAGCAAAGCACTGGACATTCACCTGTACAGTGTCAACAACTTGTCCATATTTTCAAAGGACACTTTCCTTTATCAAAAGGAAATGGCTCTATGCTGGACTTCCATGCAAATAAGAAAAATTAAGACTATTCTAAATCATATTTCCCCTTGAATTCTGTGTCTTCATCTACTTAGCAAGAGAAAGTTGCCAGATTCTCTGTCAACAACCCTTCTTTCGAAGCAAATACAGAGGGGAGAAAAAGAATTTGATATAAAATGCTTAGGATACCTATGTATCACAATGACCAATCGCGATTCCAGAGGATATTGGATGAGACACATTACTAACATCCAGATGGAGAAATGATTGTAGATTGAGATACAGTTTGGAACATGGCCAATGTGGGAATTAGTTTTACCTGAATTTATGTATGTTTCACATGGGTTCTGTTAGCTTGCTTTCTAAATGAGAATGTCAGAAAAGTGCGAGGGGGAGAAGGAACTTCTTCATTAGAAAAAAATGTTTTCAAAGGAAAATAGATTTGACATAAATACTCATTGTCATTGATCTTGAAGTGTTTTCCTTGGGACTGGTGTGCTTCTCTCACAGCTTGTTTGGGTGTGTGTGTGTGTGTGTTTGTGTGTGTGAGTGTGCATCCCTTAACTATCAGTTAGCCACCACGTTACAAACAATATATCCTATTTCTAGAGATACAAAAAAGTGATGACTAATTTAAAGCCATGCATCAGCTGATACTTTTTGTCCACGCGGAAAGGAAAATGTGCTAATATTTTCATGTAATAAGTCAAAGGGAGGATTCTGGGAAGATAGAAAATGTCAAGCTCTCAAATTTTTCCTCCATGAAAGGGATGATAGAAACTCAGATTCGACACAGAGTGGTGAAAATAAATAAAAGTAGGGGCAGAACAAGTGTCATAATGGAATAATTGGTGAAGAATTGAAGAAAAAATTCTAAATTAAGATTTTTTTTCCCTGTGAAGAGTGAACACCTCCAGGGTGGGGACAGCTTAAACTATAAGTGGCAAGACCTGAAGTTAGCTACATTGGTAGGTTCCGCAGCCACAGGAACTTTTTCCTGTGGCAGAGTAAAGAGAATTGGGTGTCTGAGTTGGAGAAGAAATAGAGAACCTCTGCTGACAAGGAATGCCATATCCAGCTATGCTGTGGAGATATACTGGGTGTAAGAAGGAAGCAGCAGGGCAAGATGCCACTGAATGTAGGCACTTACAGGAAGCTAGAGGTCTTTGTTCCAGTGGTAGGTCAGAAGGGAGTATTGCAGGTGGATCTGAGGATAGGGGCACCATACCCTATACCCTGGTTCTGGAGGTGATTATAAAAATTAAGCTATTACAAACCAAAAAAAAAACACAACACACAAGTAAAGGAAAATTTACCCATGGAGTTACTATGAGAATAGAGAAGACCAGTGGTTGTATTCAGAGGAGGATACAGAAGCAAAGAAACCTCCTTCTATGCCAAAAGATAATGCCAAATGGTTATCTGCCCAAAAATAATTAATTGAATAATTAATTAATTGAAAATAAACTTTAAAAAAGACTCTAAAAATCAAATGAGAGAAATTGAGGACAAACTTAAAAAATGGAAAAACAATAATCCAAGAAAAACAAGAAAATTATGAAAAGTCAAAAAAAAAAGATATCCAGAATGTTAAAGAAAATAATGACTCCTTGAAAATTAGAATGGGGAAAGGGGAACTCAGCAAAGTTATGAAGTCAAAAAATAAAATATTTAGAATGAAAAATGTAGAAGAGAATGTGAAATGTCTCATAAGAAAAACAACTGATCTAAAGAACAGATAAAGAAGAGAAAATATAAGAATAATAAGACTACCTGAAAGTTATGAACAAAAGAAAGTATCTTGATGCAATAATACAAGAACTAATTTAAAAAAATATGTACTGAGCATAACGTAAAAATGGAAAAAATCCACCAATTACTGCTTGAAAGAGGTCCTACAAGGAAAACTCACAGGGACATTAAATTCTAACTCAAAAACCACCAGTTGGACAAAATAATCCAGGTAATAAAAAAAGAAGTTTACATATGACAGTAATATAGTTAGAATTGATAGGAAAAAATCTATGATCTAATAAAATGCTTTAATAGTTAGATCTATGTAAATGTGGAATATTTTTCTATGGTAGATAGTGAATACTTCTTCTTGGCTCACAACCTATGCATCATCCTTGACTCCTTACTCTCTCTCACTTCCTTCCTGCCCCATTCAATCAATTTCCAAGTCCTGAAGATTTTCTCCTTTCTTTTCTTTAACATTGCCATTATCCTGGGGAAGGACCGTATTACCTCATTCTTAGACTTTTTCAATTGCTTTATCTATTCTTTGTGCCCCAAGTCTCTAGCCACTCCAATTCATCTCCATTCCAATGGCAAAGTGATTCACCTAAAGTGCAGATCTTACCATATCACTATCCTTCTTAATCATCTTCAATTCTTCCCTTTTTATTTAAAGAGTAAAATCTTCCTTTTGGATCTTAAAACCCTTCCTAACCTGGTCCTATTCATCCTCTCTAATCTTGTTATGCCTTTTTAACCTGTAGTGATGTGTCCTAGGTCACTTTGTTGCTCCTTACAAATGTCATTCCATATCCTAACTTAGGCATTTTCTCTGACTTAAATTCTCTCCTTCCTCATATTGTCTCCTGGTTTCCCTAGTTTCTTTCAAGTCCAGTCAAAATTATCCTCTACAAGACATTTCCACATCCACATTGATGCTAGTACTTTCCTAGTTGGTTTCATTTTGTCCCTCATATAAGAGTTTAAACTCCTTGAGATTAAAGACTTTATTTTTCTTTTTCTTTACATATCCAGAGTTTAGCAGTGGTTGCCATGTGATGGGTAGTAATGGCAAGCAAAGAAGTAGTTCACAACTTCTTTCAGCTATTGAATTAACACCTGTTTTCCATTCAAGTTTCTTTTGAGCCTTGGATCAAGTCTATTAAGAAACAGAACCTGTGAACCCCATAACTTGTGAAATCTAGAACTCATGAACTCCTGCAACAGGAAGGGGAGGAGCTAATGACCATATATAAGGAGAGGCCCAGGCTAGAGGGAGCAGAGCTGAGAAGAGGACTCTTGTAGTGACAAAGTGAAGAAGAAAACTTGTGGTATCCTGGCACTCTGTTTGTCTGCTCTGTCTGCTTTGATGTTTGTTGTGATACTTTGTACAGAAGCCCTGGGACCTTACTTGGAACACTAAATGAGGATGTTCTGGTTGTTCCTTTACAGAAGTCCTGGAGGATGGTTTTGGAGGTCCTGGGACTTTACTGATAATTTGTATTGACTTCTTAGACCTTATTTGTGGATCAGTGCTGATTTCTATGCTGATGATTTGTGTTGAGTTCTCAGACCTCGTTGGTGGGTCTGAGATGATTTCACAGGCAGATAGTGAATGGATGATGGTGTTGGTAATGTGTATGAATATTATTGTGGCTTGGTCTAATTTTGTCTTCCTAGAAACAGGAACTGTGAAGGAATTGAGGTGGACTGGATACTGTGAACTTCAATATGGAATACAACCTGGACAAAGAACTGGACAAGGCACTGGGCAAGGAACTGGGAGCTGCCTGCCTTTGAACCCAGGTGACAGTTGGAGCTGAGACCATGGAAGAGGAGCCATGGAAGCTGACAGCCAGTCTCAAGTCAGGCTGAAAGAAGACTTTACTTGGATACTCTTTACAGAATGAGAAGATTATGATTTACTTGGGTGGAGAACTTTGGCTTTTATACTTTGTGGTTGAATTAAGGATTTTGTAATTGACTAAACTGAAAATTATGTGACTACTTTGGTGAAAACTATGTGGCCATTTTAATGATAAGTTGCTGAGTTGTGACATTGTGAACGCTGTATTTTGATTATCTGTAAATGTTTTGCTTTGTTTTTTATTGAATAGGGAATTCAGTGTACTATGTAATTAGAATCTTGAAAGCTGTTCACAGCAGCAGTTCCCTGGAAAGTTGATTGTGCATGACTTTATATTATTTAAAAATTCTTGTTGACTAAAAGAGGAGTGTGAATAATCACCTTGATGAATATTATAGAAAAATAAAATTCCTCTACTGTTACTGCTTCAATTAAAGGATTTCTGAGGTTCTTCATAACTCCAAGTTTCTCTATCTGAAATCAAAAGAAAATAGAAAATAAATATATTTCCATCTACATTTTTTTTTCAGAAAACTATGCAAATAGGCACCAGAGAATCAGATAAAAAAAAACTTCAAGGAGAGTAAGTGCAGAGACAAGCTGCACAACTTTTCCCCAAAACATATTCCAACATTTTAATCTGTAATGTATGTCTTAAATTCCTCTTGATACAATTTAAACTCATTTTATCTTGTCCTGTCCTCAGTGGAAATAGAGAACAGCTGCTCACTGCCATCTGTGCAATATCCGGCAGCATGCTGAACATGAAATAGTTTTTTATGGATCACGTTCATATGTATTTCATAATACCAGATCTGTTAGAGAATCAGAAGTAAAAAGGAAGTACTTCGTATGAACCTTGAGGATTATAGTGTTAGACAAGGCACTATAAGATACAATAACAAGATGAAAAAGGGGCAAATCACAAGTTGATGCCATGGTAGAATGGTTTAAGAAGTGAAGGATACCAGCTTCTCTGATTAAGAACTTTTGCTTTCTCACTATATTGTGTTGCCTCCCTATAGTTTTCTGTTTAACATTACAATATATCTGAAATTGCAATGGCATTTTATTTATTTTAGAATGGGGACTTATTATATTTAGTATTTTTTCTAGTGACATGTAAAATAATTTTTAAAATTCATTTTTAAAAAAATTTGAGTCAAATTCTCTCTCTTTCAACCCCCTCTACCCTTCGAGAAGGAAAGTAATATAATATCAATTATACATGTGTAGCCATGCAAAACATTTCTATGAAAGTCATGTAGTGAAAGAAAACATAGATCAAAGAAATAATAACAACCAAAAATGTCAAGAAAAAAATGAAATTAATCTGTATTCAAACAACATCAATACTTTATTTGAGGATGAATATAGTATATTTTTATCATAAATCCTTCAGAGTTGTCTTGGATAGCTCTATTGCTAAGAATAGCTTAATAACTCAGAAGAGATTATGCCACTATATTGTTGTTATGTTGTACACAATACAACTCATTTTGCATCAGTTCACTCAAGTCTCTCTAGGCCTTTCTGAAGACATCCTACTCATCATTTCCCATAGTACAGTAGTATTCCATCACAATCACATACCACAATTTGTTTAGCCATTTCCCAATTGAGGGGAATTCCTTCAGTTTCTAATACTTTGCCATGATAAAAGAATTGCTATAAATATTTTGTTTTTTGTGTACATATGACCTTTCCTTTTTTAAAATCTCTTTTGGGACACAGATTTAGTATTGGTATTGCTATGTTAAAAGGGAGGCTTGGTTTTATAGATCATTGGGCATAATTCCAAATAGCTTTAAAGAATGGTTGAATCAGTTCTAACCTCTACCAACAATGCATTAATGCTTTGTTTTGTCTACATCCCTTCCACCATTTGCCATTTTATTTTCTGTCCAATTAGTCAATTTGCTAAATATGAAGTGGTTCCCTGGAAATATTTTAATTCATATTTCTTCAATCAATAGTGATTTAGAACATTTTTATTACAGCTATTTGTATCTTTGCTTATTTCATCAGCAAACTTTTCATATACTTTAGTCATTTATCAATCAGGAAATGTCTCTTACTTTCATAAATTTGATTTAGTGCTTTACATGCTTGAAGAATTAGCTCTTGATAGGAGAGCAGATCGGCTGCACTGGAGGCACAGTTACCAAATTTATCAGGCCAGAATAAAAAATGGCTAGCAGAAAGGTCAGTGGATTTTGCTAACTCAGGAGGAGAAGAGCGGGTCCAGCCAAACTGCTCCCAGGGCAAGGAAGCAGTGGGAGGAGGCTGTAGCAGCAGGAACGGAGCAGCAGTGGCCTCCACTGGGCTGCTTTAGAGCCCTCTGCGTGCAGATAGCAGGGGGGTTGAGGTGATCCATCAGGGCCAAGGGCTCTTGCGTTGACCGGCCTGGATCTGCATCGTGGTCTTGAGTGGTGGTCCTGGGGTGCGCTTTCAGTGAGCTAAAGCTGGGGAGGGCTGCAGCATCCCACTAATAGCTCCGGCAGCTGTGAGGGTCCCAGCGATTTGGGACAGAGCTTTCCCCCTCCAGGAAGCAGAGTTCCGCAGAGCTAAAAAACCAAGCAATTAATAGACTGGACAACATGAGAAAAAGGAAGCAAGATAGGAACAGCAGTAAAACTCTAGAATCCTTTTTTATGGACAAAAAATATCAAAGTATGGAGCGGGAGGAAAACAACTCGGTCAGAACTCCCTCACCAAATGCTTCCAAGACACTGGAAGAATGCCTACTAGCTATACATCAACTGAAAAAGGACTTTGAAAACCAAATAAGAGAAATAGAGGAAAAATTGGAAAGAAAATTAGAATGATGCGAGAAAGTCATGAAAAGAGAGTCAACAATCTGACTGAAGAAAAC
>CM053600.1:99831641-99853929 GCA_028646575.1 Pseudocheirus occidentalis
TCATCATTTTCTACACCACAGCAATATTTCTACCTTATGCTATCTAATTATTTTAGACAGTCTAAAATAATATTGATTAATATGCTAAATATAGTGTAATTTCCTTCTTTTATTATTTTTATTAAACCTATTTTAGCTTTTACTTAGTCTGAGATCATGATTACTACCTCTGTTTTTTCCCTAATATATTTTACTTCTGATCTTTAGTTTATGCTTGCCTCCCTCCCCCCTCTCTCTTTCTCTCTCTCTCTCTCTCAATCTCTCTCTCTCTTTCTTTCTCTCTCTCTCAATCTCTCTCTCTCTCTCTCTCTCTCTCTCTCTCTCTCTCTCTCTCTGTCTCTCTCTCTCTCTCTCTCTCTTGCTTTTTGGAGGGGGTAGGAAGGGCAGTTGGGGTTGAGTGACTTGCCCACGGTCATAAGGCTAGTAAGTGTGTCAAGTGTCTTAAGCAGGATTTGAACTCAGGTCCTCCTGACTCTAGGGCCAGTGGTCTATTCACTGTACCACCTAGCTGCCCTATTTTGTATGTCTCTTATTTCCTATCCCTCCAGACTCCTCTGCTTTATTTCTATTTGCTATCTTTCTCTCCTATTTCTTAACCTACGATTTCCAAAGATTTCTCCCTTAACCTTGCATTCCTATTCATCAAAACACCCTTCTACACCCCCCTTATCCTTATTTTCCTCTCAATCTTATTTGCTTAGATTTTATCTATTTAAACTCAATTTAATCAAAATTTCTATTTTACTTCCCATAATTGCCTGTTTTTTCTTTGGCAATAAATTCTTCCCATTTTCATAGATCAGAAAGTTATATTTTTCCATGCTTCCTTAGCTTATTCATGATTTCACCCTTGCTGACAAAATCATTTATTCATTTTAATTTTATCTCAGTATATGAGTGTTCATCTGTGCCTAGTTTCTTCCAAACTGGCTTCTTGTTTTCCCACCATTTTTTAGATGCTTAATTCTTACCCCCCCCAAAACTTGGATCTTAGGGTTTATGAAACACTCAATGACTGTAATAATTTCCCACTCAGTATTGTGTCCCTAATCCATTCCACCTATCCACCATTCTGTTTCCTTGCCAATAACAGATTGTTTTAATGACTACTGCTTTTTAATATAATTTCAATTCAAGAGACACTAGGCTGCCTTTCTTATTTTTTAAAATTATTCTTTTCATGTTCTTGATCTTTAATTCTTCCAGATGAATTTTTAAAATTTTTTCTAGATCTATAAAATAATCACTTGCTAATTTGATTAGTATATCACTGAAAACATAAATTAAATTTGGTAGAATTGTGATTTTTATTATATTGTCTTGGCCTACCCAAGAACAAGTAACATTTCTCCAGTTGTTTAGAACTGTCTATATTTTTGTGAAACAACAACAACAACAACAACAAATATTTGTAGGGGCAGCTAGGTGGTGCAGTGAATATAGCATGGACTCTGGAATCAGGAGGACCTTAGTTCCAATCCTACCTTAGACACTTAACACTTAATAGCCATGTGACGTCAGGCAAGCCACTTAACCCCAATTTCCCAGCCTTTCCCCTGCCAAAAAGCAAAAAGAAGCAAAGAAACAAAACAAAACAAAAACCATTTCTAACTGTGTGTGTAATCTGTGGATTTGTCTTGGCAGGTAGACTCCCAAGTGGTTTATATTTTACATGGTGAATTTTATCAGAATTTCTCTTTCTGTCTCTTCCTTCAGGATTTTATTTGTAGTGTGTAGGAATGCTGATTACTTAATTGAATTTTCTTTGCATCCTGCAAGTTATATGCTATTATTATTCACAACATGTTTGTTTGTTGGTCTGTTTTAGTTGACTTTCTTAGATTCTCTACATATACCATCATATCATCTGCAGATACTTTTGGCTTGATTTTCTCATTGCCTATTTTTATTCCTTATATTTCTCTGTCTTGTCTTATTGTTATTAGTAGCATTTCTTTTATGCTATTCAATAAAATTATTGACAATGGAATCCTTGAAGCACTCCTGATATTTTTCAAATGGTTTCATATATATTACCTTTCAAGATATTGCTTGTTTTTAATTTTGGACAAGTATAACTTGTGATTTTAAAGACTCCATTGCTTCCTATGTATTCTAGTAGTTTTATATGAATGAGTGCTATTTAGTGTCAAAGTGTTTTTTTTTTCCAATCTGTTGATATAATCTTACGCTTTTTATTGTTATTATAATGGATATAGTCATATATGCTGATTGTTTTCTTAACATCGAACCAGCCCTGCATTCCTTGGAAAAACCCAACCTAGTCATAGTGTGTGATCTTTGTGATATAGTGATGTAATCCCATTGATAGTATTTTGTTTTTAAATTATTGCATTTATATTTATTAAAGTAAATTGTTTACAATTTCTTTCATTGTTTCCACCTTCCGTGGTTTAGGTATCAGAACAATAATTGTGCCATCAGAACGATTTGATGGTACTCTTTCTCCACCTATTACCACCCCCCAAAAGTTTATGTCATATTGGGACTAAATGTTCCTACAACGTTTAGTAGAATTCATTTACAAATCTATATGAGTCTAGGCATTTTTTTTCTTAGAGAGCTCATGTATGTTTTAATTTCTTTTTTTTTCTAATATTGGATTATTTTAGCATTCTCTTCCCACTTTGGTCAATCTTAGCAGTTTGTATTTTTGTAAATATTATCATTTCACTTAGATTGCTAGTTTTACTGGATTGTATCTGGAAAAATTGCTACTACTAATTGTTTTAATTTCACATATATCAGTGGTATCTTCACCTTTTTTCATTGTGATACAAATAATTGTTTCCTTCTGTCTTTTTTTTAAATTAAATTAAGCAATGGGTCATTATTTAGCTTTTTATAGATAAACAACATTTAGTTTGATTTAATAGTTCATTTTTTATCTTTCAATTTTGTTGATATCTTCTTTTATTTTCAGGATTTCCATTTTGGTATTTGGGAATTTTTAATTTTCACTTTTCCTAGCTTTTTCTAGTTTTTTTTTAAGTTCCATGCCTAATTCATTGATTTGCTGTTTTTTCCCTTTTCTTGATGGGCACATTTAGAGATATACATTTCAGTAAGTATTGCTTTGGCTCCATCTCTGAAGGTAGTCTTATTGTTGTTTTTCTCTCTTATGAAATTATTTATAGTTTAACTGATTTTTTCTCACTCATTTTAAAGATGAAATTATTAATTTTGAATATTTTTATATATGCTTCCATTGTCCTTAGTTGTATATATGTATATATGTATATATATATATACACACACACACATATACACACACACATATATATATATATTGCATTTTTTGAAAAGTCTCCATTAAATATTTCTGTTTTTCTAAATATTGTTTAGAGATTTAATACCCTAATACATGGTCAATTTTTTTGGAACAAGTCATGTACAACTGAAATATATATGTGTAACTTTTCTAAGATTCTCTTCTTTTTCTTGACTTCTCTGCTATTTGTTTTTATGGTTTGCTTTATCTAGGTCCGAGAGGGGAAAATTGAGCTTCTCCCACTAAAATAGTTTTATCCTCTATTTCTTTTTGTTATTCATTTATCTTTTCCTTTAAAAAACTGTACTCTATGTTGATGCATATGTGTTTCGTGTTGATGTTATTCAATTATCTTCTACCCCACTGCTGGTAATGATGGCTTTCTGGTACCACAAGAGTAGCTAGATATATTTTTCCCGCTTTGAACTTATTTAGATGTGAATGACATTCAAGTGTTTCTTGACCCCCTCCAATCCCAATCTTTCCTTCCTTGTGTGCTTCTTTTATGTAAACAAATTTACTCATTCTTCCCCTCTCTTCCTTTTTATACCAGGGATCCCTCTTTCTCCCCAATCTATTTTTCAAAAGTCATCCCAACACAATCAATTCACTCCTGCACCTTCCATCTAGAGTTCTTTTAACTTCCCTAATAATTATAAAGTTTTAAAATATAGACATATTATCTCCCCACATAGAATGACAAACAGTTTAACTTTATTGATTTTATTATGATTTTTCTTTCTTGTTTACCTTCCTTTGCTTCTTTTGATTTTTGTAATTGAAACTAAATTTTTTCTTCAGGTTTGATCTTTTCATCAAGAAAAATTAAACATCTTCTATTTCCTTAAACCACCATTTTACCTGGGGGGATTATATTCAATTTTACTTGTGAGGGTATTCTTGTTTGTAATTCCAGCTCTTTTGACTTCTGGAATATTACATTTAAAGTCTTCTTTTCCTTTAATGAGGAAATTGCCAAATATTTTGTGATCCTGACTGTGACTCAAAAACAATTTAATTGTTTCTATCAATTTTCTTTTTGACTTCAGTTCTCTGGAATTTGGCTATAGTATTCCTGGAAAATTATACTTTTGGATCTATTTCCAGTAGTAATCAGTGGATTCTTTTTATTTCAATTTTACTTTCTGGTTCAGTGATATTGATGTAGTTATTCTTCATGATTTCTTGAAGTATGATGTCTTGACTGCCTTTATTTTTTGATCATGGCTTTCAGGTAGTTCAGTATTTTTAAAATTTATTTCTTCCGATCTATTTTTTCTTGTCAATTGCTTTTTTCTAAAGAGATCTTTCACATTTTCTTTTATTTTTTGAATTCTTAAACATGTTCACACTTTAGATGATATCCACTCTTCTTTCCCTTTTCAAGACTCTTGATTCCACTTCTCTAGACTTTGTCTCTAGGAAAGAATAGGCTCAGCACTTCTGTAGTGCCAGTTCATATAGTGCTCATCTTAAATGAAGAAAGCAACAAACATTCTTAAAACTTGCAGTTTAGAAATATTCCTTATTATATGATATAGTCCATAAGAATTCCTTCCTTTTTTAAAATCTCTAAAGGATAGAGAAAACCTTAAAGGTATAAAGTTTTAAAACCCCAAGTCTCAGAATTAGCACCAGCACACATGGCAGTAAGCATATCTTTTGAAATCCCAAACAAGTGAATACCACGAAATATTCTTTTACAATAACATTTATCATACAATTTTAACTCAAACTAAAGTAACAAAATTGTTTTACCATGATGCAACATCATTTAGTCCATCACCTTTTTATACTATACATTCTATGTAACTACATCCAATAAAAGCATTTCACCTGTCACCTGTTTGTTGAAACAATTAATAATATTAGGAAGTACAGTGAGTGTGTCAATATATCAACTATTCATTCTATCCTTAATGATTGACCCCACCACAATTCTTCATTTAAATTAATATTCCATGTTTCACACACATATGTAATTACTTTAGCGATTTCCCAATCTTTATTCATAATTTCATCTGTAAGTGATTTCTTACAGAAATAGAAGGCACTTCATGAGCTTCTGTTGCAGGAAAAAAGAAGAAATTTAAGATGATAGCCAATATTCTGGTAATGACATTTCTTTTCTAGGACAGCAACATAGTTTTTCTCCAGGCCCATTGTAAGACCTGAAATTAATTTGGTAGAATATGACAGAACTCGTGCTCTATTATCATAGTATATAAAGTTTGCAATCATCTTCAGGCCACATTAAAACAGAAAAGATTGTCTTCATAAGAGATCAAAGAAGAATAAGCATTTTTTGGTTATGATTACACTTGCTCTGCAATTATGTATATTCTTCTTGTTTCCTCATTTATTCACTTTCCCCTTAAAGAAGTCAGCCTGATTATAACTAGTTACTGTTTCCATCTGTTTAGAATCTTGATTTTCCATCCATCCATCCCAAGTTTTGACCTGTCATATTCTTCTTTTCCACTATCCCAAACCTTCTGTTAAGCACCACATCTGATTAGCCTCTAATCACCCCCCAACAGCATGCAAACAGGTAAAAATTTGTTGGTATATTAATGTATTTCATAGATAAGTTAGATGGGTACTGTTCAAGAATTCATCTCTAAAACACAACAAGTAAATCTGTAAATGATGGTGGCAATGATGCGAAATTATTCATCATACACATTTTATGGTATATTTTTATTTTAGCTGAGCATTTTGGGGGGATGGGGGCTTTGAAGTAAAAAAATTCCAAGTGGCTCATCAGGTCATCACTTTAATATTAAAGATGCTTAGATATTTGATATTGTTCTTATAAGCATTGGTGCTTAGATATGTATCTTTTATGAAAGATCACTGCACATAATTCTGGCTGAATTCATGGATCTTTATTAATTGGAATCAGACACATGCAGTGACATAGTACCTAATCCTCTCTCCAGAAAAATTTACTTGAGGCATGATAAATTGAGATTAATGACTGAAAAAAAAACTACAAAAATGAGACTGTATCTCTGTAAGTTCTGATGTCCAGGAGAGGCTCTGGTTCATCAAACATCTTTTTTAAAAGCAACAAGAAATGTGATTGCAATAAAAAAAAACAAGTAAATATTAGAAAGTGTCCTGGGACAGTGGGAAAAACACTGGATCTAGAGGCAGAGGAGTTGATTCAACATCTGACTCTGTCACCTGACCTCAAATATGCAAATCCTCTCTTGGCCTCACTTTGTCCGTTAGTACAATTAAAGTAATGGCATTAAAAGTTCTCCAAATTTCTAAGTAGAGAAATGCAAATTAAAACAACTCAAGGGTTCCACCATAAAAATATCAAATGATTAATGATGATAAAGGAGAATGACAAATTTTGAAGGGCCTAAGGGGCAAAGGAAACATTAATAGCCTTCTAATCTAGTCATTCTAGCCAAAAGCAATTTGGTATTATTCCCCATAAGTTAGCAAAATAGTGGGCATGCATTAAAAATTGCATACTATAATGAAAAGGCATATGCTTAGATACCCTGATAGACAACTACTATGTCTGTATCCTAAAAGAGTAAATAAAGAAGACAATGACCAATATGTATAAAACATAGCAGCTTTAGAAATTAGAAATTTAGAAACTAAATGTGACTTAAGGAATGTGCAAATAAATTGTGGCATATGACTGGGATGGAATACTGCAGAATTCTACAAAATGATGAAATGCACATTTTCAGTAGTAACAATAAAATGATATGAGTACACAATACAGAGAATAATTCATATTGTGAAAATTACATTGCAATGTAAAATATCTTTATAAGACTATAGTAATATGATGAATAAAATGATGAACAATAAGTTAGGGGGATTAAAGGTGAAACTTATCATTCATTTACTGGCAGAAAGGTAACAGATTTAAAACTCAGAATAAGACATGTTTTTGGATATGGCCAATGTGGGAATTTGTTTTGTAGTTTACATTCACACACATACATACTATAAATAAATATATGGGTAAAACCATAATAAATATAAAGATTTATAACTATAGATATATTTCAGTAAATATTTTATTTTCTCATTGCTCAACAGGGAGGGCAGTCAGAAAATAGATAAATCCATATATAATGTCTGAGTAGATAAACAAATGAGTGAATATATTCATAAAACACATCTAAAAGAAAGAAAAAACATGAGAGAACCTGTTCACACACACAAAGTTGATCCCAATGATAATGTGTGTGTGTGTATCTCAGTTATATAAAGATGAAGAAGGGCAAAAAATTACAGGCCTAAACTACTGGTAAAACTGCATACTCCTTGTACAAGGAAATAACAAAGCTGAAAAGAAAAAAATCAATATTATGTATTTAGTCTTGTCTATGATCTACCCTCCTTCCCCCTGGTATATCAAATCTTTCCTCCTGTAAATGCAATAATGTACATGAGTTGTTGAAAAAAGCATTTCTGGAAGAGAAAAGAGGAACTAAACAAAACCCATAAGGTTTTAAAATGATATTTCCTTCCCATTAAAATGAAGAATGCCTGTAAAATGATTTTTTTCCTCCTTAACATAAGAGGTTCTTTTAAAAGCATTTGCATATGCATAAAAATAACTTTCTAACATATGTAAATTTAAAAAGTATAAGTGAGTAAATATGAAGGCAATTAAATATCTGAGTATAAAAATAATAAGATTACATTTAATGTGTTCAGGGAAGCATCGATATTTTCAAAGAATAAATAAGAAACTAAAAAGAAATATTACTATAGTTTCATGGAATTTTAAAGTAATGTTTTCCTCTAAAATGGAAGCATTAAAGATTTCTAAATTTCAGGGACAACATGACTACCTCAGACTTTAGCAATAAAATATTCTTCTTCTAAGAGGATGCCTTCATCACAAATGAAATATGCCCTCTTTCATCTGTACCCCTGTCACACAGCAATGTGTGCCTGTCTGATATGTCTGTGAGGCTGTCATACACCCAGAGTTGGAAGAGGATTTGGAAGTACAGATCTTGACACCATATTACACCTTTATAAAGTCCTTTACCTTAGCCAAAACAAGTATATGTTACGGCAAGTAATGATAGTCAATGTGGTTTACATCCTAGAGCATTAATGGTTTTGGAAATTCATATTGATCATTTTATTTGGGTTCTAGGTTGTCTTTTGGTAGTTTTTTTCCTAGTCTACATGTATAAGCCAAATCAATGAAACATAAATTTCTTGAGAAGTTTTTTTTATTTAATTCAGAGAACATCAATATATTACTTGATTTCTTCGTGCTACATTTGGATCTATAAATGATTGTTTTTGTTACCCATATATGTATAGCACTCAAATGGATAGAAAGGAAACTTGAGGGGAGCCAAAATCAACATGGTTGAATAAAGCAGCTTTTCAGCTACAGTCACCCAACATTCCCTTCCAAATAATTTTAAAGTAATATCATGTCAATTCCTGGAGCAGCACAGCTAACATAAGGTTAGGATGAGAGTTTTTTCAGTTCAATATAGTTTAAGAGGTAAGGATGAGAGGTCTGTAACACTGGGGCAAAAGCTTGCCCAGAGCTCAGTACAGCAGCAACATCAACTGTGGGCCTCAGAGATTATGTGGACAGCACCAGCAGTACTAAGAATATGCCTGAGAATTCTCAGCGCTGAAAGAAGTTAAGAGGATTGAACAATAGGTCAGAAAGAAAATAATTCAAAGACTCCTGCATGGGCCCTGAACCCTGGACATGGTGTCACCTGGCAACTCCATTGACTCTTACCATTTCCTTGCCCTAATTTCAGGGCTGAGAGAACTTGTGGTTGCAAGGGACAGCAGTATGTATGCATGTCTGTAAGTGTATTATGTATGTGTATATATGTATACATAGACATCTATCCATGTATATTTTTGTGTATGTATGTACATGTACATGCTTATATGATGTGCATGTATTATATATGTATACATATGTACCTGTGTTGAGAGAGAGAGAAAGAAAGAAAGAAAGAAAGAAAGAAAGAAGGAAGGAAGGAAGGAAAGAAAGAAAGAAAGAAAGAAAGAAGGAAGGAAGGAAGGAAAGAAAGAAAGAAAGAAAGAAAGAAAGAAAGAAAGAAAGAAAGAAAGAAAGAAAGAAAGAAAGAAAGAAAGAAAGAAAGAAAGAAAGAAATGCTTACATCCTCAGGTATATAAATCTATCTTACTCATTAGGGGAAAACAATGAGATGAAGAGAATAGAAAGAAATGCATGATAAAAGGGAGGATGTCTTAAACGAGAAACTTGTCCAAAGCAAAACAGACTTTTGAGGAGAAATATAATGTTAGCTATAGTCTCTGTATCAAATATTTTACTTGATTATTCTTTTGTCACAAGAAAATGTTCTGTAGAGGAGATAAAATTACTGATGTTGAGATAAGAGAAATATATACGCATATACATAAATATACACACGTACATATGTATGTACATGTCTATTTGTGTACATGCATACATGCACAAACACACAAATGAAAGAAAATGACATGTAAAAGTGACTTCTATTTTTAGAGGGAAAGAATTTAGAATGGATAATTGTTTTGTGTAAATATGCATGTAGTGATTATGCCTTCCCACATAAAAATATTAAAGAAACTTAAATTTATTCTTTATACAGTGACTGTATTTGTCTGCTGGCTAAAATGGGACCAAATTTGTTAGACTGAAGTATAGCCTCTACAGCTGGCATATGTCAGAAGATTATTATGCAGAGATTTTTTTTATAAAATCCCTGGCAACTTCACACACACATGCACACACAATTGTAAGAAACCAGCACCTATTGAAATTTTAAGAAATCTGAACTCTCTTATATTTTCATGTTTTTTATTGAGAGTCTCTACAAATGTAGAAAATATAATTGGAAACTTGCACTTGAGATATATCCATATTTATATATTCATGTATTTATATACATGAAAAATGATCATAACTTTACAGTTGAGTGGAAATAGAAAAATAGCATTTTAGGTACATATCTATTTATGTGGTCAAGATTTCACACTTATTTTATGTGTGGGTGTATATGCATATAGACACATACACATACATATATATATATATGTATCTAATGTTATTTTCCATGTTATAACTAGTAATACATATTTGTTAAATGATTATTCTGTTTCAGGAAATACATCGTGATTATAATATTACTTTTTTCATCTGAAAATTCATTAAAATGTCTCTGGTTCTTTGAGAAATACAGAGTAAACCCTAAGTGTATAGCATCATTAGGAGACAAAAGATTACTGAGCTAAGTGGATCTTCAAGGACTCTTGAGGCATAGATAATGTCCCCACAAGTTCACTGTACTTGTCCCATAACTGGCTGACAAAATAGCTAAAGATTGATTCACTTTTCATCCTTTTGTTATTTGTATTTTTTCCTGTATTCAGATTATCTAATGTGTTCCCCTTTCATTGCTTCTCACCACTTCAGTCTGTATTTCACTCAGTTGACAAAGTGATTTTTTTTAAAGCATATGTCTGACCAACTCATGACTTAATCAATATACTTTGTGGCTCCCTGCAACATTTATGGTCAAATATCAAATTATCTGTCCGATACATAAATTCCTAGTCAACCTGGCACCTTCCTACTTTTCCATTGTTTTATGCTTTACTACTATCTCCATACTCTCGTATCCTGCTAAACTGCACTACTTGCTATTCTTCACACATAACACTCCTTTTCTGACAGCATTTTTACAATGACCCTCTACCATTCCTGAAATATTCTTGTTCCTTAATTGTGCCTCAGTTTCTTTGCCTTTTTTTCAAGTCAGAGCTGAAAAATCACTATTTGCAGAAATGGAGGCTTTTTCTGGTCCTCCAACCTGCTAGTGCCATCCTCTCGGAGATTATGTCCTTCTACTTTGCACATATGTTTTATATAACTAATTATTTTTATGTTGCTTCCACCAATAAAATGTGAGGTCTTTGAGGACATAAATTGCTTATGCTTTGTTTAGTCTTTGTATCCCTAGTGCATAGTGTAGTGTCTGTCAATGAGTAAAGTTAGATGGTAAATACTTGTTGACTGTCTCCTGCATTGCCATTTCAACTATTTCTAAAAGTTGTCACTACTAAGAGAAAGGTGCTTTGATTTTTTTTCATTCTTCCAGTCTTTCTCTTTGTGCATTTAAACTCCTTCTTTTAAAATTATTTTTAACTAAACCTAGCATTTCTCCCATATATTTAAAAACATGGATCAGAAGTGACCTGGTATGAATATATCCTGAACCAGAGCATTCCTTCCATGCTTGTGAGTAGAAGAAAAAAATCACATTTACAATATTTTAGTCTCCTCCTGTCTTTAGGTCCCTTTACAAAAGTGTATTGTTCTCTGCAGATATACTTGTGTCCTCTACTCTTCCCACTTTTCTTCTGTACTCTTAGATACTTGAAAATACCTAAAGACTATTTTCTGAAAGCAACTAGATTTACTGCATATTTCATAATGTAGATAAACGTGAATTCATATATAGTACTTTTTGACTGAAAGAATAATTTTGTGATATATGAAGGTAACCAAAGCATTTGACTTGAACTGCATATATAGATAGCCAGTACACCAGTTAACTTTCATTACGTGTTTTTGTCTGCCAAACACTGTGCTGTGTTGGGGATCCAAAGATAGACAAAAAAATAATTCCCTTCACCAAGTATTGTTCATCGAATAACAGAGACAGCATAAAATAATGTGAAAACAAGATATTTAAAAGGTATATTGGAAGCAAGAGAAGGAAAACACTAGAATTAAGTCTGGAACATCTTCTTATAGAAGGTAATACTTTTGATGCAATCTGAAAGGAGTTAAGGAAGCTAGGAGCAGGAGGTGAGGAGGGAGAGAATTACATTCATGGAGACAAGCTGTGAACATGCTAAGACTTAGTTGATGAAGTTTCTTGTTCAAGGAATAGCAAGTGGGTCAGTGATAGTGGTTCAAAAAATACATGGGGGATTGGGAGGGTATAAGTTCTATAGAAAGGATTGAAGCATATAGTAAAAGATTTTGAATGCCACAAGATTTTGATATTGATCCCCACAGCAATAGGCAGCTGCGTGAGGGCTTTTGTGGTCAGACTTGAGTTTTAGGAATATCACATTGTCATCTGAGTGGAAGAGGAATGGGGAGAGATTTGTGGCAAGGCAGAAAGATCAACTGGCAATCTATTGCATTAGTCCAGGTGTGGAGAAAAAAAGAGACTGATAAAAGATGGTAGAAGTATCAGAGGAGAGAAGAGATTTAGGAATCATATTCATGGCGATGATAATTGAACTAATGGAAGCCAAGGATTTAAGAAAGAGATGGAAAACCAAAATTATTGCAGAATTTTGTGGTAAAGCATGATAAGAAAGTTAAACAATGGATTCTTTAATAGTGTTAGGTATATAAAAGGAAAAACAAAAGATGTGGGGAATAAAAGTACACATTTGGAAACTTTTACACTAAGAGGTTTCTGTATACATACAAATCATCATCATCATATTTGCATGTGAAACTGTATTTCTTGATATTCATAATTATTCAATTTTTCAGTGATGACATTTTTGTTCAAATATAATATTAAATACAAATCTGCACTAGAATTAATGTTTTCATAATCATGAATTTGCAGGTCAGAGAGGCTATATCTCTTTTCAGATGTATAATCTTCAGAATTCTTCTTTTGAATTTAATTGAAAAATCTTTTATTGACTACTATGCAGTAGTTATATAAGAAGTACATCCTGAATTCAGTTCACTATTCCATACACCAAGGAAACAATGATAAGGAAAACATTTTTTCTTTTCTGTGTTGGTGAGATCAAATACATATAGAAGAATTTTACTAGTTATTAAGGTGACAATAAACCCTTCAATAAAAAGTACATTTTCTGACATTTTGAATAAATAATAAAAAGAACAAAGAGCAAGTAATCATAGATATTTTCAATTATTTAAAAGAATATAAAATGGAAGAAGAGTTGGACTGATTCTTCTTGGTTCCAAGAATAAAGGATGGAAGTTAGAGAAATACACATTTATATTTAACTGAAGGAAATCTTTTAATAATTAGAGTGGCATGGGATACTTTGGGAATTAGTATACTCCTCTACCCTGAGTAGAATTATGGTTCAGATTTGTTCCCCCAAATGACACACTGTCCAAGTAGAAAACAATGTCTATTTTAATTATATACATAGAATAATACAAGAAGTCTTAGAAAAATGAAAGCAAAGTCCCAATACACACAGAAACAGGAAGAATATATTATAAGGTAAGCAGAGAAAGGACAAAGAAAACACCAAGCAGAGAAGCACCAACACCTGACCACACAAGCTGGGGAATCCCGTGTACAGCCATCAGGGTTCCACTCAGGAAGGTCCCAGGCAAGATGTCTCTCCCATGGGTGAGATTCTAATATGGAGAAGATGCTGGGGGATTTTTATAGACTTTCTGAACAAAGGTACCTCTGATCCAAGAAATTTGGTGCCTGACTCTTCGTATTCCCCCCCACCAAGGAAAGGCTGAATGATACTGCAAGAGTTGATTTATGACAAGCTTTGGAAAATTAGCCAATTTCTTCCAAGCATGCCTCAGCACCAGGAATGGCTAGTTCCTGGGAGTGATAAACAGCAGCTAAGTTACACAGTGCATATCCTTGATAGGTCATCTTAGGGGCAAAATAAACTTACTCACTATAGGGACATGAATTGTCCCTTCATCCTCATTAGAAACCTTTCTACATAGGCCAGATGACCTTCTCTTGATAGTAGGGCTTTATATACATACAGGTTTATCCAAGATAGAGAGGTATTCTTCATCAGGTAAAGGTTGGACTAGATAATTAGGTCTGAGGCCTTACATATGTTCCACAGAGGTTTCTAGGGATACCCCAGCAGATTTGAAATATTTCCTTGCTATTGCCATTATCTTGATCTCCTTTATATCTATTCACCCCCCCCCATGTTAGTTAGCTATGACTAACACACCAGTTCCAACTATCAACATAACATCAGATAGCATTTTCAAAGAACTATTCATTTAAAAGATATGAAATAGCAAAGCAAGCAAGCAAAAAAGACTATATCCAATTAAGCAATCATATATCCTTTCCTCACTTTGGTCTCTGGAGTGTGTAGGCTCAAATTAGCATGAATGCTATATAATATTGATGCCAGTGAACCATTAGTAGATAAATGTATGGCTAGATGAGGAATGACTATTGGAAAAAAGTTCTTGTTTCAGATATTATGATGTGATTTCAGAATCTCAAAAGTTTTCTCCTTTCTCATCTGAGACCTGATGCTCAAATAGTTTCAAAACTTGTATACTGCTGATTTTGGGACACAATAACATTCATACCTTGATATGTCAGGATACGAGGAAGCCCAGATACTTGGTTTCCTGACATTCTTTAAAAAACATTCTTTTTGAAATTCTTTCTTAAAAATTTGAGTTTCCTATGTTCTCTTGCTCTTCAGTGCTTCCACCACTCATTGAAATAGCAAGTAGTATGATATCAATTATACATGTAAATAATATAAAACTTGTTCACAGATTAGCCATATCACAAAATATTTTTTAAAAAAGAACTAAAAGAAAAAAGTATGCTTCAATTTTTGTCAGTGTTCATCAGTTTTCTCTCTTTAGATGAATATAATTGTCATCATGAGTCGTTTAAAATTGTCTTGGTTCATTTTATTGATCAGAATAAATAAGTCTTTCACAGTTTATCCTAATTCTAATAATGCTCTTAATATGTACAATGATGTTTAGTTCTACTCATGTCATTTTGTAACAGTTAATGTTATACCTTCCAGCTTTTTTATGAAACTATCCTCATAATTTCTTATAACACAATAGTATTCCTTCACAATCAGATAGCACAACTTGTTCAGCAATTATCCAATTGATTAGATTGATTTCTAATGCTTTGCCATCATAAAATAGCTGTTATAAATTTTTTGTTCATATAGTTCCTTTCCTATTTGGGGTGGGGGGGAAAGGTGATACAGAACTATTAATAGTATTGCTGGGACAAAGGATTGAACAGTTTAATAGACCTGTGGAAATAGTTCCCAACTGTTCTAGAGAATGCTTAAATCACTTCACAAAATCACTAACAATAAATTAGTGTCCTTATTTGTTCACATCCCATCCAATACTGGTTATCTCCCTTTGCTTTCACATTAGTCAATAAAATAAGTTTGATGTTATATTTCTGAATTGGTTTAATTTACATTTCTCAAATAAAGATTTAGAGAACATTTTTCATTTTCAAAATTTTATTTAATATTTTGTTTTTCCCAATTAAATGTGTAAACAAATTTTAACATTCTTTTTTTTAAACAAATTTTCAGTTCCAACTTCTCTCCCTATTTTCCTCCAGAACACCTCCTATCAAGAAGGCAAACAATTTGCCATAGGTTATAAATGCACAGTCATGTAAAACACATGTCAATGTAAGTCATTCTGTGAAAGAAAACACACACAACCATGCCCCCCTAAAAAAATAGAGAAAATAAGTCTTTGATATGCATTCCCTAGAGCACCTTTTCATATGACTACAGAAGGCTTTGTTTTCTTCATTTGAAAACTGTCTGAGCATTTCATTTTTTTAAATTATTGATTGGGGAATAGCTCTTTTGTCAAAAAACAATTTTGACTCAGTTTCCTATATATTTGAGAAAAGAGGATTTTATCAGATAAACATTGTTAAATGTTTTGGTATAACTTCATTGTCCAGAGTATTCCTTTTTTGTTTGTTTGTTTTTTTTAAGCTATTTTCACATAGTTTTCTTCTGAGCTGGGTCTTGGATTTTCTTGGCGCTATAATGAGTTTTTATGATCCGTTGGTGTGTGTGTGTGTGTGTATGTGTGTGTGTGTGTGTGTTCTCACTTCTTTGGCTTATTTATTGGCTTTGAACTTTGTTAAAGTTTGGTTCTGCTCATTGTGGGTAGGGAGGTACTGACTCAATATTCAGTTTATTTTTTGTGCTACTGTTTTCAAGGTTAGTTATGGGGACCTGGAAATTTTCAGTGGTTTCAAGGTGGTGTCACAGATTGGTCTCCTAAACTGTTTTTGGCTAGAAACATGTCTCACCTTACCTTTTGTTGACTTTGCCACTCCAGAATTAGATTTGAGGTGTTACTCTAAAGGCTGGGAGTGTTTGGCCAAGTTGCTGCATTTACTCTGCCATCTTTGGTCCATCTTTATCTCTCCTATCATTTTTCAAGTTTGTAAAATTTGTGTCTTCTTCACTGAAAACAAAAGTATTTATACCAAATCAGTCAAATAATACAAATCTCCATTGACAGGGTCAAAGATCCTCTGAGAGAAGAAATCACAATTCCATTATTGTTGCAACATTTTCTCACAACAGATTCCAAGAATTAACGAGACAAAGAGATCCACCAATATTGTGCAGTCAAACAGAATAAAAAAAGAAGAGAAGAATGCCAAATCTTTTTTAAAAGTCACTTAGCAATGTTGGCTATATAGTCAATGGAAAATGCTTCTATTCATTTTGACAGGAGTTATTGAATGTGTACTCATGTGCTAATGTCTGCATATATTTTATTATTGCCATCAAACATCACCATGACTCTCCCAGAAGCAGTTTCCCCAGTTTCTTTGTGTGGAAAGAAAACATGTATTCTGCAAATGAGCCTTTATTGTCATACATACATTTTGAAAGGATTTGTAGAAAACTAACTATAAAATGGGAACAACATAAAAATGACCACAAAAAGTCAAGGAAAGACCTATCAGATATTTAGGAAGGGCACATAACTTTCTTGTAGACAGTAGAGTAAAAAGAAAAAAAAAGATCTATGGAACTGCATTTGTATTTGGACTCTTAGAATGGAGAGGGAAAAGTGAAAAACTTAATTACATATAGATAGGGCATAAAAATGATTCAGCAATGGAAGATTGTATGAACAAAGGTGCATAGTGAAAGAGGGTGGGTTAAGAATTGGTTTTTAAAGAAGAGGGAGTTCGGGGCAAAATATATTGATTTATGTTTCAGTTTGAATTATAAATTTTTGGGCAATCTGGTTTTAGATGAATAATAAACAGTAAGTTGATGCAAGGCCAAGAGCTCAGGAGAGATCTCAGTTTTGAATGTAATAATCTGAGAACAATTAATAGAGAGATCATGAACCCATGGGACCTGATGAGATGACCAAGTGATTTAAAATGTGAAGACAGACTGCCTGTTGTAGAGATTTGACTCTAAGAAGATATGCCCTGGAAGAGAATCAAGAAAAAAGTAATGTTATATACATACATATATATAATTATAATTATATAAAAATATAATTATAGTTATAATTATACAATATTTATTATATTATAATTACATATGATATATATTATAATTATAAGTATTACATATAATAATAATAATAATTATTATTATTAACTACATGGAAATGGGAATTAAGATATATGGGCACTGGGCTAGGGAGATCCATCCTGCCCTAGAAGAAAGTCCGAGGGGTGATGGGGGAGGACTTAGGAGAGAACAGATTGGGGGAGGGGTTATACAGTGGGATGGCTGTTTTGAGGTGCTGGGGACAAAAATATGGGGAGAAAATTTGCAACTCAAAATCTCATTGAAATGAATGATGTAAACAAGAAACTAAATACATTAATTTATTAGGAAAAGAAAAAAGAAAAAAAAAGATACTGGCTGAAAAGGAGTTGGAAGGTAAAGGAAGACCAGAAGGAGAGGACAATGACATGATAAATCTGTAGAGGAGGGAATATGCAGGATAGAAGTGTGGTTGCAAGTAGAGGGCAAAAAGGATGCCGGTTAAGAAAAGACTATTAGAGTTGACAAGTAAGGGATAATTTGTGACTTTGGAAAGAGAAGTTTCATTTAAATAGTTTTGTCAAAATATATTAAAGGGGAGTTGCAATCAAGTGAGAGGAAAGAAAATAGATGTACTTGATATAAAGGTCTTAAAAGTTTAGCTTCAAAATGGAGGGGAGATAGAAGAGCTCGAGAGGATAATTGGATCAAATAAGTATTTTCTTTTAATGAGAGAGGCAATATTAGCATGTCTGTAAGCAGCAGGAATGTAGCCATGACATGGTGAGAAGAGAAATTATAATAAAGCAATCAATTGGAGAAAAAATGGAATTTAATGGAACTAGTCATGAGTATAGAGTGATTTACTTTGCCGAAGAGTAGAGCCACTTTCTCACATGAAGCAAGGTTGAAAAGGGAGATAATGAGGGAAGATATTTGAATGATATGTTATGAACAAGAAGAGAGAAGCTGGTGAATGGGGTGTGTGTGTGTGTGTGTGTGCGTGTGTGTGTAAATTATTAGTCAAAGTACAAGTCAATGAACTATGAGTTTGCCATCAGTGATCTGAGGAGTTAGGCAAAAAATTGGAATAGCTACTGTGGGCCTAACTCAGGTAATTGAAAAGTTTACCTTGCTGTAGTGAGGACCCAGTTGGAAAATATAACATACATCTTTAAATAGATACTACAGTGAATATATTTTTGCTTGGGTTCAGAAAGGTTTGAGTTTAAATCTCATTCAACTTCTCAGTTGTTGCTTCCTAATCTTTAAAATTGGATATATACAGCATGTATCTCACAAACTTTTTGTGATGGTAAAATGAAAAAGCACATATAATGCATTTTTCAAACATTAAAGCACTCTATAAATATTAACAAACAGTAACCTTTAGTAGACAGCATTGTTTTGCATTTTTTTAAATTCATATTCACAAGGCACTAAGTTATGGTTTAGATGATTAATATGGGCACTAATCCAAAGATAGGTATTAATAAGGTATGATACACAAAAAGACTAAGGAAGTTTAACTTGGAAGTCATTGACAAAGAGGTCAGAGAAGAAAATATAGAGAATGCAGGTATAGGAGGAATGAAGACATAAGGCAGATAAATATTTTTTTGGCCTAATAACATTTTAATTATCTTTTTATGTTTTATGTTTATGTATAATTTAGAAACTGAGGCCATATTTCTACTATCAGTGGAATGTAATGACCCACAAAAATGTAAGTGTAATTCTTTTCTGTCACCTTTTCTTTCATATAATATTTGGAGATTATATACCTCTGACACAACTTTATGTACCCTATCCTTTGTCATCTAGTAAATTCTGACTTATACTTTTGCTTTTAACTTCTGAATTTAGTTTCTAAAATGAGTAGAATTCCCCTTTCTTACAGAAATAAGCTTATGTAAGCTGCTATAATAACAATAGAATGACTTAAACTAGCATTGCAACTCAAAATGCCCTCCTTTCTTTCCACTTATCTTAATTAAAAAATCATCTCAGTATTCTTTATTATTTTGATTATGCCTCTCTGCATTGAAATTCTGTATTGAAACTATGTGCAACATCAAGTCATGTTTTCAATCAACTTTTTTTAAAGTAACTCTTTGCAATTTCAAGAGTGGGGAGTTCTATCACAGAGGGGTAATATCAGCAATCTGTTTCCTCCCTTATAATTACACTAGGAATCTTCTAACAATGTTCACTTTACACATGAGACACAAGGGAACCTAATCAACCCATGCATGCAGATAGTTAAAATGCATTATTTCAAGTTGTAGTTGTGTTAGATATGGCTTTCTCTTTCTTTAAAAAGCATCATAGCCATGAAAACAAGGCATTTAGGGAAACAAACGAACTAACATATGTCTTACTTAGTTCTTCATCTTGTACTATCACTTTGTTTTTGTTTTCCTTTAAGTGATCTTTTGTTGCCTTGGTGCTCTTACTTTTAAATTTCAGAGCATATAAAACAATTACTATTAACAGGGTTAGTGTAAGGACACATATAAGAAAAGTAATTAAAACACAACAGAAAAAATCCAACTTTTAAAAAGAGTTTCAGATATTATCCTCATTATTCTTTTACATATTTGTTAAACTTGCATGGTCCAAGATAAGAGATTGTTGGGAAGTGTGAAAAAATAACCGTCAGAGAACTAACTCAATATTTTTATCTTGAATAACTATTATGCTCTGTTGTGGCACCTTAGTGTTATAAAATATATAGGTACACTGGCCTCCTTGCTATTCCTCAGATCAAATATTCCATTTCTTTACTCTGGATATTTCACTTAGTGTTCACAATGCCTGGTGGCCTTTACCACCTTATATCTGCCTTTTGCATTCTGCCTTTGTTCAAGGGCCAGTTAAAATCCCACCCTCAATGAGAATCCTTTTTCAATACCGCTAATTCTATCCCTCTGTTGACCATTTGCTATTTTGCCAGTGTATAACTTATTTCTACATCATCAATTCCATGTTATCTGTACCATTAGAGGGTAAACACCTCATGAACAGGAACTATCATTTTCTTCCTTTGCATCCCTTCTGCCTAGCACAATGTTGGTCATAGGGTAGGTGTTTTATTCATCTTTTTTGACTGAGTGAAAAATAACAAGATTCTCATAGTTTGATGAAGTCAGAGGTCACTATATGAAAGTGAGAAATATTTATGTAATTAATTTTAATGCAAACAAACCACCAAGATTTGTTGTTCATTATACTTCATCCTCTTGAAAGAAAGGGTTTTAATTTTTTTTGTTTATTTCCATAGGACACATTGGCAGGATCTTAAAATCACATCTACAAATATGAAGCATAAAAAATAGAAAGATTAGGATTGATTTTTGCCTCACCATTGTATCCTGTTGCTACATATTCAAAAGTGCATGATAGTAGCGGCATAATGATTGATCGTTAACCATTAGCATGTCTCCTTCCACACTTAGACGAATTTGCTGTGAAAGGAGGCATAGGGAGGTGATTAAAACAATATAAGTCTCTTCTGTAAAATTTGAGCATGGAAGACATGGCTTGACCTCTGATAGGTATTATGGTACAATAATTTTTAGATATATTATATTTAAGTAAAAGTTGAATTTTAACTATTTGTAACCCAGAACTTGATATTTTTCAAGTGATATTATAGCCAGAATTGAGGTCTAATAGACGAAATTTCTTCATAAAAATGAGAAATATCCCAATGTTGAAAATGACTTATGGGGGGCAGAACCAAGATGGCAACATAGAAGCAGCAAGGTCCCACAGATCCCACACCGCCACCCTAAACACCCATAAAATATGAGCCCAGACAAAGTCTAGGAAAGTCTAGGACTTTCAGACTAACAAAAATACAGAAAACACATCTCTCCCTGAAGGCAGCTCAGCAGCAGGGGCTCATCGCGTCAGTCAGAGTAGAGGCTGGTCCAACCTGAAGCCGAGACCGCGGCTAGGCCCAGTGCAGTGGGAAGGACCCAGGCTGAGCTGAGGTGAGCTGCACCACAACCAGTCTGTACATGTTCTACAGCCTCCAGCACCTTCACATCTGCCAAGGCTTGAGGAACAGGACAGGAGAGGGGCAGCTCTCACTGGAGCAGAGATGGGCCCAACCCAAAACCACAGCTGCGGCCAGGCCTCAGGGCTGCCAGGAGGAGCTGAGGCTCCCAAGCTACAGCGTGAGCCTACTTCAAAGAAGATCTAAAGCACTGGCCTGACGGGATCTTTAAATTGTCAGAGACTGTTAGTGAAAGTGAAAAACTTAAAATTAATTTGGGGGAAGAAAGCGGTTTGGCCAATCTGCCCCCGGGGCAAGGAAGCAGTGAAGGAAGGGAACTGCTGGAACTGGCCTGTGGCCACCACCAGGCTGCTTCAGAGCCCCTGGCCTGCGGACTCCACAGAGGGGCTGATTCCATTGATCAGGGCCAAGTGCTTTTGTGTTGAGTGGCCTGGATCTGGATCATGTCTTGGGTGGTGGTCCTGGGGTACACTTTCAGCAAGTCAAAGCTGGGGGGACTTGAAACACCCCCTTAGGGAAACCCAAGCAATTTGGAACAGAGCTTTCCCCCCAAGAAGCAAAGTTTCACAGAGCTAAAAAAAATTAATTGGCCAACATGAGGAAAAGGAAGCAAAATAAGAACAGCAATAAAACTCTAGAATCCTTTT